>JAOPTO010002399.1:0-478255 GCA_033822845.1 Tetrapedia diversipes | reverse complement strand
TGATTGCTAAAATTTGTTTCCCTTACATTAGGTATATTTACCATGATTTTTACTGTGATTGCTAAAATTTGTTTCCCTTGCATCAAGTAAATTTTTCATACAGTTTTCAAATTGATTTCTTTGTCTGCGACAGGCATACCCCAATCGCTGGTAGTTCTAGTGTTAACATCCATGCCCGTCGCGCCTCCGTCCCCCGATCCTAACTCACACCGTACAGAATCCGTCGATGAAAGCCAGGGCGTCGTGTGTGCACAGCTGACGTCCGGATGAGGCATCAACGAGCCGATATAATTAAACGCCTCGAGATGGTTATCCGATATTGCCAATAAGCAGCGTAGATCCGATACGACACTGACAAATAGCCGTATTGATTCGTTCGTGTGCACTCGATCGACGACCGGTCTTGCGGCCGCCGGCCGATTAATTAACGATTTCGAGAACCGCGGAGAGGAACGTTCTCCTGTTCCATCGGCGCGGTGTCGTCCGTCCGGGGGAATCAATTTCGACGACAGGCGTCTCCCCGTGAGACGCGAGCCTAAACAGAGATCGGATCGTTCGGGGCGCAGGGAGCCAGAGAAAGAGATCGGCCGCGCCGTTCTGCTCTCAGAAGTATCTCAGCGCCAGAGATAGGATCTGCGGAAATGCTGACGGCTGACGGCGTGCAGCAGAGGCTATCTTCGACTTCAACGATTCTCGCTGGAACAGGCCGCGCCGGGCGCATTTACGGTTGCACCGAGTCGGATTCCAGATATCACGGTTCGTTATCTCATCTTACTTCGCGGTGGTCGATCGTTACGTGATCATTACGGTCACCGGGTCATTGCCAGGATCGCTTAGATCTCAATGATAGCGTGGGCCGTATCGGGGCTCAATTAAAAGCGTAGCGCTGTGGAACAGCAGCGGCAGCCACGATGCGATCGAGAAAGAAGGAGAAAATTAGCCGGCTCGGTGGACTGCTACCGCCGCCTCGACCCGCGTCGCTGCACCCAACTTCGTTCGTTGGAGCGTGAAATTCAAAAGGATTCCATCGATCGCATGCGGGATCCATCGGGAGAAGTTTATCGCAGAAAAGTTCGCTTTCTCTGTGTGTGTAACCGATCACACGCACCACGGATCCGGACAGTTTTCGTGGGCCACGTGATACGCGCGAGCACGCACGCGACCGGGCCCTCATCGAGAGGATTATGAAAAATAGAAAGCCCCGCGATTTCTCCAAATAGAAACGTACTTCTGATGCTGTGGCCTCCTTCTACGGAGCCACGCGAAACGGTTTAGGTATCGGCCGACACGCTGAAGCCGGGCACCCACGTGGAAACTACGTTTATTCGAATCAAGCTGACCAAACAAGCCGCGCAGGTGTTTCGGTAAAATTGCCAGGCAAATATTTGACGAACCGCCCACTCGATCGGAGGGATTCCCGAAACACCAAGACGGGGACGAAAAAAAACCGAGCTACGAACGAAGAAGAAGAAGTTTCTTAGCGTCGGTTAGCCATCCAGCCGGGGATTTCCATGTGCGTTGAATACTGTCAATCACCTAATTTGGGGATCGATCGTCGTTGGGCTCCAGCGGAAGAGGGCTCCGATAATTGAGGGCTTGGTAGGCCCGCTCGAGGTCGGATAAACACACGGGAACAACCAGACAGATCCGCGACTACGAATACGTTTAATCGAACGTTGGTATTTAATTACAGACCATCGCATTCTTGCTGGTGATTAATTGATCGACGGAAAGGTGCCACGGCCGTGATTTCGGATCGATGCCGGGCCCGGCCAGCTTGCAATTAACGCGATCAATCGGCGTGCTATAATTCGAAAGGTGGCCGGGGCACGCACAGTGTTGTACGACATCATAATCGCTGCAGAATTTCGCCTCGCTCCTGTTTAGTATTCGAACGAAACCTGTTCCCGGCCGATCGCAGCCGTGTCTTTGTACGGGAACCGGTGAAAAATTCGATGCAAAGTTGTCGATAAAAATTGCTAACGCGCAATCAAGATTGTGATAACGACACAAAATTCGCGAACAATGCGCAGTGAAATTAATTTGAATGTCGGGGAACCGTGTTTTGTTATTCCCTGCGTTGAAACTACCTACGTACGGGATGTAAGTCAATTAACCCTTTGAGTTCGAGAGGTGACTATTAGTCGCTAAATGATAGTTTCGCAAATTTTCAGAGTTTAGTTAACTTCTTCGTTAATTTAACCTCAGTCTCAGAGGTTAAATAGTCATATATGTAAATATTAGTATATCACTTGACAAAACTAAATGACGTTCAATGTAGGCGAATCTTAGTAAATATTTCAGGTTTGACAATTTTTGAAGTTAGTATCGTTAGACGACTAACGGTCACCTCTCGAGTGCAAAGGGTTAAGGAACATCAGAAACGGCAGCCTATAAAAATACGTGTCTCCATTAAATACGCATCGTTTGTCATCCTTTATACCATTTGCACTTTTTCTAAAAAAAACAAGACATCTATCTCGCACACCGTACACGATACACGAAGTGTTCTGTCATCTGTCAAATTTTGTAATACCCAACATCGTAAAAGCATGGTTGTTGCGCGAATTTCGTCATCGTGGTAATAACCGAGCTCGATCCACCGTCGACGCTGATGACCGAATCAAAAGGCGTAGTCGGCTCGTGCAACAAGCGCCGATGTAACTGGAGAGGCTGGATCGATCCGAACGAGACTGAGAGTGCGGACAACACCGGGGTCGTATAAATAGGTCCACCTGTGCGTAACCGTGCGATTTCTAAGCGGCGCCGCTCTATGCAAATTCGAGCGGAGCCGCAGGAGCGACGCTCTGGGACGCGGCAGTCGTCGAACAGAACGAGACGAGCGCTATGACGTGTGTTCACGAGGCAGGGGGTACCACTCCTGGACGATGTGTAATTAATCACATTTCGCTCGACCCGTCTCGTTTTGATCGGTACTAAACGCTCGACCGAGCCACACGGTTTCGAAAACGAACAAGGAACGTGATTTTATGCAAAGTAGAAATTCTACGTTAGCGGACTTCAATTCTGTAGTCAATGGATATTATCTATGCAAAATCTACCGTTTATCAATCAACATAAAACATGGATTTCCTTCTGTTTCCTATACACGCCTACTTTGATTTTTGAACCATTGTTGTTAAATTTCTGTCTGCCACTGTAAGTAAAACTAAATTTTTCGTAAAACATCGTTGAATCATTGGTATCCCATTAATGGAGAATGCAAGGAGAAACTTTTAGCTTAAATTGTAAAATAAAATTCACCGATAGTTTCCTTCGCTTACAACAACGTTTTGAACCTAAGAATCCTTTTCAGAAATTAGTGTAATTATCGAAAGAATTCAACAAGATTTGCCTGACGCAAAACACGAATTTTCATACATTAATTCTACGTATTCAGATTCCTTTTCACGTCCTTTGATAATTAAGAAAACATTGCCACCACTATTATTATCCCGGTTACACGTAGCGTTCGCTGATTAACGAAGCCAATTGTTAATCGATGCTCGCAGCATCCTGTAAACCTAATTCGCTCGTCCGAGCGACGAAGACGCGCGTGTCTAAGTCCGTGTCATCTTCGCGTCACGAATACCAACTACACGTACACGATTACACCTGGGAAAGAATATTTTGTCACGACCGATCGTTACCGGCAATCGACAAGCTTCGACAAACTGGACGTGTCCGTCTGCGGCTAGCGGTGAATCGGCAATCACGTAGCTCTTTTTTTTTTCGCCGCGATGACGATCCGTGACGCGACACCATGAATTGACCCCAACGAGCATCGGTCGAGCGTCGTCTATCGAAACGGAACAAGTGAAATCAAGGATGGGACTTCTTGTGCGTTCGACCTTTTCTACTGCACACGTATAATTTACGGGACGCTGTACCACGGAACTCGAAGGATACACTGTTGACCAAAAGTTTGAAACGATCGTACGTTCGTAACGACAGATTCGTGATCGCGTTGAAAATCGAAAAGCTCTTCGATTAGAAACCTGCTTCCTTCTTAACGCTATAATTACTAAAACCGGTCAAAACGATTAATTCGTAATTTTTCGTGGGATTTTGATCAATTTATTGTGACACTTACAGCTTTGGAAATTCACTATAACTTTTATTGTAATCATTAAAGCTTCTTTCTCTTGTGATAGTTATTTTTAAAATATAATTTTCAATTTGATTTCTTCATCACAAATAAGTATACTCTAACCATCGATAGGTATAGCATTAAACTTAGACGATTAAAAGTAAGAAAATCTAAAACTAAACAGCCATGGACTTATTATTTAGATCGGAGGTTCTCAAAATCTGTGCGTGTCCGAATTACTGTTTCCATTCAACTGTTTCAGCTCCTAAACTTCTATCTAATCAATTCTGAAACCCAAATCGCAAAAAAAAAAGAAATGATCGACTTCGAAAATGAATCTCACTGCCTAAAAGTTTGGAAACCCTCGATTTGGATCACCCTGAAAAGCCTCGCAACGGTGACTTCGAGTCGGCAAGGATGATCGTTGTAGAAGTAAAAACAGGAAAGTGAATCCGAACTTTTGTCCCACAGTGTACGGCGACCGCGACTTCCAGCGTGGAGTGTGTGATTTAGCGAGGAAACGCAATAAAACCCGCGGCAGCGAAAGAAGATGACACGCGGCCGTACACTGGCTGCGCCTCTATTCGTTCGCGGCTTAGCGCGGCGTACGGTACTCGACAATCAGCGGCGGCAGATGTTACGACTCTGAGCTAGGCTGCAAGCGACTGACTCGACATATTTCGTAACGCGGGAAAAAATCATGCCCGTTTTATGCGGCACCTTCCTCTTCCTCGTGGTAACGAGTACCTGCGCGCCGCTAACCGGGACGAATCGCGGCTCGTCCACAGAACTCCGGAGGAAACAGGCAGCGCTGCCCCGTCCAACAGATGCGCGGCTCGCCTCCGGTCCGTCGATCGAATTTGTTAGGCGGCGAACGGACGATAAACGAAAAGAAAAGCGAACGGGGATGAAGGATGCGCCAAATCGCGTGCGGCGGCGACCATTTCAGGACAACGCGTCGCCGCGCAGCGTATCTCGGGGGACCCGAAGGTGGTGGAGCACAATGGAAACGCGGCTGCAATCTCGCGTCATACATCTTCATGATGCTTCCACGCCGGGGCTGTGATTTACCGTGCAACATTGTGCGTCGGATGATTGTTAATCCTTTCCCGGTGGAACGAGGTACTTGTTGCCGGGATAGAAGAGATCGAGTGGGGTCCCCGTCCGCCGACCGTGATCATCCGAAGGGATAACACGGAATTTTGTTCGCCTGGACGCCCGGTGACAAGGAGCCGAGGATTAAATTGTGCACGGTGGGGAAAATAAGTCGTAGATTGGTCGGATCCTGTGAAAGATCGCGCGAGCTGGGTGCGTGAAACTTGCTTGAAACAAACTTGATCGATGGGACGATACTTGGTCCCTCCGGTTCTTTTTTTACATTTTGCGAGGCTCTTTCAGAGGATTCGACGGGTGACAAGCGGACGAGGTAAATACGCGTTCGAGCGTGCCACGATAAAAAGAAATCTACGTACGCAAGGGAGGGTGAGACGGCCGTAACTAGTTCCTCGAAAACGGAGCGAAATAAAGCAAAACGGCGAAGGGAATTAATCCACGTCCACCTGTTGGTCCAGCAAAAGGGTCGACGAAAGAAAGTAGTCGCGATCGCGCAAACAGGGCCGCGCAAACATCCACGTGCAGGTATGCGCGCGAGCGGGCGGCCAGGAAAGATCATCATCGATCGAGAATCCGTGGGCCGCGTGTGAATCGTCGGAGTTATGCCTTCGACAAAAGCCACCGGTGTGCCTCGACAAAGCAATTCCGTCTGTGGAGGCACAATCGAACGAGACGCGCCCCGTTCCGACGTGTTTTGCGCCGGGACCTTCCTCCTCCTCCTCCTTCACCACCATCACCACCTCCACCTTCCTCTTATCCTCTTCTTCCCCTTGTAAACCGGGCACGCTCCGGCTTGTGAGAAAGAAACGAAGGAAGCTGGAACGACTGCGTTTATGTGTGCGTTAACGTCGGAAATTTATGCGACGACTTAACCAACAACGACTCGTACACGCATGAACGTTAACCATGAAGATTCATGCATGGTATGTCTTGTGTTATGGTTGGTGTGGTACGATCGGATTTTAAATTACCGATCGAGCGAAAATCGAGACGGAGTTACTTGGAAAATCTTTCAGGGAAATTCGCTTGTAACTCTTGAAAATATAATTTTTTGCAACAAATTGTAAAGGCAGAATTGATTTATTTCATGAAACTTCGTATCTTTGATCCAAACTGATATTTTTAAAATTAAAAAGTGCTGGTTATTAGCTATAACATCCACTATATATCATACTGATACCAAATACAAAAAGCTAAAAATTACAGAATTCGCCAAAAATCCGACCAAGCCTCGCGATAAAGTCACCGCGACAAAACAACCTAACATTCTTCTAAAAACTTCATTTAAATCGTCGCGCGTAACAAACTAACTCGTAAGATATTCTGAGTCAGCATTCCTCGAAAATCAAACAATTTCTCGATACGTCGAGCGGTCCGGGGAACGGCTACGTGAATCCCCTTGAAACCGGACACGGCCATCGCGCGCGCCAAAACGAGAGAACGTGTTGGTGTGGGCCACACCTCGCGCGATGCCCGCGTCCGGTCGACATGTAAATTCGTAGACGTAAAACCCGCAGCCGCGAGCAACGCGAAACGACGAAGAAGAATGCGTCGGTGAATCCCAGGGCGGAGACACGCGGCGGCGGGGGGAAGCGGAGGGGAGAGGGTCGCCAGCTGTCCGATGCTCGATTAAAATGCCATTGGCGAAAACGTGGTAGAGGTAGAACTCTAAAAGCAACCCGTGCCTCGCCAGCGAACACGTTTCAGGATTCCAAAATGCCCGCCGTTTTGTGCGAGCCGCGCTGTCCCCGCGCTGGATAATATATCGCCCTCGACGGGACACTGCTCCCCCCCCCCTCCGTGATCGTGATCCTGATTTTGCCGATGAATTCTGTCTCTGTTGTTGTTCTGCGTTCCCTAGCGAATTCTAACGCTGTTCGAGACAGCTTTCGAAGCTTGGCGGAAACTGCGCGATTTGTTTCTGTGATTAGATGTCCTTATCAATTTTAGCGGTTCAGAATTTAGAACAATGTCAGTTTTGTTTTCGAAGCTTGAAGAACTCTGCATGAATTGCTTTAATTATGGATATTACTTTCGGATATTCGGAATTTAGAAAGATATTGGTTTTATTTTCGAAGGTTAGTAAGGCTCCGCGAGATTTGTTTCAGTTATTGGACATTTATCACTTGCATCGGAGGAAACTAAATTACTATGCATAAGCTGTTGGCATTTGCCACGTTTTTGAGAATTTAATGACACCGTATCGTGGAAATTAACATGGTGTACGTGAGAAATCGTGTTTATACTTCTAAGTGATTCAAACGTAAAAAGTGGGCTACAATTTTAATTTATACTACTTGGCAAGCAAGTTGCGTTATACCCTGTATACCTATACGCGTACATACATACACGTGTCTTAAACGTGAACGAAGAAATCGAAAATTCTGCCGTCGCCACCAACGAAAGTGCAAACCGCAGAACCGATGACACCTCTTACCAAAACACGTCGGCACCGTCGATTACGAAACCTCTCGAAGCCCAATTTACAAGCAAACTCTTCGCGCAGCTCCCCATACTAAACCACGAGAAGAAGCGTCCGTGCGACAAAGCGATGCGACCCGCGCAGATTAGAAGCTTCCCTGTCGATTAGAATTTCAAATGGCCACAGTTCGCAGGACGACGTTCCACGTTTCACACGTCCGTCGAACATATTGCCCTTCCCGTTATCGCGCGCTTGCCGGATCTTCCAGCAGGATGATGCATCGTGAGCATCATGCAAACGCTTTCGAAGCGCGCGCCGTTCCCGCGACCGCATAGAAGACACACACACACGCACACACACGCATGCAGGGCACCGACAATAGATATTCCGCGACGCCCACGTTAGCGGGAGACAAAGGCCTGAATGGCCGGCAGATGCACGGCCTGCGCCAACGTAAATGCACCGGCGTCCGTCGATTTAGAACGCAACGACGCGATGCCCCGCCATACGTCCGTCCGTACGTACTTACGTACCTACGTTCGTTTATTCGTTCTTCGTGACGAAGGTGCGGTACACGTAACAGCACGAACGCGCGAGGCCTGTACACGCGTTTCCCCTCCTTTGATGCTCGTCCCCGTTCCCTTACCCAAAGTCGATCCTGTATACACACGCACGCACACACGTATACACGTACGTACGCTGGAGGTTACGTAATTCGGAGAAGAGCACGCGGCCAGAGGAGCGACCGGTGACGACACCTTCCTCGGAGAGAACTCGAAGGAGATCCGGGAGTGTCCACTTCACGGAGGTAGCCCAGCCCAGCCCACGTTCCGACCGATCGAGTCGTTCGAACCGGCTCGGAGATACGTTCGATGGGATAGACACTCTTTGGTCCGACTACTGTCCCGCAGGGGATCTCGCTTTTTTTTCGGTGGCTGCGTAGGCTCTTGGTTTTTCGTCGAAGGGGCTAACGGATTCGATATTTGAAGCAAAAGGGAGCAGTCGTGGTTTGTGATAGAGGAGAATTGTATACGAAGAAACACGGACGATACTATTGATGGTGCAAGGTCGATACTAAATCGTCGGATAGCGAACAGTGTGAGATTGGCGAAAAACAGGGTTAAGTGCAATTTCATGGATGGAGGACAAGAAATTGCTATCGAGCTCTGCAAATCGAACGAACGATCGAAGAATTACGTTGAAGGCAAGACTTTTCCGTGCTCGCGAAGATTGTTTACGAGCTATAAAGTGGACAGAATCATCGATTTCCCCGACCACCGAGTAAAAATCTAACGATCGATTCGATAAGAGTGCGAATCGCGTGGGCGGTTATTTGCCTATTTACCCAGATCCGATGGGAAATCGAAATTAGAAATCACAGAGAAAGAGAAAGAGAGAGAAAGAGAGAGAGAGAGAGAGAAATGTAGGTGATGATTCCTGTTATCCAGCCACCAGTGAAATCATGCACAGCCGATCGTGCGCGATTGCGAATCGTTCGAGTGTCATCAATTTCCATTCGACGCTGAAGAACGTACGATGACAACGACGACTCCTTGGTCGGTTCCACTTTTGCGTCTGCGTCCCAGTTTCCACATTTCTGCTGAATTCAAACTCTATCTGCATCGCTATTACAGCGACGATTGCGTGACCGGCGTTCGCAACTCGATCTTGGCTACTTTTCATTCGGGGACTCCTCGAAATGGTACGCGAAACGCGCTGTCTGAGGAATCTTGTTCGAAAAGCATTCGTAGTTCCGTGCAAAGGTGTAAGGAATATGCGATAAGCTTCTGTAAACCACGCGGTTTATCGAAGATCCATCGATAAGTCTGCCATAACCTCCGGTTTATCTAACAATTTTTATTTTGCGCTCTCATCGGCATTATCATTTTTAACGTTCCACGAGAAATTCTATCTTCTCCGACCACGCTGAAGCGAAATGATGTACTTTCGTTATCCGTTCGATGGAATGTAAACAACGATTTGCCTCGCACTCTGTGCTCTACAACGTGTGCTTCGAACGCTTTGCATACCCATCGCGATACAACAAGCGCTAACCGCGAGTTATCGTTAAAGAATCCACGAAACATCAAACCCATCGTTCGTTAATCATTGATCTACCACGACGGTCGTGCGCCACGAAATCATCTCCAATTAACACCAAAACTCCGAGGACCCCGGCAGGTGTCTGCCCACCAAAAAGTCCCACGGCGTGTCCGATACGGGTATCCGATGCAGAAGAGCGGCACGTCCTCCGCCACGGAAACGTGTCTGTTTATCCATGCGGCGTAGTCGTTAAATCACTCGAATCCTGCAATATATTCGAGCATCAACGTATCTCTAACGAGCCTATCCCTATCGTCCCCGTGGCATCGGCCAGGAAAATCCGACGAGCAATCAAACGACGAAAGATTCCACGGCTACCAAAGGCAGGGCGACGAGGCAACCGGCCGTGCCACGATAGCCACGATGGAATCCACGACTATCGGAAGCGATCGCGAAATCTTCGGGCAATAATTCACCCCCTGGGCCCCCTTCGTCTCTCTCTCTGTCCCGCCGACTCTTTCTTCGCCGGCGTCCTCTTCCGTCCCTCCGCGCGGACAGCCCGTTCGACAGCGACGTTCTCGTAGACTTCGGGGGAAGACCGCGCTGCCGCCGCATCGTTGAACAGTTAATGCTCGCATAATACGTGCACGGCGCAGGGGCCAGCAGGGGGACGGGTATTGTTACTAGTTTACGTACCGTTATTTTGTTGCAGTTGACGGAAATTCCTTAAAGTACAAAGGTGAGCGCGACGCTATCGGTGGACCGGTGGTGGCTTTCACGGAAAAACCGCGACAGCTTTATGCTGCCACAGGACATTGACCTCTTACGTTCACGTTCGCTGGTTTGGGTGTGCAATGACACGGAGGGAAGAAAGTTAGCGAGTTCCAGAAGACGAGGGTCATTATTTAGGCTTCAAAGCAAATGATTTATCTAAATGAACATAAATCTCCCATTTTCGTTATCGATTAAAGGGACACGAAGTTTGCTTCCTGTTCGATTAATTCAATCCCTTAATTCAATCCTTGCAATTGCCAATCACGCTCTCGATAATAGCGAACGATATAAAACGAGCAAGGAAATGGTTCGCCGTCCAAAAATAAACCTAACCTGTCAAAACCATTCCGATACCGATTCCCGAGTCTCAACCATCGACACCAAAACCGATCTAAAATTGCACACCCCGTGATTCGAATCTCCCGGAAGCGCCTAATTATCGAGCGAACGGAAGCGGATTGAATCGTATACGTGAAAACGAAGATAGCCGTGAACGCAGAGATAGGAGACGGGGTGCGATGTATCTCTGTGAACTCTTTACACACGATTACGCGCGCGCACCTGGTGAAACAGGCGGGAGAAATATTGCACCGGGGCGTGCGTCGTGGCCGGTGCATGCAGTTTACCGGTACCACGGGCAATATCGCATCGCGAACGGTCCGGAGGAAGAGGCTAGGTCGAGATTAGTTCCGATTGCTTGTGCGCCGCGCAAAGTTATAGGAAGGGTTGCCCGGCTCCGGCCAGGCATCGATCCCCGGCTACCGGCTTCTGCTCGTTAATGAGTCATGTTTAATTGGCGTGGGAAGCCCACGGCTACGTCCACCTAACGGAATTGAACCGTACGCCCGACGGAACGGGTAAGCCTGCTGCTGGTGCAGCAACGTAAATACGGCTGTCCGCCGCCGATTGACCTTATACGCCCGCGGATGGCAAATAGCGCAACGAAAGAATGCTTAATGAGAAGCAAATCGTCGCTGATTAGTCGGTCGCCCGTGAAACGTTTCTCTTAATCCGCGGGGAAGGGAAAGAGGGAGAGAGAGAGAGGGGATAGGCAGATGGAAGATTATGGTTTGCTAGCAATGTAAATTCATCTTCTCTAAGAATTATAACAAAACAATTAGCATAAATGATATGATAATGAATGATCTTCCCACGGAAATATTTCAAAACGGAGTATCGCGTTACTTAACTCTTCGAGGCACGCGATTTTAAAGAAAGTAAAAACTGAAGTTGCACAGTACTTTTTTTTTTTTTATATAAAATATAGAGATGAACATTCGTTTCAATATCATTGTAATATCAAACGGTTTGACTATGAGTAGCTTCAACTTTTAAAGGTCGGTTAAAATATATCTCACGATGAATAAAAAGCTGAGCAAAAGGTGAGACCGGTTTTAACCCACCTAGCCCCAAACAATGAAACGAATGGATCATTTAAATTTCTGTCAACATACATCGTCGATAGTTTTGTCAGAAGTGTTTCTACCCGGTTCCACGTGGAAAGCTACGATTCCATCGGCTACCTCGACGACAGCCAGGCATCCACCGTCAAATCGCGATTTCTCAGGCAGCGACAACGATTTAACGCGGTGAACGTTCACCGGTCCCGTCCACAAAGCACGAGTTAGAAACGTTGTCGCGCGGCAGATGGTACACGTCAGGCCGTTTCAAAGGATTACTGTTACGCGCGCGAGCTCCGCTCTCGGCACTCTGTTAGTCCGGTCCAGCTATAATACCGGTATGCAAATAAACGGCACATCGAGCGGACGCGTTTAAAAAAGCGCACAATGCCGTTTCGCGACGGTAACGCGTGCTACGGGGCCATTGTCTTCCCAGTCTAATCACGACCGCGTGCGTGCATTTACGAGCCACCGGTTAGACGGACGTGTAGCCCCCGGAGAAAGACTACCTTTTGCGAGAGGCGGTTCTCGTATTCTCCGCGTTACCGCGCCACGTAGTAATATGCATCGCGAATACCAACACGAGTCACACCCATCATAGAGCCCGACCCTGTGGGTGGCGCCACGTACCCGCGAATAAGTCCTGCGAATAAGCCGTAAGGC
Source organism: Tetrapedia diversipes (assembly GCA_033822845.1). Taxonomy (NCBI): domain Eukaryota; kingdom Metazoa; phylum Arthropoda; class Insecta; order Hymenoptera; family Apidae; genus Tetrapedia; species Tetrapedia diversipes. The sequence goes on along the minus strand of JAOPTO010002399.1, from coordinate 465,750 downwards.
CGTCATCCGCGTTGCGTCGCACGGGCTATGAATATTCTCCTACCTGGCAGACGTAATGCGCTCTTTGTGCTGCCTTCCTCTGCGCGCCGCGATCCGCGCGGCGATTATTCCGAGCGTAACGACGCGACGCGACGCGTCAAAAGGAAGAACGAACCCCTTTGACTCGAGGACTCGTTGAATCTCGCTCGAGATTCGCTCGCGGAATTTTGGACGGGGTTGTCGCGTGTAAGGTTGCGATATTTTGTTATTCGCAAGTGTTTGCCAGATTTGGACAATATTCGAGGCGATTAACGATCGCGATTGAAATACTTGGTTATTCGTCACGATTTATGATTAAACGATTATCTTTCTTATGAAAGCTTTCGATTAGCGATCTGTCGCTAACGATTATTATTTGTAATTATAGACCGATCGATTAACATTGGCAAAGCGTGAATTACACAAGAATCTCACAGCACAATTTGCAATCGAAATATCGCAAAGATACGCCCCGCAGTTGCGATTTCAATTTCCCAGCCCGAAGATACCGAACACAAATTACATACAATACCTCGACGGCTAACGCTGGCGCGCGTTTCCGCGGGAAAAAACTAGCAGAACAAGGTGTTAATAGTAAATCTTCGCCGCTTAGGTATTCGTTCGCACCTAGCGCGTAGCACGCTCCCTCTTTATCCTATAAAAGGTTTACCCCCGACGATTATCGTAAATCACCGTCACCGCCGATGATCCACCCGGAACGTGTTAAAACGGAAAAAGCTGAGGTATGAATGAAATCGCCGCAAGAAAGTGTCAAGGTATCTCGTAGCCAGGTTCATTGGCGCGCTCCAAGTCCTTGTACGATCACGTACCTAAATCGACACCTCGCCTCGCGGTCTCTCGCCGCTAATCGTCTTTCCGGGGAGTGACGTGCCGGCATACCGCCGGTTCTTGCTAACAACCCTGACGGTCCCTATTAGCGGCCCATATATATAAGTATACGGAGGTCTGGCTCGTCGACGGACGAGGCCGACATCGCGATTTGGGTGCCATCACGTACCGCGCGGAATCGAGCGGGTTTCCATTCGCGGCCAATCGACACGCGCTTCCCGCGGCTCGATACCGATCGCTGATCGTGGATCGATGCTGTTCGCCTGGTAAACAAATGGATATACACACGGCCGAGGCGAACAGATAGGCCGCGAATCCCCGGCGCGGTGACCTAGGCGGGAGAGGTTCGCTAGGCGTTGCTTGTGGGAAGGTTGAGGTACAATGAGCGGCCTGAACTTGTTGGCGATGGCGTCAGGCGGGGAAGGTTGCGATCCCTCGTGAGAGAGAACACACGAATTGTCCCGGACGGGATATACGCGAACGCAACGGTGTAATTAGCGTTGACGCGCGGATCAGATTTGATACGCGTACGCGGTGAGGGAAAACTGGAAGATGTTGCTTGGATTGTGAGGTGAGTGAATTATGGTATGGTAAAAGGGTGTTGGTGTTCTTAAGGAAATAGGCTTGTTAGAAATGCGGTTCGATCCAAATGAGATTAATGCGGTTGTTAGTATGTAAAATTGCGAACAGCCGCGGTTGTCAGCTTCGAGCGTATCTCTTGTAATCCGTTGATAGCGGATACAATTTAATCTACAAACTGGTTTGAATTTCAAATCTCCGTGCCAACGATTGAATTCAGAAACCTTGTTAACCATCCTGGTAATTAAATTGTTGAAATCGATAAAGATCTAACTCGTAAAGAAGAATTCCGCTCGAGTAATACGTTTACTCTACAAGAACCGAAGTCCAAACATTTGCTATGGTAATCTAAGTATTTTTTCAATAAATTGACCGTTTCGAAAATCCTAAAGAAATATTTAATTTTCGTAAAGGAATGTATGATCGTTCTCGAAAATTGACATCGCAAAAATTGACGTTCGCTCGAGGATCGAAATAAAGATAAAAATGTAATCGTTGTCTATCTGTACACGATAGACACTCGTAAATATGATTACGATTCGTAAAAGTGTGGAGAACGTATAAAAGGATAGAAAAGCTTACATACCTCCCTAGACGTTGGTGCCCCCAGGACGCAGGGGCTGTCCGGGCGGCGGGGCGCACTGGCCCACCGCTTGCTCGAGAGCTCGCTCTCATCCTGAAACAATAAACGTGACCTGTAATTAGACAAGACGAAGGTGAAGGTGATAGGCGGTCAGGCTTGACGAGCTCTATTATAGCAATCGCAATGGCCCCCTCTCGGATGCCAAATTGCTATTCGCAGAAAATTAGCTGGAGAACAATGGAAGCGGAGCCGGGTCCTGAGAGGATCGCGATTCCTCTGTGTTCTCCAGGGAAACCCCTTTTCCATTTTCACAGATACACAAAGCTGGTTAAATTAATAATCGTGAACACCACAAAAGATATCATTATCTTGCGCTCGGTGCATTACGCTTGCGGAACGCGAATCCTGAGCTTTATATTCCGCGATTACGCAAGGGACCCGGATGATTTACACCCGCTTAAAGGTTGACGATCATCGAACAGTGGTTTTCCATTAAAACACCGCGATCAATGCGCGGTGGATAGCAACGAGCGTGCCTTCTTTCTCAGACAGATCGATATTCCATCGCGTTTATTCAAACGTAAATTTCCCTGCTTCGTCGTGCCAGCCGCGATAAGCGTAGCGTAAAAACTGCCACGCGTATTCTATCGTTTCGTTTTACGACCACCGCGACGCTTCGCAATTTTTCCTCTCTTTCTGTTATCGACCGCAACAACGTATCTTAATTTCTAAGGTGACGTATTGTCCCGGCTCTTGCGTTGGTGCCCCTTCCTTGGTAATCACCTGGCTTGTTACTACCTGGGTTCCGCGATTTTTTTGTTTTGTTAGTATGCTTCTTCGTCTTTCTTTTGCCAGTGGGCGAAGTGCTCTTTAAGGGTTCAAAAAATGGGAGGTGGAAGAGGGAAGTGGTCAATTGGAAGATCGAGGAAAAAGTTCGGGAAAGGAAATTTACTGGTAAAAGGGTGGTGGTCACCCAGGTGGGTTAAGCTTTGGCCTAGGGGATACGCAATGGTCAAACTCAGACCCCGTGGTTATAAACTAAAGCCGGTTTCCATAATGCATATAAATAATTATCAATCCCTATCAGTAGGCGCGAATGCAGAGCGATTTTAAGGGATCGGAAAAATGGGAAGTGGACAATTGAAAGGTGAAGGGAAAAGTTCAAGAAAGGGAATTTACTGGTAGAAGGATGGACCACCATTCGGGTGGAGTAGATCTTAACCTAGGGGATACGTGATGATCAGATCCAAATCCCGTGATAATAAACCAGAGCCGATTTCCATAATGCATACAAATAATTATCGATCCTTAACACCTTCCCTTTTCTTGCGGAATCTATGAACCCCCACATCCACGTTGCGTGTGGCCTAGACCCGAGTAAACGCACTTTTGCAAGAAACAGGGGGAAAAACGACGAGCGCAATTTTCCAGCGGCGACGAGGCGAATCGATGCGAACACGTCGCGAAATTGCATTCCGCGACACGATCAAGCTGGCGCAGCCGGCGAACAGCAGGGGCGCTCTAATGGATCAATTACACCAGTCATCTGGAGCAAAGCGAAAGAAAGGGTCGGCATGAAACGGTGGTAGTCTCGACTCTGCACGGTGGAATAATTAAGATCGCATCTCGCCACGGTGTCAACGTGAGAATCGCTCCTGCGCGAAGCTTTGCTTATGATGTGAGCAAATTGCAAGGGGTGAATAATATTCCAAATAATGGCAATTTTCTAAAACTGCTCCGAATTTATTGAGCTGACGTGTAAGAGCAATAAATGTCGAGTTGTTCAGTGTCGTACGATTGGACATGCAGACAAATTTTACTCTTAACAAGTTTCGTTTATTAACGACTCTGTCACGGGCAGAAATGAGATAGATACTGAAAGGCGTAAAGACATAAATACGTAATGCACAGAGGAAAAACAAACAAATGTACATGTGAAATAAATTATAACGTAGTACGAATACTTTCACCGTGTTTAGCGTTCCTTTTTGAAAGCGATAAAAAGTATCTCACTGGACACATTTTCCGGCACGCTCATAAAGCACGTTCAATTTAAAGGAAGCGAGCAAGCTTTTCCTTCCTACGTATGCAAATGTACCGACGTTCGCGGCCGGACCCCTTCTGCTCGCCGTGTAACGCTAATTGACACTTCGCGGCGTTCGAATTTTCTAAAGGACACGCTACTTTCTCCACTTATGTACGCTCTCCTATTAAAAAATAAGAACGACTGAAAGAAGCGTTCAGCTTCTTTCACGTTTACGACGCGCGAGACCCCTAGAGAACTCTTACATAAACGGGATCTAAAAGCTTGTCGGACGTCGTCGAAAATGTCTCAGCGTTGAACAAGTGGGCCAATAAAACGATTTTATTGGAGGAACAGAAAGAGAGAGAAAGAGACAGTGAGTGAGAAAGCAAGTGTTTTCCTTTCAAACGATCGAACATCGCGCACTTTGCGATCCAATATTTATTCTAACCCGAGAAATGGTAAAATATCATCGCGGCGTTGCGCAATTCGTGCAATAAAATTCGGTGAAGCAGATCCGATGCTCATTGCGCAGCCATCGTTCGAGTGTCACCTAATTAACACTAGGTTTACGGGATTTACGTCAATTTTACGGGTTTCTAGCTTCATGAGCAAAAATAATAACTATTATTCCTAGTAATTTTCATGAACTTTCATAGATCCTAATCTATTATCAAAATATCTGCCCGAAGTCTTTATAATTTATGTTTTGCAAGTGTGAAATATTTCATACCGCAAGAGAGATTTCTGTATCTAAAACAACGAGATTTTGCAAGAATTGAAGGCATATCCATTGATTACTTGGTAATGGAAAAAGCAAATAACATTACAATCCTAATATATATCCTAATCTATTTCCCTCCTAGCTCTTCAATTGCAAATTCTATGCGATGTATACTTATTTCTCAGTATATGTATATTAGAGAGAGATATACAAGAAATGTTCGTGAATCTAGTGTTGACAAGCGTTATCTAAAATTCAAGGCATTAGATTTACGAGCGTTCCGTCCGACAATTTACCCTTTACGCTCGAGAGACGACTGTCGGTCGCCAAACGATAGTTTCACAAATTTTCAGACTTTAATTAGTTTGTTTGTTGATCAGATCCAGAGGTTAAACAGTCGTACGTGTAAATTTTAGTACATGACTTAACTAAACTAAATGAAGTTTAACCTTTTGTAATCCAAGCTTTATTTCCATAGGGAAACCAGCAGTTCCGCGCCAATTTTAAAGAAAAATAAAATATGATCATATATAGTAAAAGTTGAAATTAATGTAAATCATTCATATAAATTAAGATGGTGAATGAGACTCACCGCTGCAGTTCAAAGGGTTAATATTCGCGAATCTTAGTAAATATTTCGCGTTTAAAAATTGGTGAACTTAATATTATTAGACGACTAACTCTCACCTTTCGAGTGCGAAGTGTTAAATAGCGATTCGTAGCAATGGAGGTCGTAAAATTATCGAGAGGGAACGAGTCTCCGCAGATGCGGAATAACTAACGGTGTGAAAACGCGAATCGCTCGTGTCCATTATGTTTGCCCATATTCTGGCAGCCCGATATACCTTCGTTATTATCCTCTTCTTATTATTACATATTACATTATTACGCAGCTCGGTTGCAACAGGGGCCGCCGATGTTACGTTTACTTTCGCTAGATTTCTCCTATTTTCCGTGATGCGGCTTGATCGCGGCTGAAATTGAATCGGCTCCTTTGGACACGGCGCGCGCGCATTAACGACCCCAAATATAGGTGTGTTCGCCCGTGCAAACGCATCTATTATGCCGCCAACACAGATCGAGAAGAATATCCAGCAAACCGGCGAACCCTCATTTCCGCGTTTGAAAACGATAAAACACAATTTCACGTGGCGCGAACCGCTGTTGGCGATTGCGTTTACGATGACCCCGGCAAGCGTCAAACGAAGCACGTATCGATACCCCGTATCGATTCTTGGAAATCTTCGATTCGACGACCACCATCTTTGGAGAGATGTTACGAACATTTTGTTCGTCAAAAACATGCTCGATGGAAGAAGTACAGCGGGTTATAGAATATAGTGTCGTAGATTTGAGGTTATAAAACACACAGTTCACGCATGTTTAGTGAATTAGTAATTTAATTAAGGATAGAAGATAAGAAAACGTAATACAATTATAAAGGGGTGCGTTCTGCCCGATGTCTGGAACGAAACTGAAACACCAGAGCCAAAACAGAAGACGATTAGCCTGTTGCAACCCTCAAACTGTTTATATTGATCTTCAACATATCCAATTAATTGCGCGATGGAAAAACTCGACAACGCGAATTTTGGTCCATCATCGCCGGTTTCACAACACTCGCGGGCTGCGAACTGAAACCATGGTGCATGCACTATGATCTATCTTTGATAGAAAAGGAAAATTCCCAATTAACGTGCTCGGGGGGAATAGACGAGCTACTTCTTAATTATCGTCGCGTATGCATAACCATGATATAAGGCATAAAAGCAAGTCGATGGACGGAGAGCGCAGAGCACGGAGACGTGTACGCACGCCGTCTCGGCCTTCCTCTCGTTTCCCACGCCACAAGTCTTTAGCGATCGCTAATGGCGATCGGGAGAGAGCTTTTGAAAGCCCCTACGGTGTGGCTTCTGGTAAAAGTTGATCCTCGGTTACCCCGCGCTGCGTGCCCCACGCGCGGCCCATAAATTATAACTTTCGGTCATAAAAACAGGTCTATGAAAAGTGATTTGCAATAAGGACGGAGTCGAGGATACGCTCCGTCTCCGTGGTCCACTCCCCTGGCCGCGGAGGCCGGGCGGAGCGGCTTTGAAATAATGTATGAAATCATCGACGAATGCGAGCGCGCCGCGGCGGCCGTTCTCCATGTGCAGCTGCTAGCAATAAGGAGGTGAAACGATTGCGTAACGGCTAGGGCATTAGCGGAATATTTATAACATTAATCGTCGAACCGGGCTGATTACGCGCTCGCTGCACGCCGAGCGCCGATTCTCGAAAGGGCAATCCCCGTTAATCCGATTTCGCCTCCGAACGCCGCGCCTTGCTCCGCGGAGGCGCAAGATCGGCCATTCGGCGTATTTCGGTCGTCGAATGGGTGAGCATCCCGATCGCAATGCGTGGATACATCCTCCGTGAAATTCGGATTGGTAACCGGATACCTTGACGCGAATACGGGTCAGCTTTCGAGCGTTAGGGGAAGAAGAAGATTTGTACAAGCTTGAGCTCTCCAGAAAGGTAAGATCATCTTTTAAAGGGATGCAGAAACATTCTTCAAATTATCATTATTATCTTCTAATTAATTAACATTTTTCTAATTAACCAACAACTTCTATATTTTACCATCACTCTTGAAAGGCCACCGAACGTGTGTTCGACCGATGTAAAGATTAGAAATTGAATGTCCTTGTGTCCAATAGAATTACCTGGTTTCACCCTCGTGCATGCACCGTGTTAAAAAACACGGAAACTGTCGGTGTAGCCTGACAGCGTTCTCCACAGATTTGCTAACACGCACCTCCCACGAGGTTAACGCTGCTCACAATAACATAAGATAAAGTGTAGAGCCAACTGCAATAGCTTGAACGACTGGAGGCTCAAATGGACAGCTTCCCTAGGAAACTCCGTACGCTATTGGCATTGGCGGCTACAAGGCTGTCTGAAACCGTAAAACCTCGACAAACGACCGGCCATCAATGCCGTTCAACGCCGGGAAGACGAGGCGAGGAAGGAAATAGCGAAAGAGAGAAAGCCGCGTGATTAAGTTAATGGCTCGCTCGTAGAATTGTACACCTGCTCCGTGGCGAGGACGCTGAGAAACGATTGACTCCCGGTTAGGGAAAGAACCACCTCCCAATAAGACGGTCTTTAATGCTCGGGATTTATACCGGATGCCGGTAATATTCCGAACAGAAATATGGAATGCGGGAGACTACCGTGCGCCGGCTACGCTCGGGTCATTCAATGAAGGAAAACAATGGAGGGCCTGATTTATGGGGGCATTACCGACAACCCACGTACATGCTTAGATCTACATATTATACCAATATTCCCGATGTTTACTGGCCGGGCACTACCGCTATCCGCGTACCACGATGCGATTCACGTGAGCCACGGCCACGTCTTCCATAGCGGTCCACCGCCACGGTTGTCCCGCACGAATATTCAGGCCCCTCCGGGAATTCGTTGCGACGCGACGTCTTCCGTGAACGTCCCCAGCGACTATGACAACCTTGTGAATTCTTGATTAACGTGGAACTCGACTGTACGAAGATCTTCAGTAGAGAGATGCTCACCAAAGTTTCCGTTAAATTGTAGATTTCGGTTAACGCTTTCGTTCGAAACGTGTTTTATCGCATTTTGAAGAGTTTCCACGTGTAAAATAAACGGTATCAAACGTTGCTTGTATCAAAATTCATTTAATTTAATTAAATAATAGCGAAAGTTTTCAACAACTGATTATGCACAATATCGAATCGAAAACGGTAAAAATATTACTAAAAACTACTTCAATGTATCGCTAAACTCTTTCAAAATGTCACTATTTAGGCTCAACTTGACCTCAACCACATAATTATTAAGTTTTGTCTTTCTTATTTTGTTTTATTTATTATTTTCTGTATTACATATTAAGTTAAGTTATTGTTATGTATTTCTTATGCTTATCCTCTTGTTTTTGTACACCAATGGATTTCTTTATTCGTAAATAAACTATTATTATTATTATTATTATTATTATAAACATTACTATTTATACAAGGTATCATCTAATACGAAGAGTTGTCTTCAAAATACAAAGGTTTAACTTAAATCCAAATTTGGCACAATTTTTAGGCGACAACATTTAACTCATTTCAACCAAAGATTTTGCATTCCTTTATCCGTTTCCTTCGTCCCTTCTACAGGCGTACGAAAAACGTCTCGCGCTTAACGTCAACCGCCATTACCATTTCCAAATTTAATCCTACGCGCGATTCACGGTACCAGGGCACACTTTCGATGAAGTTTCACCGACGCGGCGATGAGTCAAACCCTCCTCGACGCCTGAAGCGTGTCGCTTTTCCCGGCCACACCTTGACACATTTTACGTTACGTTTCGTGGGTCCCTTCAAAGGAAGACGCACGGTGACTTCTTCCTTTCGCGCGCGGTCCGCCCACGAGGACAGGATAATAAGTCATACTAAGGCATCAAAAGGAGGGAAGACGTACGGCGTGCACGAAACGAAAGGGGAAGGCCGTAAAAACATTGTGGCAGCGGATCGGCACGTTGTATCAAACGTTGAGTCATTGGCGAAACGGGCCCTCGCTCGTAAAGCCGAACGAAAAAAGGAAAAGAACGGAAGTGAAGCAGGTCCTTCGGTTGTAAATCACGGGACGCGGTTAACGCAATAAGGAGGATATAATGATGACATATATCATCGTACTAATAGTAGGACCGCGATACGATCACGCTGGGCGATGGTCGCTAAGAAACGGACAGAACTGCCCCCCAACCGCGCCGAACCATCCGGGACCGTTTCGTGCGCTCATAATCGGTCGACTCGTCCGGATGGATAATTACATTCGTTAAAATAACTCGACCTGTTCAGGCGTAACCGGCGCCCGCTAAATCCCCGGCCAACCGTGTGTTTCTTCGCCACAACGCGACATGAAATCCGGAGATGGATCAACGACAAGGGTGTGTCGCCGTCGGAAATACTCGAGGAATAGCAAACCGGTTGAAAAGCGAATGCTTCTTCCTTTGTCAATTTGAATAAATTCCAACTCTGCACGTAGCTTGGGAGACGTTTGGGTACCTATTTTGATCTCAGCAGCGATTCGTTTAAATATACTGAGGAATCATGTGGAAAAACTCGTGTAAAAGAAAAATGACATGAGAATATTTGTTGAATAAACGTGGTGGTGTCTATACGATTGGCGCACGATACAAACGGCAAAGAACTGAAGAACGTGGCGATAGTGCAAACATTTTATACCTGGCTATCGCGTTCCTAAACCATTTGAGCATGTAGAGTTTTCAGGGGTAGAAATAAATTTCTTATACTTCAACAAAATGTATCAGAGAAAGAGGATGGCACAGGTCGTATATGTGCGGCGAGAGATATTTAAAGTTTGCTATTGCAACCACGTAGTTGGTGGCAAGGAAAATTATCGTGAAAGAAAGCGTGGAAGCAAGATTCTTAGGGATTGGGTAACTGTGAATTACCTTTTTCTCTATTTTTGGAAGAAGAATTCTATCGATTAGCATGGTACGCGTGTAAAAGGAATAAGGTGAACGGGGTTCGGTTTCAAGGAGATTTGCGTACGCGAACCCAGGACTCCGCCAATTATCCGCTCGGCATCTAAGTGCGGTTGCGTACATCAACTCTCGTTCTCTTTACGCTCATTTCGAGCACGAGCACCGTGCAAGAGGACGAACGAGTAATTAGCGACGCTCGAGCGAAGAGTGCGCGTGCCGGGGCAACTTAATTACAAATTTCGAAACGCGAAGTTCCTCAGCCGTGGAGAAGGGAAAAGGTAATTAATTTGGGCGAAAAGAAACATCTGGCCACCTAGCACGCTGCTTGACACACACACACACACCGACCTGATGATGGCTAAATCTTAAAGCGACCGATCCCACGTAAACGTAGTATTAATCAGAAAAAGTGTTAGATAATTTCGATAGCAATTCCGCCGTAATCAAAAACCCGGATGAAGGTACGATAATTGATTAAAATAGAGAAATATGGATTAATAGACAAAACGCGAAAACTTTTCAGTAATCAATCTTCTAAGGATCAAAAACAAAATGGTAATTAGAAAATCGCTATATATTCCATAACCTGTAACTTGCAATCATCGAACAATCAAAAAAACGTTATTAATCTTAATTTCAAGTAATACTCCTAAATTCATTATATTCTCGAAGAGATATAACCTAACGATCACGTTTCATTTTCTCACGTTTCTTTCTCACGTTTCAGAAAATTCAAGATCACCGTGTTATTCGGTAAAACTAATAATAATAATTTTATTTTACGAGCTAGTAACCCTTTTACATCAGTTGAGAATTAAACAGAAGGTTCGAGAGTACTTACAATGATATAAATAAAAAGTTGGTGTAATCAGACATTACGTGATTCAAGAGCAAAAACGTAAGCTGAAAGCTGAAAGAGTTAAGAGTGCCACCAAAGAAATTTAAATGTACACTATAACAAAATTGGGTGTTTTCATAATTCTAGTAATACAATTCTATTCACCTAAATTTATCTTAACAGTTATATATCCATATTACGCATTGTTCAGTTCGGCAATTTGAAATGGATTTTTTCAAGAACAGGTAAAAACAGGGAAAGCTCGTGCCTGCGTAAAACTTACACAGCTTTTCCATTTTCCCAAGCGAAACGGTCGTCCCGTTTTTTCCGTCGCGACCCTCCGGGTGAAAGTCTCGAGCGGTCGGCTGGCACGAAAGCGAGGGAGAGCATCCACGAAGCCGACAACAGGTCGACGGAGCCGCTCCTACGTGTACACGGCGGATCTCTGCGCCTGCACGTAATGCAAATCATGCGGCCGAAGTGTGGCACGTGTTGTCAGCGCGGCTGCGAAGATACTTGTACGCGAGATGGAAGCTGACCGGGCCGTCGCGATTGCGTAACGAGGGGATTTCAGTTTAAATATGGAAGCTGTCAATCTTCGCCGCCGTTCCACGCGCTGTGCAATTAATAATAATTGCCCGCTCCCCTTGCCGCTCCAGTTATTCACCGCCGTTTTGACGGCTGATTACCACAGTGTTGCGCACCCGAATGAATCAGCCGGACGATTAAAAACCGCTATCCGTGTCTTCGATATCCGCGGGACGATTTTTCACTGGTTTATACTTTGAATTCTTGTATCGTATAACGATCGAATAAAAATGAAAATCAATGGTACACACGATTTTTGTTCGATCAATTCCTTAACTTTCGATATTGTAGGAATGCGATCGAGTGGATACGATCGAGTGAATGCGAATTTAGGAAAATGTGAAGAGTGCTTAAATTGAGCGATAGCCGTGTGAATATTTGGATTCGAGTGTTTTTAAGGCACGAAAAATGAGCAATTGAGAAAACTGAGCGATTGAGGAATTTTGGGTGAACGTGACCGAATGCATCGAGTGAGAAAAGTTTGGAAAAATATATGACGGGGAAAACGCGAGAGCGTGGCAGGAAGAGTGTGATCGTGAAGAAAGTAAAAACATCGTAGTTGCTAAGTTGAAAAATTGTTTAAGTTGTTATTGTTAAACTATTTTAAATATACTATTATATTCTAAACACATTATTTTATTTTATTCACACCCGAGCCCTATCATCTCACTCTCCTGAATAAATAAAAGTAGAATTTCCTATAATATCCTCAATTTGAAAATTTAAAGGATTTCATTAGCTAGTTCCTCCAATACTTCAATACTAAGACATTTTACGTTTTATATCATAATTAATCGTTTTCAATTATCGGATACTCTGTTGGAGGAAAGAATAAAAATCTCGTGAGTGAAGAAACGAGGATGGAGAAAACTTGTTGGTTAACAATCGAATCGATTAAGACTTCGAACATTTAGATAATGCCTTCCTATAGGTACTTTCTTGTCCCCATTTTCGCCCGTGGATTTCGCAAAAGTTGAAGGTGGTATATCGCGGAGGCGAACACCGATTAATGCAGATCTCGCGCGAGCGAAGAGCGATCGCGACGGATCATGCAAGTAGAACACGGCACGTGTTGTCAGACTCGGTGTGTACGTGACCGTAGGTGTATTAAACTGCACGAGTTTCCTTCGATTACACCAGCGGAACGTGCTCGAAATAAATGTTAAAATCACGATCGGGCTCGTGTTAAACCGCGAGCGGATCGTAACTCGATCCATCGATATCGTCTCCCCGAGATTGCTCATCCTGGATGAGAGTCAGACATCGTTCGCTTCGTCTGCAAAAACGTTAATCGCCAATGGACTAGAAAAACCTGATACTTTTTTAACTTGTACAGGGAAGCACACGAAACTGGAAACTCAGTTATCGATAATATCCGTCTAGACAAATTTAATCGATTATTCCCTAACTAGAACTGCTCGATCTTCGATTAAACAGTTCAGTATACTTTCTGCCAAACCAGAAGATATATTTAATAATCTTTTTAAATTGTATGCAAAACGCTTTAAATTAGAAATCTAATCGAGAATGATATCAATAATAACTAATCAATATATTTAAACAAATTCAATCAATTATTTCCTAAGTAGAATTGCTTAATATTCAGTTAAACAACTCGGTATACCCATTCTGTAAAACAAAGAAATATGCTACACAATTTTTCTATCAAAGCGATTACATTATGTGCGACCAAACTTGTCTCAGTAGTATAACCAAATATTGTCGTGGACCAAGCACAACGAAAATTAAAGCATTGCGAATGTAAAGTCATCGTACACATACGCACGGGGAACGTAAACGTTCAAAAATATGAAATTAAAGTCAACAAACCCAGAATTATTTGCTTACAAACTAACGACAACCTGTGCTTTGATAAAACGACGTCACCCCTTAAGTGGAGCAACGCGAAGGGTAGCAAACAAAAGTTCATCAGTTGCACACGAAATCTTCGCGATCGCGGGTACTTTAAATTAATTAGAACGATAATAATCGACTCGACCGGACAAATGAGATCGTTGGACGTTGTTTAATTGCCAACCCGACAAACAAACGTCCTCCTCGTTACTATTCGCACCCACCCTCGATACGACCCCATTTACGAAGTCATTTGCACGTCTACGTTTTTACGTTCCAGGCTTCAACGTTTAAACGTCTCGATTCGACGAACCCGTCCTCGCCCGTACGAAAGTGGAATACTAAAGCTCTCGAGCCTTCTTAACGTTCCTCTTAACGGCGTCTTAATTTTCGCGTTCGGCGAAAATAAAAAGCGAGACGATACGATCGCGACGATCGCGCGTAAAGATGGCCGGCGTTGTTCCGCGGCAGGCCGTGAATCACGCGTGGGATATTTAACGCGGGACCCGTTGTAATCACAATGCACTGCTCGCAATTTATTACTAATATCGGCTATTAGCGTCGCGAAGGGATCGCGAACGGTTTCCTCGACCGGCCGATACCTCTCGATCTTTACGAGCGCATCGCGAGAGAACGCGCTCGCTCCGAGCGTTTTCCCTTCCGTTATACCACGGTACGCTCCTTCCCCCCTCCTGTCGCCCTCCTCTCACCTTTTTGTCCCTCCCTTGGCACGTTTCTTTTCCACGCCAGTAATTACAGAGCGCGCGAGAAGGCGCATTCGCGGGTTTTACCGCCAGGGCGGAACTCCTCGCGCTCGTGTTACCGGGTGCCCGTAAAACAATGCACACCCACCGGCGGCGCGTTGGTGTAACAATGTCCTGGCGCCACAAAGGCACAATGATATATCTGTGAGCCCGGGTCGGTTACTTAAACTTCATTGAAACCGCGAACAACAATGACTTTCTCCCGCGAGTCGAAAGGAGGAAGTCGAGCCCGACGCCGCGGCCGTTACAACTATTCCGCCTCGCTCGTGACGCTTCTGTGTTCCATCCAGGCCTGGCCTGGCGAACCGACCGACGGAAAGAGAGAAAAAAAAGGAAAACGGGAAAAGAAAACTCGATTATTTATTTCGCGCAGACCCAACCGAGTTAGACAGTCGTGGATGGTGAAAGGACGAGACCGAGCAACCGCTCGAGCCAGCCAGTCGGTTGGTTTACCGTAGGGGATGGCGTTCGATCGATGAAACTACCAATCCCGCCGTAGAGCTCGAACCGTAAAACCAACGATTCGCACGCGTTCCTGCCGATATCTCGACCTCTCCTGCATACGCTATTTATTAAGAAGGTTACAACGTTCCATCGACCGCAATGAAAACGGTTTAATGGCTTCATATAAGCTTTGATTTATACCCGAGTCTCTCGTTTCCTTATGCCCTCTCGACGCTCGGATAAATACGAGCGCAGAATTTCGTTGCTCGGTATTACCTAAACCGAGCTTTCAAAGATTTTCCCGTTCCAACCTCGTTACCGCACACGTAACGCTACGTAAAGAACAAGGATTGAACGTAACCGCTTTCAATGGCTGGCTGTTACGTTTGAGGCAATGAAAGGGAACGAAAACGCGTGGCTTAAAATAATTACAGACTACGGTCCGCAAATCATTCCTACTTTTAGTTAATTCCAAATCAAAACGTATTCTATTAATAATAAAGTTGCCCTATGTTGTGAAATAGTTTAGGACAAATATTGGAATTTGTGTAAGTGGAAACAAGAAACTGGTCTTGCTGTATTACAATTAATATATATTTTTGGTTCGCACTAAAATTTACAAAACACACGTCTGCCATGTTTGATTGCCGAATTGCATCGCTCGGTTATGAAACACCCCACTTATCAAACATACAATAGATGTCTCAACTATACTAGTGTTCCAACGATAAATATGAGTGGATAAAAAATTTAATTTCCACTTTTTGAAGAAAATCGATTGCTGCATCGGTCTTCGATTGAAACTTCGCGAATCATAATAAAAAAGAGTTGGAAATAAAATACGTCCTAACGAATAAACAAAAATCAATCTCCTCGAAAAAATATTTATGCGAGGTCGAGCTATGCGGTGAAGAGGTTCTAAATACGGGTCAGGCGTTTTACCTTTGCCGCTTTTACCTTTAACTTATTCGAGTTTTGCCTCTCGCTGCGTAGAAATCAGGTTCAAAAAGGATATACCTTCCCTTAGAAATAAAGTTTAGTAAATTTTTATACAGAACAGTTATCTTTATTTTTTCCTTTTTAATCCATAATCTCCAATAAAAATAACAGCTTCCGAGTTGTCACTCCGTCACCCTCGCTCACCCTTCGTGCCTAACCCAAGAGAACCTAACCCCGGGGCAGCGGCACGAGCCATACTTGCGTTACGACACACGGCCGGTAGGCCTGATAATTTATTATTGTTGAAGAAATGGAAGCCGCCGATCTATTAGCACGTTCGACAATAACAGCGCCGGCCGTAAGTAACCTAAGTGGTTAAGTAACGTCAATGCGGCTCACCGACCGCCTACGCCAGCTTCTTGCAGGTATATGCCCCCTTCGACGACGACGCGGTCGCTCGCGTTCGACCTGTTCCCAACCGGTATCAATCGCGACGACACAAAGGCACCGGAGCTCGTGCGAGGGACGAGCACGTACGGGACGAGAAAAACGTATCCGTTGCGTTGACAGCCGCGAGCAGACAGACGGTGAAGTATGCAAAGAAAAATGAGTTCGTGGAAGTGACGATAAAACCGTAACGATCCCGCGATGATAACGAAGACGCGTAAAAGACGGTCTACGATACGCAGATGAACTTTGGAGTTGAGAAATTATCAGTCGATGTCTTCGAAACAATCGGATCGTCGATACTTTACGATTTTTTTACGATTTTTCTATCGAGTTAGAAACTCTACTTCGAATTCCTCAAAAAAAGGCAAACCTTTCTGCGCAACGTAGATACCGCAGAAAAGGTCATAAATTGACATGTAAAAGTGAATGATAAAAGAATGAATAAAGTTATAAATATACGTGTATTTAAATAAAATGAAAGAAAACACGAAACAAACAAACACTATAAACACGCTACGCACGTCCTCGCACCACGTTGACTACCAAAGTTCTGCCTCATTCGTTTCTCGATCGAGTAGGATCCCAAAAGACAAATCACTCGGCCCCATTCTATCGATTCCTTAACACTTAGGCGACCGAATGGGGAGATCTCCGATTTTGTCCTCAACAGAACGCTACAATTGATTTTATTTGTTTTTGTTATTGGTTAGTTTTGAACTAGTACTGTTCACAAATTTTCCAAGGTACAATTTTTAATAAATTCGGCATCAGCTCAGGATCAACTAATAATCGAAGTGAATAGAATCAATGGGGCTGCTTTGTCAAGGAAAAAATGGGAGATCTTCCCGTTCGGTCGGCTAAGTGTTAACACACACACGCGCAAATATACATTCACGCCCTAGACACACACCAAACGTACCATCTTACAATACTAATCCTTAAATCTCTGCATCACCACAATACAGTTTACCTACAATTCGATATCGCGAAGCAAACTGACTCTTCCGACATTTTCACCCGTCCCGCAAATCATTTCCATCGATACATTGATTCTAAAGGCAACAAGGATACCGTTCGGAAGAGAAGAAGAAGAAGAAGTTACGACCGCAATGCGCAGCCGTTTTCGAATACTTTACGAGCGGCCGGCGTGGAAATAGGAACAACACCGGTATCCTACTTCGTTTTATGGAAACTAGTTATCCCCGTTTAACCCCGCAGCCTGGCCGCGCGCCGCTGTGTAAAAGGCGAGCTAATCCGCGCAACAAACTACCCGCTAATATCGCGGCATTATCGCTGCGGGTCCCTAATTGAATCGACCGGGTCCGGGACGAGGGCTGAACGTTTAGGAAGGCCTCTCCAACAGATTATTCATTTATGTGCATCGGTTCCGCGGGGCACAAACGCGGCCCGCTGCCTTCTGATCTACGCGCGCTCCAGTCCTCGTCGTTTCCGAGCGTTTACGTGATTGTCATACCGCCTCTCCTCCCCGTCAGGAGGTTGAAACGCAGCCAGGTAACTAGCATGGAGCACAGCTCCCCACTCCGTTTGTCCCTCGTTAAACAGTCTGGAGAAAGATTTCTCGGAGAGAAAGACCAGCGAAGTGAACGCGAAACCCGCACAGACAGGCGCGTATTAAAATGAAGATAAAAAAAGGAGAATCAAGTACCATGATCCACCCCATGAACGTTATATTTATTTCTGTTATTTGTTCTATAAAATCGATTGCCTCCTTACAACTTCTGACTGAACTCTGACGCTTTTATTCTAATTTGCTTCGTTGATAGTATTCCAGAAGAGGCTTAACGCATGACTTTCTATGAGTCGGCTTACCTCACAGATTTCTCGAATGATTCTCCGCTAACACGCGTATTAAAATTAATATAAAATAGGAGAATCAAATACCATGACCCACCCCATGAACGTCATATTTATTTCTGTTATTTGTTCTATAAGATCGATTGCCTCGTTACAACTTTCGACTGAACTCTGACGCTTTTATTCTAAATTTCTTCGTTGATAGTATTCCAGAAGAGGCTTAACGCACGGCAATCTATGAGTCAGCTTGCCTCGTAGATGCCTAGAACGATTATTCGCTAACAGGCGCATGCGTTGTTAGTGAAGTCGAGAAATTTTCTCAACGTTTCCCGGCGTGAACATAGACTCGCCCGTCGGAAGCGTAACGTTTTCACGAACGATCGCGAACGCGCGTGCAAATGACGTTTCTCGATGGTTTATCGTCGCGTAAATCGTTCGTCTGCAATCCTTCCACGAGCCACGGCCAGCCTCCATCTCGCCACGGACGCCAGAGACACCAGAGGCAAGAAATTTACATGGAGCGCTCGGTCTGGGCGTTTCTCGTCCCTCGGGACGAGAGAAGAACGCACGATTTCGAATGTAAAATCGCCGATGTCGCCTGGCCGTTTCGCAACCGCCACGCTGGGAAGAATTGAACAGAGGCGAACGTCACCGGCGTGCCGAAGAGGAGGCACGAGGCGAGAGACGGAGAACCGCGGAGCGGCTTTAAGAGCGGCGCCGTCCGGCCGCAAATGCGATTCGCCTCGGCGCGACGAACGTTTTGTCGCCGGTGATTGGCGTTTGAAAGAACAACCGCGTACAATGCAATTACCTTGGCCTTAACCGCCACGGCCGACCGATAGCATTCGATTTCCTGCGCCGGGGATAAATATGTGTACATCCTCGAGGTTCGGCCGCGCATGCGTGCCGATTCTCGCCGCGCGCGCGCGCTCACGGCATTCGACTCACGATCTGCTTTTTGTACCCTGCCCCGGCCAAATATGTACTCAGCTGTTCGCGCTACATTTCTACGCCTCGCGATTCTTAATAGCCGGCCTGTTTCTCGGAATTTTCGGATAGGAAATCGATTCCGCCGGAGCTGAAACGACGAACCACGAAACCAGTAATCCGGGAATCACGTCGTGGAAGTCCGTCCCTGCAAAGGTCGTCGTATTTTAAATACGAACGATTTGTTTGTTGGCCTGGACCTTATTTGCTATGTTTGACGGTCTGCGATCCTGATGGCGGGTCGGTGCGACGACGCATCCTTGCGCGAGGTTTACCCTAAAGTTAAGGGTCTGGGATTGCGTTGTCCCCATCCACTGTTTAACCCATTAACCTACGATTTAAGTTCGAGAATTTTGGGCCGAAAACGTAAACAGACTCGCGCAACCTTCGAGCCATTCGCACGACTTGTATCACACCATTGCAGATTATTAATTTCATATTACTAATTTTTGTATAAATAAACTTTTTGTAGTACTTGCATCTACCACAATTATTACATCAGGTTGTATTTACGTATCAAATATTGCACAATCATTTATAAGTTTAGGAAGGCGTCGCCGCTAATACTTATGTTTGGCCCGATCATCGTACACGGGCTATGCCCGTCATTGTAGGTTAAGGGGTTAAGCGGTTTAGGGCTTTCTGTCTAAAGTGCTGTAGCTAGAAGGCGTTCCTTTTTTCGACGATCGAAGTCAGTAGTCCGAAGACGACTGCGACGATCAGCTGTGCCTACCTTCCGAATTGTCATTTAACTTTGTATGTTAAAATAAATAGGATTTATTTACATAGCGTGTAATTATTTAACACACGTCCGCAAAAATTGTTGTTGACCCTTGATTAACCCTTTCGCTTCGAGTGCCGAATATATCCGGCATCTTGTAAATATATAAATACCTAAAGATGTATTGGTCTAATGTTATCATAATAACTGATGTAAACTAAATAACTTATATAATATAATCTTCATATTAAAAGTGGAAACTATGCTTGTTATATTAGAATAACGATTGTTTTATTAAGCACAATTGTTATTTGAAAGACTTAGGAAAACCACTCGCAGTTTGCACGTTTTGACGTACTGAACTATCAAAGCGAAAGGGTTAAGGACAACGGTTGAACGGTTCACGTGCACTGTACCATACATGTTTATTTATGACACGATGCAAAGAGAATTAAAAATTGTGCTATGCTAGAGATGAGTATCGAGACAGTAGAGATACACAAGCCAGCGATGCTGGTATTTCGCATAAAAATGACCGTGAGTTTCGGAAGTAATACCGACTTCTTCCCCCGAGCCGGTACAACCACAAAGATTACGATCAGAAGTATTTATCTCACTAAACACGTTTTAGATAATTCAATAATTCAACGAACGTATAAAATTAGAATTTAAAACACGAGATGAAGCTACATAATTCTTTCGCGATCGCCGGAGGAACGAGTGTTTTCACCGGCAACTTCCGACTGACTTTCACATTACATATTCCTTACAACCTCCTATACGCAATTATTTATTTATCGAGTTGTTTTTGCAACCTCTGTAACCCGAGACGCTGTAAAATTACCACCATCGCGTTATTCGCTGTCTACCGTCTGCTAGAAACTAATTTAAAATACCCTTTCTGAAGAGGAATTACCTGAAAGCGTCCAAAACACCGTGTATAATCACGTGTATCCTCTTGCTTTCTCTCGCATCGCGACACGTAACGAATCACTGGTTTTTGCCTATTCTACGGCAGACCCTTAACGAACCATGAGATCGCATCTCGTTAGAGGGTCGTAGGTCATTCCCATCCTGTTCCCGGCTCTCCCTTTCGCGCCTGCAGACTGTTTTACACGGACACGGCGTAAAAACGCTTCTGGTCGGTCTGCTGCAAGTACTAAGTTGAGTCGTGGGACTTAAAAAACCACTCTCGAGACTAGGTTTCCTTTAATTTTTTCCTTTTACTTATAAAAGGGGGGTGTTAGGCTCGAGATGCAGCCCAAGCCTACCCAAGACACTTGGCCTCCCCTGAGTTTTTCCATACTTTCCCAATTTCTTTGGCCGTGTCACAGGATTCACTAGTGAAATTCAAATTTTTAACTTCGATGCACCAACACACGGCGTTTAGGTTCGTGCGAATGTCCGAGAACTGGATTTTATACGAAGTCATTTACTATAATTCATTTTTTCGAAATAAACCAAACTTGCTCTAACGTCTTTAGACAGTTAGACTAGACTTAGAAGTATGAGAGGGTAGAAAGAAATAATACGTTCTATTTAGGCACTTGATCATCAAGATAAAGGTGTGTCTTTATTAACTCGCATCTTTTTATAAACTCGCATTGGACACAAGATGAGAGAGATTCGAGGAATCCGTAAAGGCTTACGTCGCACCTTTTGTCAACGTTACAGCCGCACGGGCCTGTAATATGTAATAAGCCAACGCAAAACCTTCATTTCAGTGAACGTTCCCTCGAAACCGTAGAGAACGGGTAAGATCAGGGGCAGTGAAATTCCAGGATGAACGGCGGATCATTTCTGGCAGAAGCACGCGCGCGTAACCTCTCTTTCCGAACAATACCCGCGGATAAAGACACGTCTGGTGCCTTTTAAGGCGCAATCTTTATGTCCGCGCCGCGAGGCCAAGCCGGACACGGGAGAGAGCGTGGGCGTTATTGCCTTTAATGCCGAATCCATGCTCGTGAACGGGCATCCCCGCGTCACGACTCCATGTCGTTTATTGCCCCAAAGTGGCGGGTCGGCTCCCCGTAATCATCGGACACATTCAATTTTTCGTAACGCCACACCGGCGATTATCGCGAATCTAATTAACTCCGATCGTCAGTCCTCGTTGAGACGTTGCCGACCCCACGGGCTGGCCCTGGCCCATGTAGGGATTACAAAAATCGTCCGGACCCAAATAATTCGCTTAATAACAATGGTACCGTGATGGGCTGCGCGAAAGGCAGATCGATTAAATTCCCCCGATCTCGATTGATAAGCTCCGTTAGGATAAACGTTACAGGGGATAACTGTTTTAGGGAGGGATCAACGATCATTTCCAGAGATTGTTGCTTAATTGCCTCGTAATGATCATTACTCTGTATGGTTACTGTGTAATAATGATAATGCCCGGGGTTCGATGATTCCCTTGGAAACGAAGAACAATTTGTGCTCGATGTTTCAAGCTGAATCGAACATCGTTATTCGCGAATTACAAAGTTACTGTTAGCTTCTACGTGATCTCTTCCAAGAATTTATTAATTGTTTATCAATTTTTTTTTGGGGGGGTTCTTTATTTAAAAATCGAAGTGATCTCGTTCTGAAAGTAGCTTCCTCGAAAAGCCATACAGCGTTGGAAATTCTCATGTTTTAGGAGACTCTTTCGATCGGTCATTGCTTTCTGACTAAATCAAACGCAAAACCAATGTCGTATCTTCGTAAGATTCCAAGATTTTGTAATTCATTTACTTTGGATCACAGTTACAAATCTGAATGATAAATCAAGCGGATAAGATTTCGTCTAATAAATTACTACATTTCCAGAGAAAGTACATTGCTACGTTTACACTTTCACGTATCAAACCGGATTAATCCATCCGCCTTAACCTTTACCTCTACTGGACAAAGCTCCGTTCCTCGAAACGCACCTAATTCAACACGTCGCGTTAACCTGTCTCTCGTCGCGGTTTCCTCGAACTGCAATTAATTCGAGCGTTCGCCATCCAACGCGATCGGTTCTGTCAGCTGCTTCACCAGCCTCGTCCAAAGCGATTCCAAGACCGAACAATAAGACCGGGTATTGTGAGTAAAGTCCCCCGCTTGTCTAACCGACCGAAGGATGGAAACGATGCGATGGCGAGAAAGAAACGCGAGAAATCGGTGGAAAGAGTAAAAGGGAAGCAGAGAGAGCTGGCTGAGATTTACGGGTCGACCGGTAACGAAGGGGACTCATCAGCATCCGTAATGGCGGCATTAGGCTCCTCTACCCTTTTGTGTTCGCTGTGTGGAAGCCCGATCGGGCTTCTGAGCAGAATCGCGGCGATTCCGAGGCGAGCAGTCGCGAATGGTCAATCAATTTAATTACACGTTCGAACGAACCGGATACCAGAGCCAAACGTTTATCACAGTGCCGTGCACCGAAAGAGCTACTTCTCGAGTGACTTGTCCGCTCTAATAGCACTAAATCTCCTTTAAGTGACTCGAGAAACTCGCGAAAAAGACCTGTGTCCGGTCCGAGTCGCCCGCGCTTCGTTTCGAAATTGGTGGTTTCGAGGGATCGCGAGTGTTCCACCAAAAAAAAGGAAACGTGTTTGCATTGATGGCGATGATTAATTTGTGAGTAACAGATCGTGTCTAATCTTGAACAAAGTCCTGACTAATAGCAGGGAATTCTATGCCACGGGGCAATAAATAATCCAGTTCCAATTAAACGTGTGAGGATAATTGGCAAACTTGATCGAAACTCGAAAAAAAAAAGCAGCCGGTTTGCGCAACGCTCGTAAAACACTTAAAAATCGTGATTCAACGATAAAACCATTAGCTGGTCGTTAAACCGCCTGAGAGCGAAAACTCGCCTGCTTTTCCCTGAAACGGAACAAAATGAAAGATCGGTTTCCGTGTTTTTCATCGGGTAACGCGCTTTAATTACCGTTATTGGTGCATGACAAATTGAAACCGGCTGAGATTTTCCTTAGAACTCGATGACCCATGAGCGCCCGTTGCCGGAGCGTGCTCGCGAAAGAATACCTACAACCCGGGAACGTAACCGCGCAACGAACGATGTTGTTTTACGACTGCGTTAAAAGCTGACGGGAATACGACGACCGATGAAATCGGTGCGCCAGTCTTCCTTATAATTTTACGATCGTTGCGCAATGATACGCGAGGAAAAACCACCGCGAGTGTCTAGCATGAATTGGCCTGTAATCACCTCATCAGTCCCATTCCTACGAGTCTCTGCTCACTTACTTAAAACCTGAAGCACCGTCGACTTCGTGCTCGTAAAAAACAGAGATCACACGGACACAACTTTCCCGTGGCTTGTTCTACACGCGTAACCCTCTTAATCACTGGCGAACTAATTATTATGCAAGCGATCGGGAAGTCTTTCGAAGCGCGACCAGCTTCCTAAAATACGAGCAAACGCGTGCTTGCACGGAGAAGGGTTACAGCGCGCGAAGTTTCGAAGGAAACGAAAAAGCGAGGAAGAAGAGGGAGAAAAAAAGAATCTATAATTCAAGGCACAGAGTATCGTAAAAAGGTCTATTCTAATCTACGGACTCGCAGCGCCTAACGAGTCAATCATAAATCAAAAAACTGGCCGGAACCTTTAATCCAATTTAAACCTCGCGGGGATATAAATCGTGGCCTGACAAAAAGCTTAAGATCAGAATCGTTTCCCATGAAGACCGCCGATAGTATCACTAGCGCCCGTCTACAATTATAAAGAAATCAAAGAGGGATTAGCGTTGCCATCCGATCACGGGCGAACAGATTCCGTGCTTGACGTGCGAAACGAGCGCGTAAACGAGCCACCGGCCATCGCGTCGGGTAGCCGGACGATGGACACGCGTTAAGCGAACTCGCATCGCGAGATGCCGATCCGCGGATATGGTAAACGAGCTTATTACAGGCGGTCAATCGCGGCATTGTTCGCGCGCCTCTAACGACGTCGATTTGCATAACGCGTACGTACACCACGAGTCCTCGGCACGCCGGTCGCCGGGGCCTCTTGCGTAACAGATTCTCGCGATTCAATTTTTCGCGCGATCCCTCGAGTTTTTCTTAACGCTTAACCAATCGAATGGGGAAGTCTCCCATGTTTTCCTCTGCTATTGATTCTATTTACTTTGGTTATTTGTTAGTTTTGACCTGGTGTTGTTCATCACGGTTCGTCAAATGCATTTTATGCTCTTCCAAAGCACAATTTTTAATCAATTCAATACTAATTCAAGGCTAACTAATAACAACAATACGCTTAACCAATCGAATGGGGAAGTCTCCCATATTTTCCTCTGCTATTGATTCCATTTACTTTGGTTATTTATTAGTTTTGACCTGGTGTTGTTCATCACGGTTCGTCAAATGCATTTTCTGCCCTTCCAAAGTACAATTCTTAATCAATTCAATACTAATTCAAGGCTAACTAATAACAACAATAAATAGAGTCAATGGTAAAGTAAAAAATGGGAGATCTCCTCTTTCGGTTGGCTAAGTGTTAACACATTGAACACCAACGCCGCGAAAACGCCGAATTCTGTCGCCAGCCCCGTAATAAACACGGATTTGTACGTCTTTATGACGAATACGCAATCAAAATATACTATTTTACGAAAACGTATAAGTTTAACAAAATTTCTATAGCTACTCCTTGTTCAGAAACAAGCGAATGAGACCGGCGTGTGGGCTTTAAGTGGCCGATACCTGTCGGCGCTCGGGCTTTAAACGTCTCATATACCGCCGGCGCTCGATGCGTTGCGCAGCGTATGGCAGCGTCGTCGACGGACACGGTTATTGATTTTCGATCGCGCACGGAAGGGAACGACGTCCCCGCAGGCCACGCCTTCGAAAAAACAAAATGATTAGCGTCGGATGGTATGCGAAACCAGATACCGGAATCGTTGGAATCCGTGGGTCCGCCGCCTCTGCATATATAATTAAGCGCGGCGGCGCGCGCCGTTTCGTACGCTTTTAAACACGCGCGTCTCGTTTAATGCCCGCGCAACCGGCGAATCGCCGGGCACAATAATGCGCGGCGAAGAATGTAATTGCACGGTGATTTAATGAACACCGCGGTGGGGTGGGGCGCGCTGTAAATGTACATACGCTTTAAGCACGCTGAGGGATTATCGCGAATGCGAGTTCGCGCCAGGTATAAATTTCTGATCATATCCGTTGGAATGCCGGGGCTTTTAAGGTGGTGACTCTGGTAAGACAGCCTGAAGAGTAAAACAAAAAGAAAAAAAAGAAAACGAAGAAAAAGTTTAATTGTCCCCGATGGTGATGGGTGCCCGCGCAACGCGCCTCGATGGAGGAGGGATTTTCCGCGCGTCGGGCGCGCACACACGATTTCTCCGCTCTTTCCGTGGCAACCGGTTTCAATAAACGTCTGCGCAAATCCCAGTAATCATGATTGTCCTTGCCTCCGCGCGATGACTTATCGACGTCGCTAAACGCACGGTTATTTAATTGTCGCTTGCTTAACTTATCAGCGAAAGTTAACCGTTCCCTCCTGGACCTTCTTGTCGTGGAAAAGTTTCGCGAAGCGATCTGGAGAAGAACCTGCTGGTCGATTGGAACTCGTAATCGAAAAACGTTGCGTCTTTAATTCTGTCTGTATGAAATGAATCGATGAAACTTCTTACTCGAACAGCAAACCATTGTGTTAAATATTTTTTACGCGTTACGCGCTGAAAATGGTCAACGTTTCGATGTTAGAACGGAGTAGAGGACTAAACGAAACAAAAATTAACGCGGTATTAAATTCAACGCTAATAATTTGGTTAAATTCCGATAAGGAACTATAAAAATAAACGTTATCCAGCTCCAAATATGCGACCAAAGAGCTCAGCCAAGGTTCCCGAACCAGGCTTTGATGAACCGATATCGTCTTATTTCACGTTCGAGAGGGGCCGCATAATAAATATTCACGAGGCTTCCGCCGTGGATTGTCGCGGAATACCGACCACTGGGATGCGACGTTGTAACGCAGCCGAGTTTCATAAACAACGACGCCGTGTACCGGCAGGTTGGTTAGTTATGATCCTCCGGGAGGCCTGGTGGCTGCGCTACGCCGGCCAGCAACGAAAGACGGATGGCATACGGCACCGAAGAAGAGGAAGAAGAACCAAAGAGAAGGAGGAGCAGGAGGAGAACAAGAAGAAGAACTCACGAGGAGAAGGCGTAGCCGTGGCGCGGCGCGACCTTTAAAATTTTCTTGCGGCCTACGAGCGTGGCGTGTTTACACGCTTAACCAACACCTGCGAGCCCCACGATCACGTTACTCGCTCCGCCGGTACACAGGTTTAAGATTTCCGCCGATACCTCGCCGATTCCGCGATTTTCCTGCCGAACGCCGTCACGAGGTCGAGTTTATAGTTAATTATAAGCCTCCGTTACCGCTCCCCTCCTTCCTCCGCCACGGAGTCGGTTTGTCTACTATTAATCGGTGGAAGACACGACAAATTGATACGGCATAAGGTGTGGTGCAACCGGCTGGAAAAACTGCGAGGCCGGTTCCACTCGCGAACTTATGTAACCCGCGATGAAACACGCGAGAGAGAACAGGCAACCGAGCGAAGCCGTTGCGGAGGAATAAAGAAAGCAATCAAGGCGGTCAATTTCCGGCAACAATTACGATTAACCCACTAAGTTCTTGCGGGCAACGCAATAAAATTGCCGATCGTGCATTCGATCCCCTGTGACCCACCATTAGCGATACTCTCGTCCCGTTCAACGTCGAATCGCATGCCGCGCGGCGGGTCAACGTAAAAACAAGCATGCGCGAGAGGACGACGCTTTAACGAGCGGCAGCTCGGCAAGAAAATCGCCGATGCATCGAGCGAACTTAGCGTGTGCCGACGTTCAACGCGTTATTGTACGCTGCTAGCGTTGTATCGCGGTGCGCGCGAAGAAGAAAGGGTTGTCGGACATCCAAGAGGGGGATGAACGAACGGCGCTTAATCAGGACGAGTGCACGAGTTTACGACGCATTGACTACTTTCATGTTAGAAATTGGATATAGAAATGCTACGAAACAAAAATTAACCATAAACCAGTTTTCTCTTAATGTACTTTCTTGAGGGCTTCTTCTAAGAACCCAAGCCATATTTGGCATTTTAGAAAGTTTGGAAGGACCCGGACGGGTTTGTAGGAATTTCGACCACTGCGTTTTACCGTTCTTATGACAAAATTCGCAAAGTTTGGTCACAGTTGCCCTTCTTTGTGCTATATGTATAATAAAACACTATAATATTATATTTTAAATAAGAGTGTATTTTATTTAAACAATATTGTGGTAATGCATACATTTAAGGACTAGTATTGTAAGACGGTACGTTTGGCGTGTGTCTGAGCGTGAATGTGTGTGTGAAAGAATCGATAGAATAGGGCCGAGTGTTTTAAGGATAGTTTGTTGTTTTGTGTTCATTTGTGTCGTTTTAATTTTATCAAACACACATATATGTAAATTTACTCATTATTTTTCTTTTTTAATTTATAACCTTTCCTATAATATTAAACCCCATTTCGCAAGGATAATCGCTTGTTTCGCGATACGCGATCGAGTGATCGACGATCAACCGAAAATCAAAATCACGACACTGTATCGCCGTCTAAACGTTCCCGTTGATTTACACGCACGATCGGTATTCATCATACGCGTATCTCGATACAAGTATCTTCGTGTGAAGGGAGTCTTCGGAACATGGCGTTCGCCGCGCACGAACAAATGCCTCTCGACGGACCGTGCAGGACGAGCAAAAGCAGCAACAGCGACGACGACGACGACGTGGAGGAGCAAGGAGAGGAGCAACAGCAGCAGGAGAGCGAACAGCAGAAGCGCACAGCAGCGCGTTAATTAAACGCGAGCGATTAGTTGGCGGCAGTTAATTATATAGATTAATATGCAAATGAATTCCCTCTCCCGGTCTCGAGAGGGGACCGGGTGAAGGTGGGGACGCAAGGCGCAACAGAGACCCGCAATCCTGATTACATTACGCTACTACTACACCACACGACTATTCCTAGCTTCGGCTACCATCGCCCACACGGTTTTCCTCCGGTAAGCTATCCCACGTGACTCCAGCCTCGAATCTAGTCGAGAACCGCGCTCTCGAATAAGAGATACCGGTAATTAATCCGGGAAACCCTTCCTACGGTGTCTCGGAAGAGAACCCTTCGTGGCCTGATTTCTGAGCTTCCAAACACCTCATGGGGATTCGTTTAGCGTTGTTTGACACAGAGAAAGTAACGAGATATTGCTTCCTTTTCAATGCTGCGCGTTGCAACTGTTGGATCTAGCGTGATCTACATTGCGAGTTATATAAGAATAATAATTATTATTATTTATAATCATTTAGTTTATTTAATATATTCTTATTTAATTTATTTAATAATTATTATATATATAATTATTAATAATAATTATTATTATTATTATTATTATTTTATTTGTGAACGGGCTGGAAACCCTTTTTATTCATAATGATATAAACATAAATGAACGCGATACAAACAAAAAAGAAGAGATGAAAAAAAGATAATGTAACAGTTAAGAGTATAATAATAAATAATTAAAATAGAATAAATCCTGATATACTAATCATTTTAAAGAATAGAAAGTTTGTTCATCGAGTAGGCGATTAGACTGATTTTTTTCTTGAGTTGTGGCCTCGATTCGAATAATGGGAACGCGTTTACGTGGCAAGGTGTCGCGGAAAAGTTATGTAAACCAGAAAATCTCAGCCAACGCTGGTGAGCCGACAGCGAGCCCGAGAGAACGGCACGCGAAATCAGCAACGATTTCAAACCGGTCGCCCGATACAGTTCGTGTCAACCCGATGTCGTAGTTCATGCATTATCGAACGCACGAATTAGAATGGGAAATTGACAAATCGGACCGCTGTTTACCGTAAATTGAACGAACGTGGTCGCGTCAAGCCCATTAATTATCGCTAATGAAAACCAATTAGAACTCCTCAATACCGTGGCAGGACGGGTCCATTAACTATTGCAAGAGTTCTCGTGGCTGCTTCTAGCGAGCGAGCGTCGCGCAAAAACGTGCCGCTGTGTTAATCGGACGGCAGAAAATCGCGGAAAACCAGATTTCACGTGCCTACCGTTTCTTCCTTATATGTCAATGTATTATACATGCCGTACATCAACTCCCTAGAGTTGAGAGCATAGGTAAAAGGTGATCTCGCGAGACGTGAGATCGGTAACTTTTACGATTAATATTTCTTCTTTGCTCCACGAAATAAAATACACGAGATGTTGGGAGCATCGATGA
Organism: Tetrapedia diversipes; assembly: GCA_033822845.1. NCBI lineage: Eukaryota > Metazoa > Arthropoda > Insecta > Hymenoptera > Apidae > Tetrapedia > Tetrapedia diversipes. The sequence continues at coordinate 435,783 of JAOPTO010002399.1, read as the reverse complement.
CACTTTTACGAAAATTGTACGAATCCGGGAAAATGCGTAAAGTTGTTCGAGTTAAGGGACACAGAGTGTTTCTATAGAATGTATGAACGAGGAACTTTTTGTGAACACAACTAATTGTATCGAATGAGTGATATCGCAGTGCTAACGCTTCACAATTATAAAGTTTAACGAGTAATCTATGATACAAGAAAATTAACAGAACTAGTACGGTATTTTAAGCATTCCAATCAATTTTCTCCACTTTGATATCACTGTGCAAGTGTTAACCCTGCACGGAGTAAACATAAATTGCGTTCGTTTAAGAATCATCGTAGATCTCGCTTAAGACGAAGTGAAAATTAATCATTATTCAAACGAACACCCCATCCCCTGATGTAGGAGCAGCTCGCTATTAAAGAAACTATCCGTGTATCCGTCAATGTCTCGCGTGAAATGCAACGGAAACGGTAGCTGGTCGACAGAAGCGTTAAACCGTCACGTATTCGTAAACGCTTAAAATTCCGCGCTATTATCCCGCCGGGGAGAGGCGATGGACCGGCAGGTGAGCGGGACGAAAGAGCGAGCCTAAGCTTTGACGACAGGTAGACACGTCGGTGTCCGATCTTATAAACTGAATGCCCTGGGAAGATGGGCCTAGCGCCTTAGCGTATACCTCATGTAACTAACATTAGATGCATAATGCATGGATAGGTGGCCGAGCTAGGTGTCGCAGCGACAACACTCTACGACTCTCGACGCCCCTCGCGTTGCATCCAGCCAACAACATCGCCGTCTCGTTGCGGTTGTTGCGCCTCGGATCGACCAATATACATATCGACGCCGGTTTAAAATACAATCGCCGGTTGCATCCGACTTTCTGCGACGGCACAAGCCGTACGATGCACGAGGAAACCTCTCAGAGACACAATTACAGGAGATTTTAATTGAAATCATGGAAATTCAAGGCATGTCTGCACGATCAGCTGTGCTGAAAAAAATGGATCGAACGATTGCGTGTCGATTGAAAAGGTTTAAATGTGCTTGCCGATAAAAGAAGCGATAGGTGGGAAGAGAAACTGGGAAAGGGAAGAGCCTTTGTTAGGGTTGTTGGAAATAAAATACGTCCTAACGAATAAACAAAAATCAATCTTCTCGAAGAAATATTTATGCGAGGTCGAGCTATGCGATGAAGAAGTTCTAAGAACGAGTCGATGTTTTACCTTTGCCACGCTGTGTGTAAGAATTTGAGGTCCCTAACGAATTGTGTCCTTTAGCCTTTTTCATTAATTCGAATCTTGTATCTCGATGTGTAGAGATCGGGTTCAAAAAGGATATACCTTTCTTTAGAAATAAAGTTCAGCAAATTCTTAAATAGAAAAGTTATCTTCATTTCTTCCTTTTTAACACTATTCCTACCGACACTTCACGTGTACTTATTCCTACTACGACATTCCCACGCGAGACAGACTACAAATTTTTCTCAGAAAATAAACAATGAAAAAAAAAGTGAATATTGAAAAATGTATTATACGTATATTTGAAGAAAAGTCTAAAGTTTAAAGGCGATTCAATTATGTTGTGTATATGAAATTCTAATCAAAATTTTAAAAACGGTCATTTGACCGGTCGTGGTAGGAATAGTGTTAACCCATAATCGCCAATAAGGGTGAACGGAAGAAAGTTCGAAATACAGATAAAACAGGGAAACGAGAATGAGAGAGATGTTAGGACGATATGAAAATGCGAACGACGCCGGGAGATTTGAATAAACTCTCCCCGATCAGATTCGTATAAATTAGACAAAGCGGCTGAACGTACGGTGAAACTTGTTTAGATAGAGGTTACAGCGTAACCAGCGTCGGCCAACAGATCCGCGGCCAGCCGGTAGGAGCGGAGCCCGGGCGTAGATAAGGTTTTTCACGGGGCACAAAACAGTGTGTATCCCGAGCAGCCGGCTCGTCCACGTGAGATCTTGGTCGATACAGCGTTGTAAACCATTGTAATGGTAATATGCGGCGCGCGCGCGAGGCGACCGATACACATCACGGCCGCGCAACCACGACCGTTTCGCCCCGCAAAAGTGTCCCCTGTTGCAGCGTAATCGTCGCGTGTGTAATACCCCGGCCGCGAACACGATTTTCATTCCTCGCTTCCCGTCGATCGATCCGGGAGACAAAAGGAGGAGTTGCGGGGGCATGAAATAGCGGTGCCCAACGTCAAGTCGACGACGTCCTTTTGTGCTTGGTCTGCGTGGCACCGTAACGTCGATCGATTGTATCCAGATCGATGTAACTTTTGCGTTCGCTTGCATCGTTCAAGTCAGATTTTTTGACTTTACTTTAAAGTGAAAATGTTCGAAATGGGGTTTTGTATTGCTTAAATAAAACTCACTCTTATTCGAGATATTATAATACTTTATTGTGTGGCACGAGGAAGGGCAACTGTGATCAAACCTTGTGAACTTTGTCGTGAAACTAGCAAAACGCAGTAGTCGAAATTCCTACAACCCCGCCTGGGTCCTTCAGCCCCTTTACTCTGTTTCTTAACGTTTTCGAACTTTCTAAAATGCCAGATGTGCCTTGGGTTCTTAGAAGAAGCCCTTGAGAAAGTACGTTTAGAGAAAGCTGGTTTATGATTAATCTTTGTTTCGTAATATTTTTGTATTTAATTTCTAACAGAAAACAAATTAGAAACAGCTGACCAAGACGGTGTGCTGGTTTCACCTAATTCTCCAAAAAGTTATACAACACTCTACATAACCAGCCACTGTCTTCGCGAGCGCAACAACAGGGTCAAAGTTCCCAGGTTGGCGGTACGCGGCGAGTCGCTCGGAGCAGTTTTCCGCGTCAGCAACGGCAAGAGACCGCGGAGCACCGAGGGAGCACACAAACGGGACATAAATCACTCTTAGCCGCGACGCAATCATATTTCAAGCAAGGAACGGTAGCGCATTGCCAACAAGCTCGTAGCGTTACCGGCAATTACAAGCGCGCGCACGCACGCACGCACGCAGCGGTCGATGTACGCGGGGCAGAGAGGATCGTCCGCGGCTCGTGTTCCACCATTCCGAGCGGGTGATTCTAAATCGATTTGTCAGGACGTCGGACACGAACGTCCGCGGGACAACATTAAGGACATAAGTTCGCAGCGGCAACAATCGCGGGGACGGACCGGAAGAGCAGCAGCGAACGGGCCCGCCGCGGCGTGTTGTACACCACGCGAAGCGGCCGAGCATCCGCGAGAGACGCGCTTTCCACGGCCACGGACAGCTAACAACCGCGCTTGGCCATTGTGGAAGGGTCCAACCGGCTGACTTTTACAAAGTGGACGCATAACAAATGCCCGGCACGCATACATTAGCCCGCATTAATACCTGCTTGGATTTATTAATGCCCATATTATATTCATGCGTTGCTACGAGTTACGGCACGATGCACTGCGCCGGGGCATGCGCCGAGGCTCGATGATATATTCAGCGTCGCGCTCACTCCATTGTTCGAACTCCCGCCAACGGTCGTCTCTTCCTTCTCTCTCGCAAAGAGCCCTGATACCTGCAACTACACCTTCCACCCTTCTCCTCGGGCGTCCCAACCCCTCCCCCCGCGTTTCTTTCGCATGAACCCTTTCAGCTGGTTCGTACGTACGTACGAACGGTACGAGCAACTCCGTTGTACCTGGCGATCGCAATAAGTCTACCCGTTGACTACCGTTCGGCTTTAAGCACGGGACCGCCGCGGTCGTGTCGTGAGATTATACTATTCGCGGGACCAGGCAATGGAATAGGTGTTGAGCCAGACAAACTACCGCGAAGGGAGCTTAGCGAACTGTAGAAAACCGCGAGGGGATCAGAGATCCAACAGGTCTACGAGTTTCGTCAAGGCAGCGGACTTGGAGGTATGTTTGGGGGTCGAATGGACGTGGGGCCTTCCTCGCGATCCTATACTCCATTATCTTCGAAGGGAAACCCGGGAAATTATGGGAAATTTAAGAGTCAACTGGTAGACCCAGAAGTAACCATCGTTGAACAGGCTACCGACGCATCGCGACGACTAAACATCTTAAACTTAGGGACCATCGACGCGTCGCGACGCCTAGGCATCTTAAACTGTGGTAAAATGAAAAGGTCGATGGTCCCAATGGTGGACCCACCTCGAATTCTTCACAGTCCTCTTGAATTTATGATTCTCTCGCAAAAGAATTTTAGTTTATTTTATTTTACATCCTTCTATTTTGTTGTCAATTTAGAGTGTTGTATAAATACCATAACAAATAAATGTATGGTGAATTATAATTTTTCTGTCGATCCATAGATCGTACAGAACGATCATTGAAATTAATCGAGCTTCTAAACGATACTGTGTTCAGACATGCATAAGGAATACTGCAGAACTTCGTTAGTGGACCGTTTCATCAAACAACGGTTTCAACTAATCTTTTCCGGCAGTTCACAACTTTTTGAGATATCTAGAACTGAAAACTTTCTCAACTCGTCTCGTTAAAAGTCGTCGGAAGCATGGTTCGACAGACTCTTTAAGAGGTGAGCAAGAAAACCAGAAAAAGGGTTTGACACGACACTTTCACGCGATTCTCTTGCCTCTCGCCGACAAAAGAGACTTTTTCAAAGCGGAACGAATCTTCGACTATGTGCCTGAAAGTTGTATCCATTCAGTGGACATCGACAGTCGCTTTTTGCTGCTCGCGAATTTCTTTGTGTTTCGTTTCGTCTACATTCCGCGGTGACAGAAATTATATAACGAGAAGTTTCAGCTTGAAGGCTGCTACGTTTAACAAAAACTTAACGCAATCTATTGCACAGCCTGTATTAATACAACCGCGTATCATCCCAAAACTTTTTTACTACGATTCACGATAATGATAACAGTTGAAAGTAAAATTACAATAAAATTACAATAAAATTACAAATGTTCGTTATCCTCTTATCACACGATACATCCGTATATCATACCGAGAAAAAGTATTTAAATTCTCTATACTTAATTCGTCAAACTGCACAAAAACAAATTATTGTGGTAATGCATAGATTTAAGGATTAGTATCGTAAGATGTTGTGTGTCTGGGCGTGGATGTGTAAGCGCGCGTGTGTGTGTTTGAAAGGATCGATAGAGTGAGATTGAATGTTTTATCTTTTGGGGTCCCACTCGATCAAGAAATGAATGGGTCAGAAGCTGAGTAGTCAACGTAGAACAAAAAGCTGTGTAGCTTGAGAAGCATAAGGGTAGTTTGTTGTTTTGTGTTCGTTTTAATTTTATCAAATATACGTATATTTATAATTTCATTCGCTTTTCTTTCGTTTCCTTTTTTAATTTATAACCTTTCCCTATATTACCCATACAATTCCCAAACGCAACCTGCAAAGCAAAACTTCTCCCAGCGTGTAATCCAAACTTACACGATTAACCCCCGTGTACCAGGCTCCCGTGTCCCATCGAAGCATCGGCGTCTCACGTAGCGCAGCGACGGTACGAAGCGTGTATGTACGTTTCTCCTCTGCATTTCCTCGTACAAGCGGCGGCCTTGTTAGCCTCAGTCAATAGGTCCACCCAGCCACCGCGATGCACCGTGGGATCCGCGATATATAAGGCCGGGGACCGCGAACTTGCACTTCGCCGCGCGTGACGTCTCCCCTCGCGGCGGAAACAAACGCGCCACGTCCGCTCGAGCGTGTCACGCTCCCGTGGGATGAGCGTGCGCCCCGGACGTGCGAGCCCGCCAACTCCAACAAATATAAATGCACTCGCTCAGCGATGAGGACAGACCTCTGAGCTTTAGGTGGCAATTCAATGGCGGTGCGCGCGAGGCACCGCCGCAGAAACGAACCGTGGACGAGGGAAAACGCGTGCGAGGATCAATAAAGACGCGCGCCAGTGCCGCGGAGGACGAACTGATGCATGGGTCCGAGTAACGAGTTGGACATCGAGGACATGGCAGTTTCGCTGGCCACGTCGATACTCGTTAACCGTAACACCACCACCGTAATGCCTCCATCTTAGCTGCACTCGCGTTTCTGTGTGTATCTTGCAGAGTGGAGGACTCGGTTATAGGGTGTCGGATACCAATTGTTTAGACATAACGATGCCCAACGCAACTTGTATCTTTCTATGGTTGGCTGGGTCGATGATCGACGACGCTCTACTTTTGTACTTGATTTAATTTTGACTAAGTGACTCGTGTCTTGTTCGATGGCTTGCAGGGTAAATTCTGAGGAGCAGGAAAAATCACTGCCAAATTTTGATCAATAATAAAAACAAATACACGAATAATTTGTTTCTGAAATCGTGTTGATAAGGAGAAGGCGAGGCTTATAGAAAGCTAGAAATTAGCCAGTTTCTCAGCTGTTTTCGAGTCACGTAAAAAAATATAACGACATGGAATTCGTCCACGTCGACGTTGCAATATTGACATTTAATTTCTGGACATTTCAACCCCGGGACATCATGGATAAGAATTTATATGAAATCAACGGTGCGAAATTTTTACGAGACATCGAGATACAGCGATAAGGCCGAGAACGAGTAATATACATAATCAAAGTGAATCGTTTCGTACGGCTGCTCGATTCCTATAAATTAGAGCTTCGTTCGTATCCATGCCATAAAGGCGTTCGGCTACACAACTTTTCACGTGCGTTACGAGTTATAAATGACGAGATAACCCGTACAAGAAACGTATAATTTCCCCGTGCTCCTTATCTACATAATTATACCCGCGCACAGCCCATTAAACAGAAACGATCTCTTCATTACAACGAATAGTTTTAGCCGGTCGAATATTACAACCGTTCCCTCTATCCACGCTCGAAACCTCTTTACCGATCGGTTAATCAACCTCTGCCGCGCGTCCGAATGCCTCTAAACGTTCCGCGGAACCAGTAACATTTCACGCATCAAACGAACAAGTTCCACGTTTAACGCGTCGACAAGTCCAGTCGCATTCCGCTCGTCAACCAAAACGAGTTACGTGTCAACGCTCGTGTAACACGGTTACACGATAACTTTCGATCTTCATCAGAAGAGCGGCACAGCTTCGTCTAAAATGCTCGTTAATCGTACGCGAACGACCGTCGTTGCGCCCGAAGAAGGAGCAAAGGGACGAGGTGAAAAAAAAAACAGCGGGAGAAAAATGATCGGCTCCCTGGTCTCGGCGGAAGGTGAAACACGGAAAGTGCTTTCCCCCGTGCAAACCAGATAACAGTTGCAAGCGGGCAGAAACGAAAAACGGCCGAATAACGACGGCGTTAACTAACGCGTGCATCGTGTCTTAACGAGCACCGGCGAAGGTGTAGCACTTTATCGGTCTAATATACGCACGGATCCCTACTTAGGTGCGCGCCGTGTGCGTACCATTAATCGACGATAAAGCGAGCAACAGGATCGTGCCAATAAAATGGCCGAAGTTACAGCACCGTCGGCGTGCGTGTAGTTACGCGGAGCGGGCAACAAGCCGCGGAATACGACAAAAAGCCTATCATTATTAACGCGTTAGCATAAATCCCCGACGGCGAGGCGATTCCCCCGCGGAAGGTGGCAAAAACGATTGTCCACGAGGCGTAAGCCGCGCTCCTCCGTGGTTGACAATGACCGCCGCCGCTATGGGGCCCCATGGAAGACGTAAAGGCTCGTTGAACACGAGGACGTGGCCACCGCGGAAACTACGGGAGTTACGATCATCGGCCGGAGGTTGCCCCCTCTCTGGCCGCTGTATCGGCTGGGAAGCCTCGAGGAACACAGACTTACGATACGTCCCCGGAACTGCAACGAACTGCGACAAAAAGGGAGCTGGCGGGCAACACGGCAAAAGCCACGGCCGCGCCGCTTGAAAAATGGCAGTCGAAGGAAAAACGAGAGTGCGCGAACGCGCTTCCTGTTACTTTGCTACCCGTCGCTGTCGATCGCTCGAGCCTTTGTCTGTGGTTCTTAGAGTTTCCTAGATCCTCGATCCTCTTTTCGAGATGGCACGTTTGATCGTCTCGAGGCGAACAGAGGCGTTTGTAATGAAAGTAAATAGTCGATCAGTAATCGTCGCCAAGTAACTACAATTAAGATTCACAGAAAGCAGAATTGCGTTCGCGATAAACTGCAATCTTTATTACATTCCTACGTTAACGAATAGCTTCCAAGCCAAAGTTAATCGGATGCATCGAAACCCTTCGTGCTTGTAAAAATAATCGAAGGATGAAAGATTAAACGATAACAATTAGGAATAAAACAGTTAATCAAAAATTTCCATCGAGATTAGATCGGCTAGCTATTAACCGCAACGAATCCTATAATTAACAAACTGCTTTCGAGCACCGGATATGCATGCACGCCCATACCACGTTCAAATTACCTTAAGTCATACTATAAATTCGTATACCTACACGATATCATTGCACGTTCGGTTCGTTTTAAAAGAAAACATGATTCGCGTGAAGATAAACCTCCCGTGAATCGTTATAAAACGGAAACCAATGAAAAGACTCGGGCGTTTCCGCAAAACGAACGCGAGTAAGATATCCGTTGTTCGATACAGCGTGAGGAACAACGGTTCTGCAACGGCGGCTCCTCTCCAAGTAGTAGCTGATGAACCTAGCCAGACGGCGAGCAGTCACCGTGTCGTATTAGCGTAGTCCTGGACAATTTGTAACGCCATCTTGGATGCCATCCGTGCGTAACAATGTAACCAGAAGCCGGGTGCAACCGGGAGGAAGCTAAATGATTGCCCAGGCCGCTGTAAATCAATCATCGCGGAAACAGCCGAAGCCGAGCCGCGACGATGACACGCGCAAAAGACGAGAGCCGCGAGCTGCAACACGGACAGCTGGAAGACGAACACGATGCCGAGTGTTTTATAACGCCAAATCAGCGACGATAGAGGTGGGTATAAATTAAAAGCAAATCGTCCACTTGCAACGGCAACAAGAACGGATGTATTCCGCGGGCATGGCTATACCGTGCAGTGTGCGTTGCTGGTAAATTGGCGGTTAGATAATTGGGACGGCACAGGAGAAAGAGAGGCAAACACTACGCTTGCAATGACTGACTCTTCTTGTCGAGCGGTGTTAAGCGATTCGATTCTTCGACGGTAACTTTGCGGCTAATAATGAAAATTTGTAACTCTGATATTTGGCTTATAAATACCACAATTATGCCCGCGTTTCTTCTAACGATAAGAGATAACTCCTGAATTCTGCACAGGATCGCAAAAGTGGATAACAAATGTGAATAGAATCAATGGCAGAGCCCTTGTGAAAAAAATAAGAGATCTTCCATTCTTTCCTTTGTCATCGATTCTATTTGCTTTAGTTATTAGCTAGTGTTGAACCAATGTTAAATTTATTAATAATTCTACTTCGGAAGAGCAGAAAAAGCATTTGACGAACTGTGAACAACGCTAGTTCAAGACTAACTAATAACAAAAGTGAATAGAATCAAAGACAAAGCCCTTGTTGTGGAAAAAGTGGAAGATCCCCCCATTCGGTTGGCTAAGTGTTAAACGTCCACGTAAAAATCGTTGAAAATCAAGAAGAACGGTCGTTATTCGATGCCCTGGCTCGTTTAAATACGCGCGAGCAGCGGATTCAAAGAAACCCGACGAAACCGACGTCACGAACGGCTACCGGCGGATCTTCCGAAGGTAGTCCTCGGCAAGAAACGGCCGCGGTTCCCGATTGTCCGTGCCACGGCCCGCTCCTTGTTCGCGCCGGCGTGTTTAGGAGCTGTTGGAACGCGATCCCCGGCCAACAAGGGTAAAAAGTATACAGAGCAATTTGTGACGACGCCGAGGTGCCGCCGCGATGTAAACTCGACACGTTCTCGTGTGTGCGTTCATACGTATTGGACGTATATATCTTCATATGCGTGTGCAGAGAGATATATACATCGTCGATGGCGGCACCCGTGCACGGCAAAAGGGGCGATCCGCGGATCGCCAGGATCGCTTTCATTAGCCGTAATGCCTAGATAATTCGATAAAACTGAAAAATTCCGATGTCGCGTAAGGGAGTGATGCATGGGGCCCGTGCCGCGTTCGTCGACCCATTTAAGGGTAAGGACGGACTCAGCGATGCCCCTCTTGCGAATTTGTGTATTTAAAGTACCATTATCCGTTTCTTGCTGCCGGCCAGGGATCAACCTGGATGGGGCCCTGTTTCGTTCACTTTGAATCGGAATACCGTGGACTCTTCGCCTGAGCGCTTCTATTTATCGAGATTCGTGTGCGTAATGCATCATACGAAAGTGAAATGAAACTAGTTTTAGAGCTATTGTGGGAATTCTGAGTTTCAGGCAAATTACACAAAAGGTAGAAGATAATAAAATGTATGTTTGTTAATAGCTAAAAGATGTAAACCCCAAACCTCTGGGAAATTATCTCCTGAATGCCCCACGAGCGCTTCTTTTGCACCCTATGTTCTCTCACACGTATTCATTCTTTTTCATTCTAACCCTCAACCTTTCTCACCCCATACATTAAGTTGTATGTATCCAAAATTCTTTGTCTCAAATACTTGTCCATCACACCTCGGTTACTTACAGTTAATTTAAACAACTTAGCGTTCGCTTTTTATTCATACCTCAGAAACAATCTCCGTTCGTTCGTTTATCACTGAATGCAGTCACATCCCTACACTGTTGATAGCAACTTTTACCCACCTACTGTTATCGCGTTAACAAATAAAAATTATGCTAGATGCTGTTGATAACAGCAGCTGTATACGTATGTATGTATGTATATGTACCTATACACCTACGTCCAGCAAAATTTTAATGTCCCCGCATCTTAATAATATACTACTTATACTTAAATACTACATTAGTTTACATTTATTATTGTTTCATTAACATTTAAAACGATATAATAAACCCCCGCTCCATGAAGAACAATAATTCTACGCGATCTACGATCGACAGTGTTCACCAACCTCTCCTACAATTAATGCGATATATAAATGCCAGAGAATGCTCTAAAAATAACCAAAATCGAACGTATACAGCGTTCTGTACTCTGCTGGTAACCGAAGTCTCCGCCATCGATGCGACGTAAATAATGTCAGAAATTAATGAACGGGCCACGAAAATCAATAAATCTGTACAGTAGAATCGCCCGTTCGGAGCCGAACAGAAACACAAGATACGACCGATCGATGATCTCGGTGCGCTTTGGTTGAATGCGAACCGTCGCGTCAAATCGAGTCGTCGTTAGCCGACGAAATCGACTCGCTTGACCAACCAAATATAAAAAACACGATAAATCCTGTATTATAAATTAAATACAAAAAATACTACGAAGTAAAAATTAACAGCTTTCCCTTAATGTACTTTCTCAAGGGCTTCTTCCAAAAACCCAAGCCATATTTGGCATTTTAGAAAGTTTGGAAACGTTAAGAAACAGAATATTGGGAATGGGGTTTTATATTGCTAAATGAAATGAACTCTTATTTGTGAAATAATACTATGATATTTTATTAATACTTTTATATAACACGAGGAAGGGCAATTTTGACCGCACCTGGAGAGTTTTGTCACAAGACTAGCAGAACGCAGTGGTCGAAATTCTTACAACCCCATCCGGGTCCTTCAGCCCCTGCAGTTCTGTTTCTCGATGTTTTCGAACTTTCTAAAATACCAGATGTGGCTTAGCTTCTTGGAAGAAGCCCTTGGGAAAGTACGTTAAGAGAAAGCTGGTTTATGGTTAATTTTTGCTTCGTAGTTTCTGTATTCAATTGTTTCTGTATTCAATTTTCAACACAGAACAAAAGAGCTGAAGTACCCGGACAGAGTTGTAGGAATTTCGACCACTGCGTTTTGCCAGTCTCATGACAAAACTCGCAAGATTCGGTCACAGTTGCCCTTCCTCGTGCTGTATAATAAAATATTATAATATCTCAAATAAAAGTGTATTTTATTTAAGCAATACAAAACCCCATTTCCAACATCCTACGTTACTCATAGGTGTGCCTGTCTTCCGCGGTGCCCGTAACACAAAAATCGGGCTGCTGCTAAATTACGACGACGAGTTCGGCTCTCTCTTTAAGCAAAGTGCAGGTTGCCCGCGTTCTACCTTCGTTTCGTCCTTGGCAAGAGAGGCGCTACACAGGCTTTCGCGCATTCAAAACGGTCACGGTGTCGGCTAACAGAACGTTCTGTCCATCAATAATCCATCGTTTGACCAGGCCGACTTGAAATATATATATCGGCTGGGTGGTAACAACGGAATCCATTAATAACGTTCAACAAGGCCGTAATTGGCGTTGTAAGCGTTTCTTTGCCGAGGAACCGAGCCCTGCTGCTAATGGTATGTGGGAGAGAAACAATAGCGTTGATTTGTTTTCTTTTTCAACGAACGTTGTTACGTCAAGAAATAGTTAGATAGGTTTAATGCAATGATATTGATAGAAGCTGGGATCGAGTAGTCGATAACAGTTAAACTAAGGGATAAGATTTGTCGAATTATTTGGTGAGAGTTAACGTGTAGGAAATTGATAAACAAGATCATTTTCATGGGCCCAGCTACGGTTAAACTGTAAGGAACTGCTAGGAGACAACTCTGTAATTGATAATATTGTAGATACCCACGTTGTGAAATTGTTAATATGATCTAGTAACTTCATAGTTAGGGACTAAAGGTATCGTGTAAATTCTGAACGAAGAACTGTAACGTATCGAATATATGAACGTAGTCAAAGAAATCGAGGAACTTTTCGATTGATTCAAGCGCGTTCCAGAATCTAAATCTTGCTCTCTTGGTTATCACGTTACACGTAGTGACAGGTAAATCTTGTGAACACACGACTGTATCAATTATCGACGACGTCGTATCAATTTATCAGGGGAGTAATGTCCAATCGTGAACCTGTCTTCTGATAAACATCCGCTGTTGCCTATCGGGATTGATAAAACTAACGTAACAGATACGATATCACCGCAGTCTTGTTCCAAACTTACAATAGCTGCTTGATATTTTCCAACCTGTTCGTATACTTCAACGTTCTTATCTGACCGACAACACAAACGTATAACAAGCGCACGTAAATGGTTAGCGATTGAAAAATTATTTTTCAATAACGGTGATTAAACTCGCGAGCGAACACAGTGTGATTAACCGTCTCGCTTATAACAAAAAGGGAATGTTAAACAAGTATTCGAACGTCCAACCACAGAATATCTAAGTTGCGTGTTAACACTTTAATGGTCGCACATCTACATGATTAAACTTCGGCAATACTCTGGAGGAATGAATTAAAAAGAACTTTATATAAATTCACGAAATAATTCAACATGCGTCAATACACACACTTTTAATAAAAAAAAATTATTTTTAATAACAATAAAAATAAAGTGATAAAACAATATAAAAAAAAGAACACAAACAACTAAATTCTTATAGTTATAATTGAAAAATAATAACAAAAAAGAAAAAAGTAAATGTTAAATGTATTCCTCTTCAAACGTTTCGTTTTCCATTCTAAACGAGGGATTACGAAATAATAAACTGATTTAAAAAATTTAAAATTAAAAAAAGACAATAAAATAATAATAACCTAAAACACAAAGCCAATAGCAATATCCACGCTTGTTCACGTTCATCGTAGGAATAGAAATATGAATTTAAATGCTGCCAAAAAAAAAACATTTGCAAGAGAGTGTGTTACCAGCTAATAACCTTCGGCGGTAGCATCACAAACATGTTGTGTGATCTGCCACTGACAGTTGTTCCGGCTATCACACACATGTTGTATGAGCGACCTATCAAGGTGCTAATGGATACAGCAATATAAATATCTGCGAATAGAGAGTGTATCGTCAACAAGTTCGCGTTCTCTAAACAAATAGCACGAAACGGGAAGACCCCTCGCCTTTATCGTAAATGACAATTAAATCGGAACACCCTGTGCAAAGGGTGCACGAGTTCAGAGTAAGCGGCTAAACACTTTCGTCTCCGTGTTCCCTGTATCCCTCTTGCCCGAGATACTTTCGTGATAAACATCCGACCGCCTCTAATTACAAGAGGAACATACCTTCAAGGTGAAATCGATCGAGGAGCCTTTCGAGCGAGCAGCGGCGATTCGAGAACGGTCGCCTCAAATTCTGGAAGCGAAGCGGATAGTGCAGCAGCTTATCCCTTGACGACGATGTTCCGGCGACTCCACCCTAACATGTACCTCACTTTATCTGCGGATCGTCCCGTGCCGTTAATGAAGCGGATCGGCGCGCTCCTAACCGAGTCGTGGAGCGCGTCGTGCGCGACGCTCACTTGCTCGACGTTCCGTACAAATGTTCCAGTCGATCAGATTACCCGTCGCCCCGGCTGATTTCACTTCTTCCCCTGTCTTTTCCTTTTTTTCACTTTTGACCAAATTTTTCACGGCCACCGACATCTTCGCGATTATCGTCGAGCAACGATGGATCGGTCCTGTTGGATACCGATTGTTCGGGCGTACCGGTGCCTAACGCAATTTGTATCTTCTAGGGTTAGCTGATTTAAACCTTTGCACTCGAGAGGTAACCTTAACGTATTTGATGAAATAGTAATTTAATTAAGGATAAAGCGGATGCGTTCTATCCAAAGAGAAGACGGTTAGCCCGTTGCAACTCTCAAATTGTTTATATTAACCTTGCTATCGACAATGTATATCGTTATTCTTCAACAATACTTATTGCGGCCTGGGGGTCAAAAAGAAATGGGACCTTTAAATGTTGGAGCAAACTATGTCAATTTTATCGATTTTCACTTGAATAAACACGAAGCTCAATGCGGAAGAAAGTGATTGTTCTATTGTTCAAAAATTCCATTATACGGTCACTTTTGTCTCCCTATTAGTTCGGATACGGGTGTACCTACTGTTCGTACTTCTATTTGATCAACAGATCGACTTCTGTTGAATCTGTTTTTCCGAATGCTCAATTAAAACACGATTACGATCGAGCGCAATTCGGCGGGATTTTTGTACCCGATTCAGATAATTAGCAAACGGGCTTTCACAAACCTAATGGGTAAGTTGTATTGTGATTCAGGTGAGATTAACGCGACTCATCCGGTAAGTTACGCAATTGTTCTCTTTTGATTAGGACTCGCGTGTATTGAAACAGGGGACAATAGAGGAAGTGGCGGTAGAACCAGGTGATACGAATCTGAATCGCTGAATTAGTTAAACTGGAAACTTCGGTAACGTATGCTAAGTTAGAATCGAGTATGAATACTTAAAAAAGAAAAAATGGAAACAAGGAAATGACAAACAGAAAATTACCCTTCGCAACTCGTATCAGTTGTGAATTAATATTTATGGAAACGGTGGAAATCTATTTCGAATTTTCCTAACACTGAAAGAAGTCTCGAGTAATGTGATTTCGAAATCCAGAAATCCATTATCTTAGACAGTAAAATTAATGCACGACCGCACTGGAATAATGAAATTCGTGTTGGAGGACATACGATTCTTCGAACTCAGATTCATCGCCACGAATTATTTTTATTGGAAATGGGGTTTCATACTGCTTAAATGAAATACACTCTTATTTGAAATATTATAACACTTTATTATACAGTACAAGGAAGGGCAACTGTGACCGAATCTTGCGAACTTTGACCTGAAACTGGCAAAACGCAGTGGTTGAAATTCCTACAACCCCATCCGGGTCCTTCAACCCCTTTGTTCTGTTTCTTAACGTTTCCAAACTTTCCAAAATGCCAAATATGACTTGGGTTCTTAGAAAAAGCCCTTAGAAAGCTGGTTTATGGTTAATTTTTGCTTCGTAGTATTTCTGTCTTCAATTTCCAATAACCTCCGAGTCGCAGAATTCGAGGCTACCGAACTTCGCGATGGTGAGTCCGCAAGCGCGTTGGCATAATCAATAATCATCTCGCGACCGCGTGATCAACCAGCCCCATTCAACGATAGACTCATTCCCTGTCGTTCCCTTTCACAAAGGAACAATCGAACCGCGAAAACACGATCGATTTCTCCGCGCGAGGCGAATCGGCAACGCTACCATCACTAAATCTGTACAAATTAGCAGAAGCAATTAAAGCCCGGTTGCATTGTCATCCGGAAACGCCTCGAGGCGAACACAAGAGCCGACCACCGCTCGGGTGGAACGAACTGGCGAGCCCGATCGCGGATGCTACGCACGCCTCGATCGCGATTCCCGCGCGGGCCTTAAATTACTCTCGCGCCTCGGCGACGGCTGCGCCTCTTAAAAGGTTCGCACGGGACATTCGTTTCGTTCGTGGCGGTTATCGGCACGTAAGCGCACGCTGTTACGTCCAGTTCGGTCGCCAAGAATTCCGATACGCGCAAGCGATACCGATGCCCGTGTCACGGGAAAATTCACAACACTTTCAGGTGTAATAAATTTATTAACAAGTACATCTTGACCGAACGGTGGTCACTACAACGAGAGGTGTCCCGAGTCATTTTTCAGCTCTTTATAGATCTTTTTCTGTGAGTGGGAGTAATGGTGACTTTAGTTTACTATAACATTTTTCTGGACTATGGAAGAGGCGAGCAATGGAAAATCACTTTGTGGACTATGGAAAAGGCGAGTAATAGAAAATGACTGTTGAACGCTGTGGCTATGTGTTTTCCTTAGTCACTGGCGAATGGGTATCGGCAGTGGTCCGAAGATAAGGGCCTCTTCACACCCCTAGCGCGTGCACGAAAAGAATTACGCGAAAGCCCGCTTCGAAGGTGAGCGAAGCGCGCTCGCAAACGGGCGCGTTTCTTGATCGACGAGTTCCGTTTCGCGCGCGTGTCCGTAAATCGAGCGCCAAGAGGTAAACTGTTATTATTTCCGACCGCTGGATCAACGAGAGGGGCCACGGCTACACGTTCCGGCCGGAACCCCTTATTTCCATACGAAACCATGAGAATTCCGTAACAATCGGCAAATATATCATTACCCTTGACCGGGCAAGAAACGGGTTGGCGAGAGGGATAGAGAAGCAACGAAGGAAGAGGACGGCAGTTTCGAGGATCAGGAATTAATTGGAGGGTGTCGATTTTATGGATAGAAGCGGCAACTACCGCGGAGCCGGCAATCTCGCAGCCGAGAGGCTCGGCCCCGAGGTGTACGACGGTAGCGGGGCGTGCGCTGTGGGAACTTTAAGTAATTTATAGGATGTTGTAACGGGATTTTTACAACATTGGACAGTGCAGCATGGGAACGGTAGGCCGGCAAAAAACTGGAGCCACAATATCGAGGCCGCGGTTCACCTTCGTACGCCCACTTGCTGCTAGACACCCATTGTCTCCGCTACCTTTAAAAACGCGCTCTCTTTTAAACGGGGAGACCAGCTCTTCCCACCGTGAATCACGCCGATCGCTTCAAGGGACGGAGAATGGGGTAGGGTGACTTCTGTTGGTATCCCATCTGCATACACGACGATTGCTTCTATTAGCACCTACATACGCTACCGTTCAAAAGTTTGGAAGCACTTTTCGATTTATATCTCTGGCGGATCTCTTGCTAATTTTCTAATAAGCTGGAAATTTACAGGGTACGTACCAATAACAATTTTACGTACTTCTGTGGAGTTTTGAATGGAGGAATCTCGATGGTAACATCATTCCAAATCCTTTCCTTCTTTAAATCCTCGCAATGCTTATAACGCGTGATGCTTCCAAACTTTTGATCAGTAGTGTAGGCAGATATCGACGACGGTATCTGATAGGATTTTAACTAATACTGAGAGCAATAATTGGCTGTGTATTGTAATGTTTTTATTGTAACTTTCATCTCAGTGTACCCTAACAAATACTCCGACAGTCTGTTCAAAACTCTACTATGTGAATCTGTACACGTTACTTATAAATCGTGAACACCTGCTGAGCGATTAGTTACAATTAAAAGTAACTTGGAAGGAAAGTAAACGACAAGCAGAGCGTTACGATCCTCCAATACTACTTTAGCGATCTCCAACTCGATTAAGCAATCATCCTGAATCGATGTCCCGCTGAGCATCTCGTTTCAATGAAAGGTGACAATGAGACTCAACGAAGCGGAACGCATCGTGTTCGTTACCTAAGCGCGTACACTCCGCGAATCCCCTAAAATAGAACCTCGCCACCGGCTCTTAATTGTACCCCGTCCACTCCGTATATTTCGAGAATCACGGTCACGCCAACGTAAAAGCATCGCTGGGCGAGTCGCGATAATTACAACGCGGCCGAGGCACGGTGTCCCGCGGCTGTGGACGACACGTGATAATTATGCACGCGGCGACACGGTAAATCAGCTAATCGTCCAGGAAACGCGCGGATCCGCGCGGCCGGAACACGCGCCGGTCGAGCGCGAAAAACGAAGAAAGGAGTCGGCCAGAATTCACACTCACGCCCGCTAATGAGCGTGAATAGTAACGCGTCAGGTGTTCCTCCTTTTTCTATTTTTTTTTCCCTGCTCTTTCTCGTTGAATGGTACGCGTTGCGCGGCCAAACGCGCAGCGGACACAATGCCGCGCGGATGAATGACATTAGTCGAAAAAATACGCCTCGTACGAGAAAAAAAAGAGGAACGAATGAAGGAAAAAACGGGAGGGTAAAAAAGGAGGTTCGAGTCATCATCCGAAGTCTGGCCAGCTCTCGATTGCCCAATTTCTTAATCGGCTTCTGGGAATCGAGCGCCACGATACCGTTTAACTATAATCGGATCATAGGATAGGAACGGCGGCAGGTGAGCAGAAAGGCAAAGGCCAGTTTTCATGGGAATATAATACCATAATCGGCGAAAGGAGCGGTTCTCTTCCCTTTCGTCTCACTTTCTTCCCTCGGTGCTCGATTCGAGACCGGCGGCTCCGCCCGTGAAATCGACCGGTCTCGTACCGGCCGATTCGACGCGTGCCGATTTTCGAGGACAAAAACCGGCTTCCGGGGTGACCGTTGTTCGACGGTGAGACATCGATACGCTCGTTCGCGTGGAAAGTGTCGCGGTTTCCTGTACGAGCGTGCTTTAATGAACCGAGTTTTTATCGTGTACACCGCCCGTACAGAAACAGTCCGAGGTGTCCCGGTTGAGAAACATGGAAGTATCGATCTCCGATTCGATACAGAACGCCCATAAATAATGGCGATTCTTGACGAAATATGCCAGAGCTACGATCACCGGTCGGGCCTAAATAGCCGTGAGAACTTTTTACAGTCTGAGAAAGCATGCTGGATAGGCTAGCTTTTGAAGTAACACCGTTTAATAGAGTAGTGTAATAAATTACCCAAAGAGAAAGAGAACGTTATCTACGTACACCACACACGGTTATAGTATCATCGCAAGGGATTACATTTTTCGTACGGCAGGATATCGAAGAGTTTTCGAGCGACGAAAAAGGGAGAGCGAAGATTTCGTTTAAATTTTGCAACAAACATGACGACCACACTTTTCGCATTCCACCATTCGACAAGAAAGAATTTACGATCCTCATGGGTCATCAGACGTGAAATTAATCGATAATGAAAGCGAGACCGGGCAGCGCTGCGACTGGTTCGGAAATTAGGCTGGCGTGAGGGAGAGAGGGAAGAGGAGGGAAAGAGACGGCGTTGGAGGCCCCTGCCCCATATGAACGTGTCTGAAGTTAATGAATCATAAAGACGTAAAGGATCGTTCTCGCGGAGATCGCTACAATGCCATTAACACCGTTCGCAATTAATGCACACCGAGAATATCTTGTTGCAACGTGCAGTGAGGCCTCGAGAAGTATCTTGGAAGAGCGGTTTCTCCTCGTGCCAGAACCACTCCGATCTTTTCCCTTAATTAAAAATAACGATTGCTCGTTCGAGAGACGCCGGTCTCACAGTTGGCGGCGTCGAAACGGGATTGGCATGGGCATAATCATAATTTCCCTTCTTTCTACATTTTTTTTTCTCTCTCCTGAGAATCTCGTGGCAACTAGCACACGGAGGTGGTACACAGGCTCGATCGCAGAGATGTCCAAGGACACGCCTGTCACCTTCGGTACCTTTACGCTGTCGATTTTCTACACGTTGAAGAGCCCGTAATCCATAAAGAAGAGTGTACGGAAATTATGTATCGAAGTGTATTGTTCGTTAAATTATACGTTAAATACTTTATCCCCTAGCATTTTTCATCAGCTAATTACCCTACAATAGCTTATAGTTGTAACCTCACCCTTAGGCGCTAGAAATTATATCGCTCTTACTATGTACTCCTTTTCGTGTACACAGGATAAAATTAATATCCATTCGTTAAACACATCTAACAATCTCCAACTTGTTCGCTAATAAATATTGTATATACAGTATTTTCGCTTTACTCTTATGAGTCGTTAAGTTTCGTTAAGTTTCACCGTCAAAACGGTGGAAAAACTTAAGCAAAATTATCTGTGTAATCTAAGTTCCACATGCATATAAAAATTTTCTGTTTGTCATAACAAAAGTCACTACTGCATATGCAGTACTCGTTCTGATTAAATTTATGGAAAGTGCTCGAATCAACGTTTCACACAGATTCAAAGCGTCTGATCATCATTTCGACTCGCGTAGATCTCATCGAAACGGCAAGATCGACGAAAAATGTCGTCCAAGCACCCAGCAAACCGAACGAAGAAACGAAGGAACTACTACGAATCCCCGTAGAACGCCAAAATTTCACCGTTTCTTCTTCTTCGCTCTGCTCACCGGGCCGTGAATAAAGCGTCGTTCTCTCCTGGCGCTCCCACGCCGACTAAACTAACTCGGCCGGCGCACACGGCGGCAAGTGCGGCCGGTACGATTTATCGAGCTAATTTTGGGACAATGGCGAGAGGAATCAAGGGAGAAGAACAGCGGGAGGATGAGAAACCGGTGAAAGGGGAAGAGAGGCACTGGCCGAGGATGCACACAACAGGTTACGTACCGGCCGCGGCCGGTAGTTAACGGTGCGAATTGCTCGCCATATACGTAGACCCTGTCGCGGTTATGTGCTGGCCCGGCTAATGCCAACCGGAGCCCCTCCCCCCCACGTACAGTTTACACAGCCGTAAATATACCGGAGGACTAATGTGGTGCAACTTTACGTCGCGAGTTACACGATCATCCCCCACCGTGCATAAGGCCGCGCACCGTATACCCGTAAGCGGGTATCCGCGCCGCTCGATGGGGCCCCGTGTACGCCGGATCAATTAGGAATTTAAATTTGCCGCTCGACCCGTCCGCGTTTGGACATCAAAGGAATTTTTCGAGCGGGACTTACACGGGCCGACCGATTCCAAAGGTTATCCGTTGAAACCACCGGCCGGGATCACCGAACCTAGACCGAACTCGAGAGTTCGCACGAACGTCGCGTTGTTAGGTTCCACGGATTTTTATTACAATCACGGACAGGTATTGTGCAACCGGAACTCGATTAGCCTGCGGCTCGTGCTTAACCCTTTGTGTAAGCGTGTGCTGTGGACCTCGCACTTTATAAAACTATACAGCGTTCATAGTACAGGTTGAGTGGTTGTATGAGAACCCATGTACGCGTTCATAGGGCTCAAAGGGTTAATCATGTGCTGTGGACCGCCCACTTTTTACTACAAAGCACAGTATTTTATAAAACTATACAGCGTTCACAGTACAGATTGAATGGTTATGTTGGAACCCATATACAGCGTTCATAGCCCAGATTGAACAGTTGAGTGAAAACCCATATATGCGTTCATAGCGCTCAAAGGGTTAAGACTGTGAGCGGACGGTCTTCGAAAAGAGGTTGTATTGTCGTGTTACTCGCTTCCTTCGATGGAAGGCTATAGGAAACCTGTCGCTGATACGATTTCTCGCAGCCGACGATCTAACACGTCCGAACGATCGACCTTCGCGCCAGCTTCCAAGTAGGTATACACACGAACAAACAGAGAGAGCATAGATCCTATACAAGTACCAACTTCCGCATTGCGAATTGACTCGCATATCTCGCATACCAGACTTCGATACGTGTCCACCCGGCTAAATCCGCCGATCGACTCAATTATTGTTATTTATCCCAATAGGAATGGCCGTTAATGGCCCGACCTTATTCCAGCTTCGTAGCCGGTAGTTCGCGCATTTGCATGCAATTTACTTAAATCAGCGGTCGAGCCGTGCCCGACAACGCCGCCACGTTCACCGGCCGCCGTAAACCACGGCGGAACCGTTCTGACTTCTTCGAAGGTGTAGGTTGCTGTATCGAATGTCCGAGTGCTGCCGCTGTAGGTGCCGGTGGCTGTGGCTTGAGGTCTGTGGACGGTGACAGGATCGGTCAGATCTCGTACCGATACGGTGGTACTCTCGTTTCAAAGCAATTACGCATAAATTTTCATGCCACGGCTGCGACCTTTCCACTGTGCCTGGAGTTAACAACTATGAGCGATCTTGAGCGATCTGCATCGTTCCCGATAAAAAGCGAACGATAAAAATCGACCGTTAAGACACCACCGTGTTGGCAAATGCGTTAATTGTATAGGAAATTTCTACTTTTATTTATTTAGCAGAGCGAAATGATAGGAATCAGGTCTGAATAGAATAAAGTGAAGTTTACGCTCTGACATTAATAATTATTTCGTTCATTTTTCTATACCGATCCACGCCACGCTAATCGTTCTCGAACGATCCCGATCGTTTCCCGACTTCGCCTTGAGAACGCAACGCGCCTTTAAAGAATCGTTAGCCGATGTCGCTCGGCATTCGCTCGATTCCCATGGATATCGACTCGCCGATCGATCGTTCGACAGCACAGAAATCCAAGTTCGTGGGACTCGGTGACGAATAGCGAGAAATCCTGTCACGTTCGCGACTCCTGTACCGTGGATCGAGGCTGCAAATTATTCCTTAACTTGCACAACCCATTCAGGAATTTGCACGTCACAGATTGACCATCTTCGGCTAAATTAACGCCGGCTTCGAGGAATCGATGGTCTCCGGTATCACGTGAAAGTGGCATAAGTTACTCCTCGGGTAAGTCACGTTCCACTGACCCTGGAAGCTTGATGAACACGTCTCTCAACGGTTTTACCAAAACAGGACTATGCACGTAGTCCACGTTCATCGATTACTCGGCTCGTCTTTTTTAGGAGCTTCTTTACGTTGCGTTGCAGTCTGCGATGTCTAACATACGTCCCTGTCCGATCGAATACCACTGGATCTTAACCCTTTCACATCGTGATGGAATAGAAAATACAGAAACAATAATTCTGAACGCGTTTACTTTTGTATCGTCAAATTTTTCACTCGCGACGATGGACATAAGAGAACGCTTGTTAGTTGAAAAAATATTTTTAATTTAAGACACGGAGTTCATTATGCTCTATTTAATGACTTATACAAGCCTCCTTTATACCGCGATACGAAATGCTTAATAAAGAGGAGGAAACGGAGGAGAATAGGTACAAGAACCCGATAAATCCTCTTCAGCATGAAACACATAATAGTAATAATAACCTTCGGAAAATAGATAAGCCCGAAAATTTGCCTAGATTATCCGGTAATTCCTAATTCCTGTGTAGCGTGCATTCTTAGCGATTCACCTCGGTCGAGAACCACGTTGTAAACCATTATTCATAAATAATCAAACACCTGCGAATGGACACGCCGGTGCCATGGCTGAAGGGTGATCGTCGAACGCGTCGCGATTCGCATAGAAGACATTGTCCATGAGTTAATCCTGCGGTCCCGTCATTCTTCTGCAAGTCACTGATAGGTTACGGCTGATTGCAGTAATCTTCGCGTCGATGTTCCGTAAAAAAAAAATCCCTGGAAACCTTAGCGCGAGCATGAGGCATTATTAAATAACGGTACGCCTAAGTGCGGGGTTTAATGTACGGGAGAAAATATAATCGATGACAACTACAAGCTCGACACCATGAAAACACGTGTCTTGTGTGTGACCTAGAAATATTTTTTTTTTCTTTTCTCGATTATTCTCTGTGACCATATAGTAAGCGAACTACGGCTTCCGAGATAATATTAAATTTTATATCCATCTTTCATACACTTTTACATTAATTGTCTATAATTGTATACAATTGTTATATTTTTTATCACTTACATAAATGCAATTCAAGAATAGTGAATTCTGTGATTTTTCAAAGTTTTGAAATAACAGTTGGTCCCGAAAGCATCCGGTCACATTACCGTATTAAGCGAATTTCGTGTAAAATTACTGGTAAAATTTGCGGGTAAAAAATTTGAAGAATTTAAAAATCGTTGTGCGTCACAATACAATAAACTAATAAATATTGATCAGACAAAAATTTCGTTTCAATGTTTCACTTGCAAACCTTTCATTTTACACAAGATTCGTTTAATACGCAATGTAGCCGGATACTCTTGGACCTGCTGCATTACGAAAAGTATTATACTCGGTTCTTTTTGTCAAAGAACTTGTCCACCCTAGCTTTACGACGATCGATCGCAATGAAAATCTTCGATACCTCGGATCGTCGTCACCTTGAACGTTCGAAAGTTGATTAGAATATCAGAGGGGAGACACGCGAACGGTGGACTACCGATTCGATTATACCTGGTACACGATAGCGAGTAGCCAGATACCGACATCAAAGAGATAGTAAACACTGCGGTTCTTAGTCTTGTTTGGTCGAGTGTGACAAGCTAATGGTGTCCTTGCTCCATCGAGGCCCCGATTGAAAATACCACACAGTAGTGTCTACCAAATCGGACCAAAGTGAGCGGACAGCACCGGTTAGACCCAGATGCAAGTGACATGCGGCCGATTGCCGAGCGAGAGGAGAAGGCGAATGTCGAAGGGGAGGTGTTGGCTTTCGAACCGAAGCACGTGAACGTTCTAGTGGCGTATCACAGGAAATTGTAAAGTCTGCTAGCAATTATCGACGATAAATAATAATTACGAATTGATCTCGATTGGAGTAAAAATTGAAAGGGGTTAACGTCGCTTCTTTTAATCCTATCCTCGATTCTTTCGAGGAATGATCTCACTTTTTTTCAATTATGCATGAACTTATCGTGCAAATGGGCGGGATACGAAAATAACTAGGATTTCCCTTGGCGCCTGCATTTAAAAATATCGAATGCACGATGAGCAATCGCACGAACAGCGGTGCATTGTCGAGGCTTGCGCTGTCGTTAACGAGCTAAACTAGTGGCGCAACCTTGATTCGGTCAACCAGGAAATATCGTGCGCTTCCTGCGTTGACATCAGCAGCGTTGCAACCGCTGCGTTCAAAAGCTACCAACAAACCTGAACGCTTGGCCACTGACCCATTTTACCTGCAACCGTGATCGCCATCCAACCGATTCCATTCACATTCCGTTCCGATTTCCTTACGAACGGAATACCAATTCCAAATACCTATAAATTCGGTTTCCGCTCGAAAATTCAATCGACAATCCCCTTGAACTTCTGCTCGCACGCTTCACTAGAAGCGATTCACCCACCCAATTCCAACAGGAAAACGCTCTCTGGAATCGAGAAAGTTCGCGCCCACCACCTGCGTAATTCGCTTCCCTCCACCAAGAATACGATCTATAAGTTAATTATTCTATCTCCTTTCTTTTTTTCTTCGCCACGCCTCCTAACACGATCGCGTACGCGTTATTAAAAGAACCTGTAGCGTACAACGTACAAAAGAAATACGGAGTGGAGGAAAAATGTATCTGTATCCGAGTGTTCAGGCTCCAGGTGTAATAAACGAATTGGATATAGTTTAGGGCCCGATACAGCTCGGAAATATCTTTTCCTCCCTCTCTTATTCCTCCCAACTTTGAGGCATTAGGCCAGCAAAAAGAAATTTGAGCTAACATATCTTCCTTGAACCTCGTAGCAAAAAAGAGTCACGCGATGCTAACAGCAGTTTAATAAAGTTTATACGGTGAGTACATACGAGTACATTTATTTCCTTAACACTATTCCCACCATAACCGGTCAAATGACCGTTTTTGAAATTTCGATTAGAATTTCAAAGATACAACGTAATTGAATCGCCTTTAACCCTTTGCACTCGAGATGTGACCGTTAGTCGTTTAATGATACTAACTTCAAAAATTGTCAAATTCGAAATATTTACTATGATTCACGTATATTAAACTTCATTTAGTTTACTTAAGTCGTATATTAAAATTTACATATATGACTATTTAACGTCCGGGTCTGAACTAACGTCTGAAAATTTGCGAAACTATCATATGCTAGGATTACGATGTCCCATGAGAGGGGACAACCGAGTGCAAAGGGTTAATAAACTACCAACTACGAGAAATCGTCGTCCTATCTAAAACTCTGTTGCCACTCATTTCGATCACCTACGATTTTTTAAATTTTACTAGCATCCTTAACAAGCGCTACCGTTAAATACCGTTTAAAACTTTAGGCTTTTTCTCACATAAACCTATAATACATTTTTCAATATTCACTTCTTTTTTCATTGTTTATTTTTTGAGAAAAATTTGCCGTCTCCCTTACGTGGAAATATCGCGGTAGGAATAGATATACGTGAAGTGTCGGTAGGAATAGTGTTGTAACGTCCCCTCAAGCCGTTTCTCGATGAAAACGGAAAAACTCGAGGAAAGCTGTCGTCTCGTTCGAAATGGCTCGAGCAGCATAATATGCATCACTGATTGGCATCGCGTCTTGTACCCTCTTGTACTTTCCGCGACACGTTCGAGCCCACGGTTGGGTTCCCGTACCGAGCTGACGACTTTGTTAGCGCGCGCTCGCGCGCGGCCTGATGCAGATAGAGCACCACCCTGCCACGCTGTTCGCCGTTTGAATGGTAGAACCTGGCCGGCTGTAGGTTACCGTGCTATCGATGCCGGTGTACAATGTCGAGGTAGGCAGCGCGAGCGCCGAGAAGTCTCCGGGCTTTCCGTGAAACACCTTCGCGAAACGTACGACGGTACCACGAGGAACAGGCTCCCGCCGGTGCCAACGATGCCCGAGGATGTACCGGGAGCGAGTACCAGAGGATGTACGACGGGTGCCCGGTTCCGAGGTGGACGTAAACATTGGAACTGTTAGAGTGCAACACTGGATTTTAGCGGCAGGCGAGAATTTTCAGTCGAACCGGGTATCGGGGAAAAAGTTAATTCTCGCTTGTCGGTCGGTCGGCTGAAACGATCTTATCGAAGAAGTTTCGTGACAAAAGATTCTCCAGCTTTTATGTACGTTGAGATATGAGAGGAGCGATCGGGAAGATAGTCGCCATTTTTAATTAGAATAAAGGAATAGAATTAGTGAAATAATAGTAATTTCTTATAGAGGCTTTGTAATATTACTATGACATACTTTTAGAAATCGACTAATGATTGTTTGTGAAAAGTAGAAGCAAAGATTCGTTTCCTTTGTTTTAGAGAGTCTTTTCGTGTGATATACAATTTGATATTTTTTATCGCAGATAAATATATGTACTTTAGCTATCGATAGCTCTACGGTTAATGTTATTACACATTATTTATTTATTTATTTATCTATTTATATAAATCAACGGGATAAACATAGAAAGACAGTTCTACAGAGAAATGTTAACCTCATCGAATTATATTACAGGAAATGTTGTATACGCGCTAAAGGATTTACCTATTTACGTGACACGGCTGAAAAGAAACCACTGCCTCCTGATAAGGATCAACGGCGGTGTTCGATGAGGTATTTCCAAAACTGGAACGCGAAGCAGCGGCGCAAGAAGGGACGAAGACAGCGTCCAATGACAGTAATTTACATCGACGACCATATTTGATCGCGAGATTAACCACGGCAATGAAACGGAGGAACACCTGAGGTGTACGCCAGGCAGGTGAAACGTCCACGATCGAGCACGAACACCAAGGTGCGGCGTTCCTGATCGATCCTCCGTGCACCTTACGACCTCTGGCCGACGCACACGCGTTGCCGTTGCACGCGTCCTCGAAGCTACCTTAACCATCCTTCCCCGGAGAAAGAGGATTCCGCGCGAACGGAAATTCTGCGAGTCGCACACGACCGAGATCGAGGAGATTTAACTTGAGTCCTACCTGCGACGGTCGTGCGTCTTGGTGCCGTTTTCTCGACGGGCAAATATACTTACACGTTACTAGCCGCGCGTGTATCGGGACCACGGACAACGGAAAGAAAGAAAACGAAAGGTTGCATCGCGATGAATGCATGATTCCAGTAATTTTCTGCATCCCACCGCGTAACGACAACCGTCCCTCCTCCATTACAGGTTACCACCCTTTCGTTCGACGTGTCACGCGGACAAAGAAACGTTCTTGCAACGCTACGGGTGGCTCGATTCGTGTGATTTCCTTGGAAACGGATTGCAACGAAAGAGCCCACTCCGCCATAATTGAATGCTGATTAATAGTTACGAGAGTTAGGAGCGCCTTTTTTCACGCGATATTTACAATTATAATGGAACGGGTCCCGTTGAGCCGCGAGCGATTGGACAACAGAGGCCCATTCACCTCGATTGGCAATCATCGGGAACAATGAGGCGTAAACTTAATTGTAGGAGAAAAAAAAAGAGAAATAAAGAGGCTCGACGCGTCAGACGTGCAGCCACGGTGCTGGCTGTCTTTAGTGCGTGTGAAAAGCCACGCGAAGGAACTCCGCGTCGAGGAATAATTACCGTTTCATTCATCGATCATTAGGGGACGTATTATCGAATTGTGCATACGTCGGCCATTGACGAATATCCGGCAATGCTGGGCGTAACCCCGCATACATCGATGAATATATACCGTTGCATCGGTCGGCTAACGACCGTCAACTCAACCAAGTCGTATGCAAATAAAGGCACGATAACCACCTCTGTGGCTTGCGAGACGCGGATAAAAAGTTCAAGAAACTCTATGACCGTGGCGCCGTGGCAGCAATGCTTTTTTTTCACCGTGATGCTCGTAAATAATATTTACTTGTAAATAACGTCACGGTTTATTACATATGGTGTACAGGATACATCACCGTGACACAATACCATTTAGCGTGCTTTAACGACCGGTTTAACGATTAAACGTAAAACACACGCGCGCGCACTCACGCACACACGATCGAACGAGGTGGGCAGGATACGTTACAGGATACGGACATTAAGACATTTCCTTTTCAAACGGTTCGCCATTAACAATCCATTGTCGATGGAAAAAAATTTCTCTACTCCGCGAACGTCGATTCGTTTTCTCAACCCTTTCGTTCGCCCCGATCGAGCTCGCGATGTTCCCTTTAACGAAACGCGATCGTTAAGGTCTACTATCCGTCTGAAAGCACGAACCGTCGTCTAAGCCGAGCACAACCATGGAGAACCAAGTTTTTCTGGCTAATTTGAGTAACCAGCCGGATACCGGGAAACAAAGAGGGACCGGACGGGAAGAAACCCTGATGAGCGGGCGTGGCGGCTACCAGACGCAGACAATCTTGTAAAAGCTCCGACAAAGAACGGGGCAGCGTTAAGGAAACGGCGTGAATCAGCCTCGCGCAACAGTCGACATCGAAGCTCGACTCTCGCCTAAGCCTGGAAACCAGTTGATGGATCCGATCCATTTTTAACGAAACCGCGGCAAAAAGGTTAAACGGCGTTCGTGCAGCACGCGGTCGACGGGCGAAATTAAATTAATTATAAATCGTGGATCCAGCATGAAATTCCACCGACCAGTTTTTACACGGCTTCCCCGCCCTACTAGAATTTACCGGGACGATCTCGGGCGGAGTTGCTTCGAAGTCGGATACCTCATCCCGTATACCTTTGCATCGATACGCAACAACACGCGGCACGTAATTCCTGTATCCCACGAATTTCGCCTCCTCTCCTTCTATTTGTATGTTAATCCGCTTCGCAGGAAGAAAGGAGAATTAGCGATTCTGGAAACACCAGAAGGGCGACGAACCTCTCTGAACGATCGTTCGCACGCTCGCCCCTCGACCTTTTTGCCGGATCGAACTTAACGATTCTGGATTACCGATGCCGGGGCTGGTCCCAAGGCGGCTGCTCGTCGAACGGAATTTTCGTGCAATCGGGTCGCCGATTTTGTCCACGAAGCACGAAGGGCAAGGAGGAAAGGAGAGAAGAGGAGAAAAGGGGAGAGGAAAGAGAGACATACGTCTTGAAAATCTTGGGTCGAGACAAAGCTCGCTGAGCCTCGTTACTTTCGCGAGCCGAGCTTATTACTTCGAGAACCCCGCAAAGAGGGCAAAGCAGCAAAGTGGATATCTCTGGGGGATACGCGTCCGCGTAGATGCATTAGTCAGGCCAGATATTAGGTGGAGGCCCGCTGGGTGGACAAGCCGTTAGGCGAATAATACATCATACCGGTTGCGGAACATGTCACCCGTTACGCGTGGACAATGTTCGCCTAATGATTGATTAACAGCGCGCGGATCGCTTAGTGGTTGAAGTTATTAAACCGTGATTACTAAACGGTGCTTTAAGCGATGCTTTTGATAGGCCTGTAAATAGACAGAGTCGCAACCACGGTTTATGCTCGAGGAAAGGTTGCACGCGTTTTCTTGTAGCTAATTTGAGAATGAACATGGTTGCACAACAACTTGAAAGGAGAAAACTGTTCGAGAGAGTTGGGACATTTGCTGGAACGCTTTCCTACGCTGTTGGAATTGTAATAAATCTTCGTCGGAAAGGATCGTAATTGTTTCATCCTATAACCGATCGAGAAAGTTTTCATCCTTCATCGAAGAACGGGAGCGTGGTGCATACGTGTGTCAATGAGAAATGTCTGAAATCACTTCATCGCGATCGAATATCTTTCTAATCGACCACAAGAATCGAACGTAATAAGCTTTCTTTGCGATTCTGAACCCGCCGTGTTCGCGAAACCAATAACGTTACCGTACGGATGAAGATTTCACCGTGACGGTGAAAAAAAAATCGAACGCTGGCCCCGAAGCATGTTCCGTTATCATTAATCGTGTTTATTACGGCGGCTCCACATCAAACGTTTCGCCGCAAAAGTGCGGATAAAAGCGCACCTGCTTCGACAGTTAGCACCGTCGAGATCTTACATGCACCGTATACACCGACACTCTAATTGCGTTCTCGAGTTCCTGGCACGACTTCCCGAAGATGTAGCGCGTTGCTAGAAGCCTGTTTACCGTGGCCGTGCAGAAGGGTTATAGACAGCCACGTTAATTCGCCGACGATAAATGTAACGCGTGCTTTCAAATAGTTTTTGCTCATACCAGGCACCAGCTTTTTCCATCATCCGAATAAATATTCGTACTAACGTATGAAATAAATAGTGGCATATAAAAAGTCAATGAATTTCATCGATATTTGTATCCATACTAAACAAGGTGGCGAAAGTGGTCAGATAGCAGAACAATCGCTTCGTCTCGTAGCAGACTTCATTTGTTTAAACAGAAATCATTAAAAAGTGATAGATGGTTTCGATACCTAAGGATTTCGTATCTTTTTTGGGTGCCAAGTCGCATAAGTTTTCTAACATAAGTAACTGTCCAAGTATTCGAATAACAAAGGGAGACTTTATTGCATTTATGAAATTTATTCCTA
This sequence comes from Tetrapedia diversipes, assembly GCA_033822845.1. Classification (NCBI taxonomy): domain Eukaryota; kingdom Metazoa; phylum Arthropoda; class Insecta; order Hymenoptera; family Apidae; genus Tetrapedia; species Tetrapedia diversipes. The sequence goes on along the minus strand of JAOPTO010002399.1, from coordinate 404,391 downwards.
AATTGTTGACAGGACGATTTTTTAATTTTACAAGGAAGAACATACGCGAAAGGATGGGAAAACAAATCAGTTTCGATCGTTCTCGAAAGTTCATTTTCAAATCTGAAAGCAGAAAAAGAATCACGGAGATTCCGTTCCCGCTCGTTCGCGCGACTAAAACCGAATATTTAAGTGGACGTTCGGAGCGCGTAGAAGTGTCGACATCTTGAACAGTACTGTTATTCAAATTGACGCGTATCGACACGCGCGAATGTCCGTGAACGTTGCTTCGGACGTTTAAAAGCAAGCACTCCATCGGTCGTGAAGGAGCACGCAGGTGAAACGATCCTCTCGCACGCTCCTGTACCCCCCTCGCACGCCCACGAGGAACGGTTTCACGGTGTTATTAATATACATATATATATCATGGAAACGCGCCTAAGTACCCGCACTTAATTACTTACTGCCAGAACTGCCAGCTACCGCGACATGGCCGGAATGAGCGATAGTTTTAAGCTGCCACGGCTTGTCTTTTCGGTTCGGTTCGATCCCCATCGAGCGAAAGGCGTGGAGGTGAAGACGAAGAAAAATAAATTTCGGCGACCCTCGCGACGCCGGTATCCGCCTTGTAATACATTTCGAAAGGTATAAAAAAGGTTGGAGCAGAAAAAAAAAGAAAAAAAGAAAAGAAAGCACGCGTCGAGAGCGTGCAATTATTTTTTTACATCGTGTATCCGTCAAAACGACCGGCACTTAACGCGTGTTGCTTGACGAGCAACGATCATGTTAAACAATTAACGTGTTAATCGTTTCACATATAAATCAACGAACTGTTACGCGGGAAGCTACAACGGGACGAGAAACGGAACAGGACAAAAGGCGTTGTAAACGCGTTTTCTTGGGCACGCTGATCGTTGAAAAGTTTCATAGCTCGGTGTGAGCCATCATTCTTGAAAAGGGAAAGTGTGTCGGCGCGGGGTATCCGATTTTATCGAAGACCGACTCTAAAGATCGAAGACGTGCAGAGAGGATTGTACGCGTACTCGCGCCGCCAGGTAGCGAGTACAAATTACGCGTCGACAGATTCACAGAGGCGATTTCTAAAACCGATACGCGATACATTTATAAGCCGTTTACCGGAACGTATCGACGGGGGCCCGCGAATGGACGCGTATTTATGCTTTCATTGCTACGAGATCGAGGAGCAATCGTCGGCTCGCGCTGCCTCAGCCCGTGGCGAGCATGAATAACGACTTTCTGTTGATCGCACAAGATTCGCCCACATTGGCCTTTGAATCAATTATGTACGATTTATATTTGTGCACTGGTCGAAGAGGAAGAGAAGTGGACACTGGGCCGAGGGTGTGTGTGTTTGGGGGGGGGGGGGGGGGGCGAGAAGTTGGGAGGCAACAAGAGTGTACGCACGAGGAACAGAAGAGGGAGGATCGAGGGGGAGATAGAGATGAAACAGGGAGGGACAAGGGGAGAGGACGAAGTATATCAGAGAAGGACAAACGAGGCGAGCGCGAGAAAGAGACGGAAAATTGCACACGGGCTCGTTTGCAGAGGTACCATCTCGACGGAAATAAATCAAGGCTGCACCCAGATTTCAAAGCGTAAGATTACAAAAATTAATCGACCTGACGTTCGACGCGATAAAAACGGTCCTCCGCTCCCTTTTTCTTTTTTTCCCCTTCGACTCCTCTTCCCGAAGGTATCCAGCCTCGTCCGGGAATACGTAACGATCCGGTATGCCAGGGAATTCGAGGGGGGAAGGGGGTTTGTATCAATTACACCGATCGTGGCCATAAAATTTCGATGAACACGCCGGGGACGTCATTAATTACGCCGCACGCTCTTCAAGCCCTCCGTTCCATAAACACGAAAAACGTTGATTGCGATCGCCACCAGCGCTTCGGTGGCAATCTGTTCGATCGACGGAAGAGATGTAAGATACGGTGGTCCCATCGAATCCCGCTTGGACCAGACTTTATCGAACGAGATCGAGTTCGATCGCTGTTTCGTCGCTATTCCTTCGACACCGATTTATCACCCGACGAAAATCTGTTTGTTGAACATCGCGACCGAACGGAGCACGACGGATTTGCGCGCATCGCGAAGCAAACGACGCAAACTGGCGGCGATCTAATCTCGGCTCGGACCGCGTCCCCGACGTATTATGTTACGCCGCTGCTCGATCATAATAATTACCAATAATCCCCCGCATTTAGGCGTAATCACGGTGCAGCACGGCCTTGGTCCGTTATTCAGACAGGCAATGAATGCGCGTCGGTGAACGCGAGACACATGTAACGAGGATCGCCACCGTACGCAACGATCTACCACGGGGAGCCGCGAGCCGGCCCACGGTGTTCGATATAACGTACGATCTCGTACACGGGAACGAAACAGGAAGATAATAATTCGATGATTTATGCCCGCTCCTCGCGAGGAACGTAGCCCGGCCGGTAGTACGTTAACTTTCAGGAACGCAGAGGTGGTAAAAGAAGGCTAACACTTAGCGGGTATAAAGGCCCCGGGATGAAGGTTAGTTTTGTAAATAATACATTTTATGACAGTGAAACGAAGTGGTTTCTTCCCCCATCCCCGGACGATTACGTAAAGGATTATACTAAAATCGCTTCACGACGTCGTATTTTACGGTCATTTTTAATTTAACAAGTGCCCTCCCGATGTAAACGAATACCGTGTGCCGCGGCTGTTACGAAGGACCAGGCCCGCGATGCTTGACGAACCTCGGGCCAAACTGCTCCCCGTTAAGGGAGAAAGAGAAACGATGGCCCGCGTGATTTACGCACTGTGTGCAATACCCGACAGTCGGCTCTTTCCTCGAGTCGTTCAATAAATATCGTTCGATAATATACGCTGATCGACCCGGTACGGATTTGCACCATCGTTAGCTCTCGTTCGACACGCTTAATTAGCCAATCGACGACGATCCCTTGCGATCCGGATGTACAGTTACGGATCGCGTAACCGATCGCTACGACCGGAATCGAATTAACTTACAATCCGATTGGACGATTCGTTAACGATCGTTAAATCAACTTTGGTGGTACTTTTATTTCAACGGCAAAGGTAAAAGAAGGTTTGCTCGACAGAAAAAAGAAAAAAGGTTGTTCTGTATTTATCCCCTGGTGAATATAACATATTTCTTATGGCTTTACTTTTACAACTCCTTTGTCATCTTGTTTTCGAGCAACCACCTCCCACGCCTTACTTTATCATCCTCGACAGCGACCCGGTGAATTTTCGAGCCCGCCTCCGATCGAAATCGATGTCATTAAAGCGCGGTGGTGGCGCGTAGGCATTTTTATTCGGCTCTATAAAACCGGTGGATAGATACCGCGCGTTTCGCACAAGTATTCCGCGACGGTGGCGGACAACGAGAGCATAAAAGTGCGGCTCGATAAATCTGTAAGAACGTTACGCGGTAGCACCGTCCTCTCCCTTGGCCATCACGTACGGACACGTATACGCACACGTTGCCTCTGTGATATTAACGCGATACGACGCGGTCGGTGCATACATATTCTTTCGAAGTGGCTCGAGCGTGTCACGTATGTGCACGGCGAACGCAATGCCGTTAAAGATTTAAGGAGCGGACTCAAAGGCCTCTTTCCAATTAAACGATAAAACAGGAAATAAATGCGAGTTTTTTGTTGGTTGCACAAGGAACAGGATCTCCGTGGTCGTTGATTCGTCCAGATTTTGCCCTGCATCCCTGGTTGAACGAACCACGAGGCTACGAACAGCAAACGCCATGGAAACGTTAACGCTTGCGTTTATTGTGAAAATGACTAGCTTCTGCAGTGTGGCTTTTTTAACATTCTACGGCGCATAGAATCCAGAGATAAAAATGATAGAATTTTGTCTTAAAGATTTAGACTGTATTGCAGCCAACTATTTCGCATGATTCTTATAGCCAAGGAAAACTCTCTACGGTTAAAGCAGTTAAAACTAGTTTCCAAAGTAGCTTATAACCGAATAAGCTGATTAAAAACCGACGGTGCTAATTATTCCATCATCGTCTCCTGATTGAGTTGGAGTTTGAGGATAAGTCGTATTCATTGTCAGTCGGCGTACTAAACGCGTTCACGTTTCAATCGCAGTCTCGCAAGAACACTTATCAAAGTGAACGATGAACGTTAACGTTTTTAAATAACAAGATCGAGAAACGAGCGTCGGCGCACGGCACACTAATTACCACGCATTATGATTTTAATGGTGCCAGAGGTGGGAGATAAAAAGCTCCACGTCGCCGAGGTACCGGCCGACAGGCCGTCACGAGTCCTATACACGGTCTTATACGTGCCGAACGCGCCGGTCACATATTTGTACAATTAATACGCGCGAGAGTACCGTAAAGTGTGGACCGAACCAGCCGGTCGGCACCGGGAAGGCATTAACGAAGAAGCCTCGCGACGAGAAAAGCATCCGCGTAGGTGTTAAACGCAAGCATACACCGCGCCATGCCGATTCCGAGAACCGACTCCCCGACTAATTCTCGTTACTAATATCCAAAGGTGTGGTCGGCTCAAAAATCTTGTTAATTACCGCGGAACATTACCTCGCGAACAGAAACGTTTTAACGTGCTCGCTTGGACGCGTACCGCCGCTTTACGAAGCAGCGGGGAGGAACGAGGACTCGATGATTACAAAATATTGGAGAAAGGCGAACCGAACGAAAACTCGTGCGTACGAAACGTCTGACAGTGCTGGACATACCAATTTGGGTGTACAAATACAACCGTGTGTGAAACGGCGGCATGGGCCCCGCGTATCCCTGGGTTTAGATACCGGTTTTAAAGGCGTTTTAAGCCTGCAAACATTTCAAGGTCGGGCCAGAGATGGTTCCACGAGAGCCGTTTTAAGGTGCCGGAACGTCCGCGTCCGACGTTGTACGTCAACCGGCGAATGTGGGTCAACCGTATGAAAATTAATACGAGAAGCTCGTTAGTAACGGTGAGAAGAAATCTGGCTACCAATAACGCGGGGCTGACCGACCGTTCGCGTTTGCATCGCCGTACCTCGTCCCTGTTTCGCCCTTCCTGTCTCGTTTCACGCCAACCTATCGGCCCTGCCGCCTCTTATATCCATGCAAATTGATTGTTATCGGTCGTTAGGTACGTTCGCAATGTTACCCGACCGCTCGAAAATTGCATCGACGACGTTTGCCGCGTTTCACGAACGAACGAACGGCCGATCGTCGAGAAATCGTCGCTTGAACCGGCGCAGCGTGGCACGGCACGGCGGTTTCACGCGCCCGATTAATTATGAGTATGACGTCGGACTTAACTGTAACGGTGTTGCACCGTACAGTGAGAGAGCCGATCTTATGCATGTTATGCACCATTATGTCGGACGATATTTGTATTATAAGCGTACGCCAGCCGCGTTAAGGCTGTCGCATGGGTGCGGTTGTCGGCGCGTTGCACGCTTACGTGTCGGACAACTATTCGAACGCCAGTCAAATCGGGACTAGATTTATCTCGGCAACGATTCGAATCATCGACGAATCGGAAACAGCCGATCCCGCACGCCCACTTTTGGAAACGATCGTTCGAAAGAGAACGTTCGACGATCTTCGCTGTTCGTTCTAGCAGGAACTGGCACGACGAAGGTGATTATAACCGATCGAATTCATTAATCCGATCGGGTAGTACGTGCTCCGGCAATAATTAATAACGAATGGGACAACTTGCTCCATTTATCTACGCAGCACGATCAACGGCACCGCGCGAACCAGTCGCAAAGTCGTTCTCAAGGGAATCGAGAGGAAAATGGCAGCTAATAGCGGAACGATTTCCCTGGATACAACAAGAAACACGATACGATACCAATCGATCGTCCAACGGACTCGAACTTGGCAGCGGTCGTTATTCAAATCGAACAATGCGCTTTTTTCACCGTCTGCCGACGTGCATTGCGACGGATTAAAGGAAAAAGAGATAAAACCTGCTTCGAGACCTTCCAATCGATCAATCCTCGATCGAGCTACGGTCAACGATGGACGACGTGCTCGTATAGGCCATGTGTTCGTGGTGTAATAAAATTAGTAGCCCCTACGACGACGCGGTCGAACGAACAAAGCAGTTCAACGGGAGCGCGCCACGTAAAAACTCCTTTATTATGGTTCACGCACGAACGAGGCCGTCGCTAATTATCACGCGACTAATTGATCCCTAACAAATTTAATCAGCGCACCCACCGGCTAGATGATCCTTTTCCCCATAACTCGCATCCATTATTTATTACTTTGCTCGCCTCGATCTTTTTTCCAAACCGATTTCCAACGATACTCACGAATCACGTAGCACATATATCGCGCACAACTCCTTCCTCCGCTAATACGAGTTATCGAGTCACTTCAACGTCCAACTCCAAAGTAAACAAGGAAGTCGGACGCTTTGGAGATTTCCACAAAAATGCCGGAGAAAAAGATCGGCCGCGGCGAAAACAGGTAGGTAACGGTAACGGGGCAACCACTTTTCCTCCTCTCCGCTTTTAACATATTCCAGTTTACAAAGCGGCCGGAATTCAAGCGTGACTCTATAGACATCCAGTTAATATAAAAGCGTTCACGCACACCGGTAGCGCGTTATACAATTCAATCGGTGCGGCGTGCAATACGCGCGTAAACCGGCGCGTGTTTCTTGTGCGCGCCCGGCGCAATCGGAGCACGAGGCCTATTTCGAAACTTCGTACAAACGTTTGTTTATGCCCACATTCCCGGCAGCGACTGATAAATTAATCTCTCATGCTAATACATCCAGACCCGCTGACACAATCCGTGCCTCGAAAGCACCGCGGTTTCGTATCCCCGTGATCCCCGCATTAATTCTCGATCGCTTCCGGATTTCGTTCGCCGGGCGGTGGGAGGAGGGGGGGGGGAGGAGGGGGTCAGCCGCTGAAAAATGTGCGCGTTCACGGATTACGCGGGCAGAAGGGGGCAGGGGGAACGGAAAAGAAAAAAGAACGGGGTTTATATACGCGGACACGCGCCCATTTGCATCGAGCCAGAGCATTATGCGAAACGGTTGTTCCCCTCGATACGGTTTTCTAGCCTCGTGATTCAACCGCCGATGCTGGACATATTTTGTTACTAATCTTCGAGCTGTATAATATACGATACGACTTCTCTCGGATCCGCGCAGAGGTTATCCTCTATGACTTTCGTGTAAAGCATGCTTCGAAGCGAAGAGGATACGCTTGGATTCGTTTGAAATAGCGGCGAAGGTAGCGAAGATGAAAAGGGGAAAGCGTCTACAAATTTATTCTTTCTTTCGGCGTTACACATCGCCGAACGATCATGTTACAAATTTATACCCCGTTGCTTAGGCATCCCGGCTGTTAACCGCATCAACTTCCATTCCACCCGGAGTTTCTGTTAGAAACTTATGAGAATAATACGCCGTAAAGTGTGTGGACGCGGCGTAAAAACGGGTAGCCTCGAACATCGAATTGGGGGCCGAAGATGTAGGTAATGAAATTACGAATAGGCGAACGCAGAGAAGAACGGGAGATCAATATTTATAGATACGATGCATGTATGTTGAGCGGTGTGTACCGCGTGCAACGATCCTTGTCGACGATCCAATCGCCAACGATACTTTAGGTCTAATGTCAAGGGTACGTTTGCTGAGATTGAAACGTCGTAAACGGCTTTCCATGCGCGGTGGCGCGGCGAAGAGACCCGAGGGAACACGGAAAAGGAAAAGTTGGACGATAAACGGACTGATGGACTTTCCCATGCTCCACCTCCGCGGGAGAGCCGTAAACGTCTTGTCTCTCGATTTAAATGTCCCGGCATCTACTGGGTTGGGCAGATCCAACAGTCGTGGCCATTGCCGCGCCCTCGTGCGTCTCTGCTTACGTATTATGCCGTCACACAGGCGCAGAATATGACGGATCTGTTTGTACATCAATTTTGTACTTTGCAAATACATCTCGAGGCAATTATACAGTTCCTAAAGATCAATTTTTACTACCGTTATTACTAACATTGTGTATGTTTGCGCTGCTTTCAGCTATCGTCACACATTAATCCATTTCGTACTTCGGTAAAATACGAGAATTACCAAGTGTTACCAAGTAATTACCATTTTAATGAATTTATGGTTAGATGTATGTAGCGTAAAAATATTACGGTAATTGAAACCGAAATATTTGAAGATTCTGTGATTCTGAACTCTGTTTACCATTGTCTTTGCGCCTATCTTTCGAGCACGAGATCTAATGGAAGATCGAATACAATACTTGATTTTCTGCTTAGAAATGATAAGCCAGGTTAAATGTTAAAGTTGCGTCGACGAGTGTCGCTGTTACATAATCGGGAACGGTCGCACCACGACGATAAATGTAATTATTACGTGGCCACGAGCACAATGAGCGCGTTTCGCGTGGAAACGCAGCAAAATACGTTTGTGCAAACAGATCCTTCGCTTTCGAGAACGTACGATTGCATACAATACGCGGAGATAGATAGGGGAACTGTTTTACATCGCGTCCATAATAATTTGCAATTCCTGGGCTGAGTTACAGCCGTTTGACACGCGACCAACCGATTCCTCTTTTCTTGGCCTATATACCGCAGCACTGAGGTCTTATTATAAACGAAAAAGAAGAAAAGAAACGGAAATGCTTTACGGGGTGGCCCGCGTTAAAAAAGAATGTAGGTCAAATCAACACAAGACTTCGGGTGAAAGTGGGATAAATTATAACTCTTTTTTGTGCGATACGCACGGATTAAAAAATATGTATGAACCGCGCTGAACGAGCATTCGCCTCGCAAAGGTGCTGAATAACGGACGACCGTTTCGAATACTAGGGAAACGTACGAAGAAAAGCCTATTACAAAGTATGATGAATTTTGGAATTTACAAATCATGCGAAACCTTAGGGTTAACATTCTATTCATATGCATGCGCGCACGCGCGCGTGCGATGCATTCGAGGGAATATTAATTTCACGAAGCTTGCGAACAACAGAAAAGACCGTATTAAACGAAACACGAAAGTTCTTGCGCCGGTAACTCGTGTACGTTATATACACCGTAGTATTACATTCCTGTTGCCATACATACATTCTCTCTATCGCAACCGCGGTGTGTAAGAGCCAGGCAGAGCACGAGACTTTTACGAGGGGCAATGAATGTCCGGACGGTGAAGTTCCGTGAAGTTCGCCCATATATTATTGGAAACTTATTAGAATTAATTAACTTTTCACCCGTACGCCGCATCGCTTATTAGCCTCGTCGACCTGGTTGGTCGTTGACGTCGACGTCGCGACGTTTCCATTATACGGCGCCCGTTCGAACCTCTTTCGAATTCAAACTATATAGTCCCGCGCGCGTCCGTCTATCCCGCGGCATAATCAAACCTTCGATACACATACATTTGAGACGGATACCGTTAGCCCCGCACAATGCGATCTCGTTAAATCGGGAACAAGCCGTCTATGGGATAATCGCTCGAAACTTTTACAGAACCGCTCTTTAATTGCATCCCAGCATCTCGTTGAAACCGATGCTAATCCCTTTCAACGATCAAGGAAGAGGATCGAGAAGAGGGGGGAGGAAAAAAAAAGAAGAAAACAGGAGGAACGTCAGAGTCGCTCGGAAAGAAACGGGGAACACCGAGAGCAGTGGATGAACGAAAGGTGGAGAACGGGAAGAGGTAGAAGGGAAGGTGAGGTCGAGGTGATTCGCGGCGAGGTGAGGCGAGGTAAAGGCGAGGCGAGGCAAGGTGAGTCCGGGACCCACCTGCAATTATCCGGTCTAATGAGCAAACAGTCTGCTCTGCCCCTCTCTTTCTTTCGAGTTCCCTTGTATCCCGTTTCTCTCGATTCTGCCTGCTAGACGGCCCATCAGAAACGCGTGTACTTGACTCTGCGCTCTACCAACAGCCTTCCACGGTCGAATCCTCCTCCGCCTCCTTCCTCTTCTTCCTTTTGCCCCAACCTTCACCTCCACCTCCACCTCCGCCACCATCTCGGCCGGTCTCTGATGCAGGTTAATGAAGATTATTAAATTAGTACCTCTCACGGGCAGTTTTTCCACCGGGCAAACGTACCAGCGGCCCCACCTCTCCCATCGACAACACTGGGAGAGCCTTTCAGGACAGCCAACTGGTTCGTTAACGTCCGCAACGCACCACCACTCTCGCGCCTAGAGGATCCTTACAAAGAGCTGGGACTGAAAAATGGAGCTCGATCCCAGGTGATGCTCGGTGGTGGTGGTGGAAAAAAGAGAGCAACGGGACCGGATTAAATGCGAGGTGCATGATCGAGAGTACAACGTGGCCAGCCGAGAATAAAGGAACTATCCCATGGGTCGCTTGGAGCGGTCGGGAATCGTACGATCCCGGGATTTAAAGCGTTTCGAGCTAGGGTCAAAGGGCGGACTGGTCTGACGACACGTGGAGGGCGTACCGCGTACGTTGACCCTAATTTCTTGATTTCAAAAATAGAAATGATTCGGCAAGAATCGAACGATGAGAGACCGGACCAAGCTAAAAGCGGATGACTCAGCTGGCGGAGGAATTAGGAGGAACGAAGAGACACTGATTTCGAAGAGAAAAGCCTACGGTTAAAGCGTTCGTGCCTCGAAGCTGTTTATGCAAAACTGTTTTTACACAATCGACTCGAAAGTTGAACAAACACACAACGCGGAAAAATTAAAAACCGTAGATAGAATTAAAAATGTGATGGACGCGCCTCGACACGATTCGTGTTAAAAGCTGAATATATAACCCAACGCCGGCGGCAGAAGCTAAAAACTTTCGCGCAAAAACTCTCAAAGTCATCCATCTCAAAGTATGTCTACGATGAACCATCATGATTCGATCATCGATCGTCAGAAAATATTCACTCGCGCTTCGAGCCGGCGAACAGCATCGGATTTCTCGGACGAACGCCTTCCACGTCCTTCGGCGTACGAAATGGTCTCTTAGAGGAGAGGAAGACGACGATCAAGGCGTCGTTCAAGCAGGATGCACTCATCCTACCTGGACTGGCCGCCACGCCCGCCATTCACCTTCAACTTGGTCTCTCTCTGTCGCGGAACAAATCCGTGTGTTGTAACCATCGAGCCACACGGACGATGCCGTCACACAACGAAACGGTGCGGCTGAAAAGCAACGCAGAAAATAGCGAACCAACTGAGAGGAGACGAACGCCACTGGCGGCTGATAAATACCAGAATCGAAACCAGTCCCGGGGACAAATTGTCCCGGATTAGCGCGAGCCTATTGCATTTCCACGAACAGACAGAAAATCGTGCCGGCAGAAAAACGCACGGCGACGTATTTATGGACTCGTCGAGCGCGTTACGAAGTAATTTGTCCCGGAATCTCGCGGTTCGCTAAACGATTCGATGCTAACCGTTTATCGTACCTGTTAACGTCCGATCGCGAACGGTTCATCCAGTTTCGCGACACCGCGTAGCGTTTCAACGGAAGCCTTAGCGTAGTATCTTTTTTCCCTCCCTTGCCTTCTTGTTCTGCAAAGTCATATAGTCTCAGGATACAACTGCGAATACGAGCAGCGGTCTCGTTACGCAACTCTGATTTATTCGATTATCTGTGTACTCTACCGTGGCCCGCGATAAATAGTTTTACGTGATCGTTTCGAGTTTCGCGCGTTGAAAATCGTCGAAAGAACAATTCGAAGCCTCGACTGCGTTTCTAACGCACACACGATCGAATCTGTACAGAGAATCGCTGCGCTCGCTCACGCTGGTTCGCATTTATTTCGACAGTCCGCAGCTGGTGCAATCTGTAATTGTCGTAATTAGGGGATCGCTCGTAATTGTGGCAGATCCAAAATGGAATTTGGTGGAGATAACCAGGCACGAGACGTTCCGCGTCATGTCCATTTCGATGTCCCCCAACATCGATACCTACCGTATCTTTTTTCACCTAACTTCTGCCTCCCTTTCGCAAAATTCGGTAATCTTGATTAATTTCGCGTGTAACCTCGCGTATACGAGGAAACGGCTCGAAATCCAAGATTACTGTCATCAGAGAACGGCTAATAATTGCGAAGAAGCCACGAAGACACGCGATCGTGAAGCGTATTCCACGCGCTCCCGCGGTTTTTCAATTTGTACGCACAGGCGCACATTTTTCGTTGCACGAAGTTCGATACTTATAGGGAATTTCACGTGTAATTTTCTGGGAAACATCAGGCCGCAAGATCGTACGCCGGCAGTGATTACAGTGGTTACCCGACGGGCCATAATCGCTATCGATTAAGGCGCCAGAGAGATCTATAATACATAAAATATCACGGCCGACGTATTGTGTTGTAATTAATAATTTCCATTGCGCTCCCTCCGATCCGTAACTTCGGGCAATCCGTTGTATCTACTTTACGTCGAAATAACTCCTTATATAAAACACTTTACTACTTGACTCCTCAATTGGAAACCGCAAAAGCCGCAACGATCGTGTCCCAAGAAATTTCGCTGTTGACCAAGTGGAGCATAAATCTTTTTCGAATCGAGAGGAAAATTGCTCCGAATGCCTTATGGGTCGAAACTCGCTAAGCATTGTGCGCCTCGCTTATAAGAAGCAACTGCAAGTTTTCACAGAGAAACTTTAGACTTAGAAGCGACGAAAGATTCGAGTCCGCGAGTAATTGTTTCGGAAGGAAACTCTTGGAATAATCGAAAATACATCTCTCCTTGGTACCGTGGCAATTAATCCGCATTATGAATCCAGGAAAAAAGAGACACGCGCGCAATGACGTCGCGAGTCGTTTCAAGCACGAGGTTGAAAAAGTCTTGGCTGACGGTTTAAACTTATTGGAACCTTCGGTCGTCTGCAGCTGCGGAAATGCCCGCTGAAACGAGGTGAAGGCTACCAGATGCAGATACACGCGGACACGCGGGTGTATTAAGGTGCACGCATACGCGTATAAGCGTCTAGTCGGTGTCGGCGTTAGGTCGCTTAAAGAAGCTACGGCGACGCATAACAGTGCATAAGTAAGTAACTAACAAGCGGGTTGCGTAACACCAGCGGGGCCGTCGTCGCCACGGCGATGTGCACTTGGTGGCCGGGAGTTCGCGTAAGACATTAAGGTCTCCCGGCACGGCAACACCAGGTCTACCTATCAGCGATTGCGTTAACCTTAAGGCGATACCGCCTTCCATACGTACGTACGTACGTACGTACGTATGTATGTATGTATATAAGTATGTATGTATGTACGTATGTATGTATGTATGTATGTATGTATATAAGTATGTATACACACGTTCGTTACAATCGCTACAATCACACAATATATGCGCATACTGTAATGCACGGTGCAGTATCGCGATTCTCTTCGACGTGGGTAAAATTTGTCGAGCATAAACCCGATATATGTGTAACACACGCGATAACTGTACCGATATAACGAAAAAACGAAGAAAAATTCTGAATGGCTGAGAAAACGGTAAAAATGAGGAAAACTACGGGAATATAAAGAAACCGTGTGTCGACAGCCTCGCGGCGAAACATAGCGTTACGTTTCAATCGACTTTTACTCTCTGCCACCATCATAATCTGGTATGTCCACTTATTTGGTTCTACGAATCCATACGAGCCGCCTGTTTCCCGCAACAGGTGAACGAACCATTATCGAGGCGATCCACGAGGGACAACAGGAACGGAGGAAAAATTTAAATTAATTTAATTTATTGTTATTAACGGGATCAGTTTTCGTTAATGTGCATAAGTTATAACGATGATTAAAAGACACTATAACATAATATAATACGTGTCACTTAGCTGAGAAGGAAAATGTTCTAATTTATCATAATTTGTACAACATATTTTTGACATTGCGCGTATTGCTCGAAAAAAGATTCAAACGAACACTTAATTTAATACAGGTACGATTTAGGATGTCAAAATTACCTATTTTGAACTTATAGAGAGCTGGATGGAATAACAAAGTGAATCTCATTAATCTTGATGACGCATAAAAATGTATAGTTGGTAACAGTTCCGGGCAGTATACGACGCCATTAATCAATTAGTGTAAAAACATCAGATCGACTTTCTAAGGAATCAGCGACACCCGGTACATAGTAGGCGAACCACGCGACGTATCGTGCGACACAGGAGAAGGGCGTGCCTGCTGCAGTCGCTGCACACTGCGCAGTTTGTTGCACGCGCTGCAATCGTCTGTACGGTACCGAGATGTGAGAGTTGCACGAGCCACGTACGTGAACGCACATGCGTACGCGCACACTGCCGGGCGAGCGGTGCACGCGCGCGCCCGTGCATACACGTAACAACGGGGAGAGCTTGACTTTTACGCGACGAAAGATATCTAATGTGACATTTCTCCGCGAGACACGGAAAATGCAGCCAAAACGCGGCGCGGCGCGGCGCGGCTAGCCGTATGCAGGCGCGTACGCGTACGGCAGAACGGTGCGTGTATTTCGTGTGACAGACGTCGTCCCATGGAAATTTATTTTTAGAGCCATCGAATGAAAGAAGGCCACTGCGATGCGATGGATTTTGCTGAAATGCAGAGGAACGCGATACGCGAACCGAAGTAGCGAGCGTGAAATATCGAAAATTAGTTTCAACTTATCGTTAGTTGAGTAGCTCCGGTTCTTTCTCGTTAATCGATTTTATTTAACCATGAAAGAACCCGTTACACCATCGCCGATTACAAAGAACGAATTTCATAAATCTTCCAGCTAACTAGAAGATAGAAACTCGACGCTGTTTATCGTTCACGTTCCACGGAACGACAATTTCATAGCACGATTCAGATTTCCCGGTTCTCGCTGATAAGATGACACGAGAATATTTTTCATTACACCCGGGGCGAAATGTCAAGTTGTTTACGCCGCTAAACGTGTGTACGACTATTTCGAAGAGAAACGTACAAGATAGGAACTTGGTAATAACCTTCATTGGAAATGTATACGTATTTGCATGCATACGCGAGCAATCGATGTGACCTACGAATATAATACGCTCGTTATAGACGAAAAAGAAATGTTCTAAAATCAAGAGAGGATCCTCGTCAACGTGACGAAAAAGATGAAAGGAAGCCTCTAATTGGAACGCTTTCTAATGAAACTTTACAAGGACACCCATTATCGAGCGCGTTTCGCAATTCTCATCTGCCGCATCCTTATTATCTTCAACCGTAGAGACCGTGCCCCGATACCAGCACGTAGATTATGATTAATCATGCGTGACAAATTTATCAAGTTAACTCGGTTGTAACCAATCTGTAATTTTCTTACCGATCGCAATTACCTTTTTATGTGGGAACAACCGAGAACGAGCCGCGTCTAAACTATCGTTCTCGTTTCACGAGTCAACGCGGGAGTGTCCGGAAAACCATTAAGAAAAGTGAGTCGAAGCGTTTAACGCGTTCACCGCGTGGAATTTTTTTAAAGAAATTTCCTATTCGACGATAACTTGAACTAGACATTTTTTTATTACATTAATTACTTTAAAGTAGTAACGTCACTTGAAAAGCAATTATGACAAACGAATTGGACTGCATCTAGACCTCGACAAAACCCATTGAACTTTCCAGTTTTACCGAAAGGGGTAATAAAACACACGAAACGTTAAATATTTTAATGTGTCTTAAAAATTGAGAAACTTCATGGTAGGGTAAGCAATGAACGCGTTAACGCGGCCATCGAATATCCCCGATAACGTAAACACTCTAACTTCCAATTTCCCGTATTAACGTCGGAAATGAAAGACAACCGTCGAAGCAGCTTCTGTCGCGTTGATGAATTTTATCTCGCAGGCAGAAAGCGTCGAGAGTGACCGTAGAACGATTCGATGACGTCCCTACCGTGGTCGAGGAGCACGGAGCGTGTCGGTGGCAAGGGTCCCCCTACTTCCGGCGAACCATATCCGGCAGAACGCCCACCTATATCTCGGTCCGCCAGACCGTGCACACTCCCTACTGCCACAATCTACTGTATCGTCGTCCAATTGTGATAGATGTTCCTAGCCAGGCGAAATTGTTCGTGAGCCGCGCGTAACGATAAAAATTGATTTCTCGACAGACCGCTGCCATTTTCATTTGTCAATTCGAATTTCACCGTTGGGAGAATAGGATCGAAACGCACATGTGTAACGGACATTCGAAACAACGATGGTAAACTGGAGTAATTATTGTCCGACCTGTTAGGTACTCGAGTACACGTAGAGCAGTGCCAAGTACGACATTTGTGTACATGCGTTATTACCCGAGTATTTATAATATTTCTATTGGAGATTATGGGTTAAAAAGGAAGAAATAAAGATAACTTTTCTTCTTAACAATTTACTAAACTTTATGCCTAAAGGAAGGTATATCCTTTTTGAACCCGATCTCTAAGCAGTGAGAGGCAAGACTCGAATGAATAGAAGAGGCTAAAGGACAGGGTAAAATACTTGACCCGTTCCTAGAACCTGACATAAATATTTCTTCAAGGAGATTGATGTTTGTTTATTCGTTAGGACGTATTTTATTTCCAACAGTCTCGGGTAAATTCTATATCTGTTTCGACGAAGTACTATAATTTACATTCTGCCAATTGTTGACGCTACCTTTAGATTTGAATGTCGCATAATATGCACGAAAATTTGAATCTCATTAACTGCCATTTGGGTACCCCAAGTGTACTCAAGTACTTGGGTGCCTCATATACTCGATTCCAGCTGGTATATCTAACGTAAGCTTTGCTCGCGTAGGTAACTCGCAATTAGCACGTGATATTGTTTCTCGCCACCGTACAGAGGAAGTGCGTAGGTCTTTTTTCTAGAAGCAGGCGTGCGTATAAGAGAAACTTATGAAATTCATGTCCTCGGAAGTCAATTTCGACCGAGTGTCCTCTCTCGGGCGAAGTAGCACGCATCCACGACGGAACGTGGGCGGAATAATTTATTCTCGCCCGCGAATCCGTCGAAGACCTTAACGAACGCGCGATGTTCCGTGTGCGAGCACGCTGTCCAAGGTTTTCTACGAAAACTGGCTTTAAATAAGATCTTGAACAAGCAAACGCGCGTCATAATTCACGAAACCGGGATGCGCCGCCGCGCAAAGAACGCATCGAGAATTTGTAAGTCGGTAGATAAGTGCTTGAGCACCTACTTGCTCGGAGTGTTCGACGATAGAAACTCGATCGAGATGTAAACAGCTTCACGGGGACGAGGTAAGAAACGTGGAACGGTAAAAACGATATTATGAAACTGCAAAAAGGTCATGCGCGGCCGCTTGGCGCATGCCTTGGTGTATAATAATGCTGGCAAAAACTTGTAACGTCTGTTCCCGGCCGTCATCTGTCGATTCGACTGCGTCAGTCTAACCGTACGTCCGTCCAGCTTGGAATCTAGGATAAAAATCATCCCCGATATAAACACAGGGGACCGCTCGAATAAAATTAATTCGCCTTCGAACAAAAAGCTTGCGTAACGTTACATAGGTGCTCGGAGAATTGGACTTGAAAGATTACCATCCCTCGGATACGAGAGCAGAATCACACTAATTCTCCCGTCCGTTAATAAGTTGTTGGATTTGGAAAAAACATTATTATAATTTGTACCTCCTCATCTAATGGTGTGACGGTCGGTAATTTTCGGACCGACCCCAGACCCAGTGAGTGTAAAGACGGCCAGGAAACAGTAAAAAGGTAGTCATTCGGAGGAATTCACGGAGAGCAGACCACGAGTTGTTTTATTTAATCCAAGTACCCTTGCTGCCCATTCCTAACACTCGTACCGTTTAGCGCATCTCCGCGATTTTGTTATTTCAACTCAACAAAGTCGACTGAGTCGAACCCTGCTCTGCGTCCCATACGCTTTAGAAGGATTACACAAGAGACCGCGATCGTGATCGCTCCAACGAAATCCGCTCGATTTCGCTGGACAATATTTATCGCACCCGCACCCTGGTATCGTGATAAACTTGGCTCTCTGGTAATCCGACTCGTAGCAAAGTGTACGCACGATACGCAGCTCGAACCGGGGCAATTTTATCCAATCCACGTGGGTGTCCGTGTATGGACCCGAGCGAAGGATTCACGCGCTGTGCGTGGCGCAATCAGGAAAGTAACGAGTAACTTGATAATCTTGATGAGTTTATGATGGAGAAGACCTTTCAACCCTGTTCCAATCATGCCATTTAAACTGGTCAGCTGATTGTCATTCAAGCTTGTAGTTTACTATCTTAACGCGCTGCTTTAGAGTCGCACATTCGATCGATCGCTAAAAGGTGTCTTAATGTAGGTACCACAATACAGTACATCTTTCATTCACGATTTCTGTGTTCTCGAGCACGTTACACGAAAGCAACGCATCAGCAGGAAATGAAAATAACGAGGCAAAGAATATGATCGCCAGCCACTGGACGAGTTCGAACTGAAGCAACCTCGGTCGGAATTTGTTATCGCGTCGTATTTCGACACGCATCAAACGCCCGATTGCCAACGGAACGGACAGAAGGAGGAGTTCGAAGAAAATCACTGGAGGCTCCAAGCATGATCAATCCGAACGCCCGCAAGAATTCCCAGACACGGTGCAAGTAGCAACAACCGATAAATGTCCTTATCGTGTTTCTACGCTTTCACAGGGTCAGCGTTCTGCTATCTGTTAATCATTTCGGGTTGCATGTGCAAGTGGTTCTCGAGTTTCCAATTACACGTAACAAGGACCGGTTGCTTGAACGATATGCTATATCAGCGGGGACAATAAACCACGGACAACGGACATCAGCGAAACGCACAAACGCGAACGGATATAAAAATTGCCACGCACAACGTCGAACACAGAAAAATATTGCTGTTTCAACGGTTCTGCTTTAACCCTTTGAGAACTACTATCGCGTATACGTGACAGCGATCGTTTCGCGTGCTTTTGGAAGCTACTAAACGATGATACTACTGTATCGGTGAATATCACCTGTATCCTCTGTAACACCATAAAATAAATGCATATACATCCAATACACGCGTACACGAGGGTCAATTTTCGTTACGTAATTTTCCTGTTGAAAATGGAGAATTTTTTCGTAGTTCTACCCACCCAGAACTGTGTAACAAAGAGTTGCACTCAACTCGCTTGCTCGTTCTTAAAGGGTTAATTATTATTCGTTGACTCATCCTCCCACCTGTTATCGTTGAAATACATTCGAGACCACTCCACCTATCAACCAGCGCGGAAGAAAATCAGTGAGCTCGTCTCTGTAAACGTTGCATCAGATAGAAACTGGCGTGTACACAAGTTATTAACCGATGAAAATTACAGGTGTAGGCTGGCGGGTTCACAATGAAGCGATAGCCCGGTCGTTTCCGAGCCGCCTAAGTCAACGGTGCGCGCTTAGGGCAGAGGCAACTCGTGGCCAATGTACACTAACCATTTGTCATGCTTGGTTACCGCGTGCGTGGCCATCCAAGTGATTTCATAAACTCGCAGGAGAACACCTGCGGCGCACGAGGATCCTCGCATACCTTCCGTCGAAGTGTCAACCTAGCCTGTTACCCAAACAGCCCGATATATCGCAAACTTTGCCCGGTCGAGACGTCTAAACAAATCGATAACCGATCCCATCGAGAAACCTCGCAGCAGAGCGACTGGCTCGTGTCCGATAACCCTTTTTGGATTTTATTCGAATACAGGCTTCGTGAAAGTCGGCGAGTTTACCAGCGACAAGGCACTGCGCGCGGAATGTACCGATGAAATTACATAGATGTGTCTGAACGTGCTAGGAAGTGACACAGCGAAACGCAAGGGCAAAAAGTCTTCCGTACGGTTTGTAGCGGCAGTTTTTACCGGCACGATAAAAGAAGGCGTAACATTCGGTGCGGTAAGCCCGAGAGAATGAACACGGCGACAGAAGTTTCCCTTTTTGAACGTCTCGCGAGCTGCGAAACAATTTCAGCGACTCACGAGTCGCGTGCTGTTCGTCGATTGGAATTCGATAACGCATGATTTTTAAACGGAACGTCGAACTGGGTATTTCAACATTCGTGAAAAACGCGTTCGGGTGATAGTTTCGTTTGAACGAACGCTGCATCGAGACGATCGAAAGGTGAAAGAGAGGAACGATCGATGGCTCTTAAAGAATGGATTCGAATGTTATTAGTAGAGGTAATACTCGGTAAAGGAAGTTAACAAAATACTTTGCCCGACGCAAATTCACTAAGTGAATCCACATTGTTGCGCAAGCAAATCGTAACGGGCTTGATGGAACCCTAGAGATAGAAACAGCAATATATGGTCTTGACAGGCATCACGTAGCCAGCTATAAAACGCGCGTAAAGTAATGCCTGACACTTGGATTGCAAAACACATGTAAGTTTGGCGGTGAGCATCGTTCGGTTGCTCGTAAAACGCCAGCGGGAGATACGGTTCACCCATATGCAGTTTCGATTACATTCTCATTTCGCTGCGATAGAGTTTAAACAACGAGACGTAAAGCAGCAGCCTCGTCCGGAGACAGTATAGTTCTCCATTTTTCTGTCACGGCGAAACGAAAAGAAGGTTACGATCGATCTCGCGTGCGCATTTTTAACTTCAAACCGAAGTCTTCAAACCGCTTCGACTTCTTTCGATGCATAAATCATAGGTCAAATTAGGAGGCGAACGCGCGTGAAGCACGAGATCATAGTAATCCCTCTTGTCGAACGTCACGTTCAAATTTAGTATTCGAGGCGCTGCATCGATTGCAGACAAGACGCGTAAGCGTTCGGCAAACGATATGATTCCATAACAAAAGCGTTCACACCCACCGAAAATCATGAATAAAATTCGCAGCGACACGCGTTACGATGGGATACGCGAGACACAAAAGGAACAACAATTATTCAATGTTGCCGCAAGGAAGTCACCCACCAGGACCTCATGCCGAGACGATCATGTTCCATGGACCGGTTCAACCATACCATATCGTGAAATCCCGTAACTACGACGATCGTAGCCCCGTCGAACGGGATCGAAATTTCTCCGAGAAATTGAATTATCAATTCTCCGGGGCCTCGCTGAAATTACTTCGATCTCTCGTTCGCGCTTATTATACACCATTATCGATCACGTTATCGTGATTGTCCGCAACTTATCCGAAGAGGTTACGAAAACACGCAATCTCGTTCGTTCGAGCGATAATAACGCTGGCCGTTGATAGTCAAAACGATGTAAAAGCGCGACAAGCAGACTCGAGCCGCTTGAACTTAATCCAACCGAACGACTGTACGAGCACATGATAAGTGGCGATTTTAATTATCAACAGACACGTAGCCGGCCAGAGATACCACGTCTCCGCGCGCGTTTATACTCGAGAATTTAATAAGTCATTTTCCAACCGCGATAGAAGGCGAGAGAGCTCTCGACGCGAGGTGTAACCGCTACCTACGATACGCAAGGAATGCGATACCTCGCATTTGCAATTCGCTTCTTGATAATTATGAACAGAGGCCTATCGTACACGCTTCTTACGCAGGATTCCTCTTACGCAACGGCCGTTTTATTGAAACGCGATAGCAAAAGCCTGGTGTGTGTACGCGTTCTTCGCGAACGTGGGGATCATTTGAGAATTCTTGAAAAGAGAGAAATTGAAAGTGACCAGAGAACTGCTCGTACACCGATATACGACCGAACGCGGCTGCCAGTGAATAGACTAACCTGTGGGAAATAAACGCATTGAAATATTAATCGACGTAACAGCACGAACGTCGCCCCTCCGTATTTTTCTCGGCTGGCGAGCAGTTGTATAAATCGCTGTGAAAACGAATAACGAAACACCAAAGGGGCGATAAATCGTGCGAATGGATCTTGCGGATTAATTCCTTCGATAGCGAGAGCAGATGTAATGCAGTCGCCGTTCTTGCCGAAGATATATTCGCGAACACAGCCAGCATTAATTCCGAGCTAATAAACCTTAATGACGGCTAACGCGCGCGTAGGAAGCTGGCTAATGACCCTCGAATGATACGACTTTCTTGTAATTACTACCGATTCCATTACTTTCGTTTTCCGTCTCCCCCTGCTCCGTCGTCGAAACTCGTGTATCAACCTCGAATTTTTCGCTAACACCTTTTTGTATGAACGAAGAGCAGGCGACGATCAATTTCTCGAAAACGAACACGGAGCTCGTTTAATTCCTGCTCTGATATTAAATTAAACTCTAATCCGCGTGCGCGAACGTATAATTGCGCAGTGGTAAATTTCCTTCTTCGATTAACGATCCTTCCGAATATACACCTGTTTTACAGGCACGTGTGTACACGCATATTATCACTTTGTTCATGTCTCCGGCACATTTATCACGCGTGTCGGATATAGGCGGTGTTATACGCAACGATCTGATTCCGTGGCAACACTTTAACACCGGGGAGGTAATTGAAATTACCCGCCTGTGGTACGTTCGAGGTACTGACGGCCGGGCACACACTTACTCCGTTTTTCTCGTGAAATATGAAACATCTGTTGTGCGGTAAATATAATTTTATTACCGCCGACGAAGCAAGGAATGGTTAAAAAAAATTCAGCAGGAGAACGGGTTCCGGTGAAAATTTATTACACGTTCGTGTCTTCCCAGGGCAACCGGGTAATTTAAGTTTCAACAATTAAGCCGATCTTTCGTAAGATAAGCTGCAACGGGTGGTTGCCGGTAGCCAAGGGGTTTGATTGATCATTAATAAACATTAATGCCCAACTTTAAATTGGAGCCCCATTCGGCCGATACGGAATTTATATCGGAGCTTTCTCCGGAGCAATCACGAAGAATTTTTCATCGGCGCTCGATAATTATTCACGTAATAACTCATGTCGGGGGACGATCGATAATTCATACGCCGGCCAGCGAGCTGTAAATTACGTTATTAGCGTTTTAATTGCACGGTTATCGATTTATTCGGGTAACGCAGCATGTACCGCTAAAAGTCACAGAAAACACGGGTGACCTTTTGCTTGCAGCCACGCACGGGACAACTTAGCGGCAATAAAATATTGCGATCGACAGGCTACTCTTGAAAAATGGCACGCCTATTTTTCACGGTGAAACAGTTACCGCGAAATGTCAAGTTATTGCATGAAAATTTATAAGACCGACCAGACACGGTGCCATTTCACTTTACGTATCGGTTATTAACTTCAATCAAATTTTTGAATTTTTTAACGCTCGAACGTTTAAACTTTTTAATCCCCTTGTTTCCAAAATCATATTAGTTCTGCCTAATTTTATAGTTCTCGCGAAAACGTTCTACAGATTATGGAAAATTAGTTGAAAAGTTGGGTGCCCTAATTCACGAGATACGATTTCTGTAACGGTCCAATAATGTCGTTCGTCAGAGACACTGATTTTCACCAGTATGTAATTCTTTTATTTGCGTACCAGTGGCTGAACTACCTCGCCCCATTTGTCCGTTTTGGGCGGCATCGTGCGGAAGAAATCTTTCCGGTTTTGGCGGTGTAACCGGTTCCACCTTCTTTTTTCGTTTCACCCACCACGTTGATGCACTGCGACACGAGACCCTCGCGAACCTTTTAGTTTTTATTTATCAATGTATCCATGCACACATGCACGCGACCCTAGAGATCGCTGAATTCAATGATCTTGCAGCACGAAACGGCGTTCCTTTACGTTTCAGGGCCATTTTTATGCGCGTGCCAGCGTAAAGTGTTACGCACAAATAACACGTGTAATTTGCATACTCGAGTTGCTTAGAAGCGGTGCGGTAAATCGAAAGTTTCGTAAGTTTTAAAAAGAATCGAGAGGTTCGTCGTTGATCTAAAAAATGAACTACTCGCTTTCGTGTCCCAAAAGCGCCGTTCATAGAGATACGCTTATCTGTTTAGCTTGCAACATCTCTCCAAACTTCGGCTGGTGTTTCGTACTACCGACCTCATAGACACATTCGGCGTGTCCTAATAGACGATAACCTAAAGCGGTGGCACAAAAAACGTGAACTTCGATGGAATACAAACTCACGAGGAGAACGGTGTTGGTCAATCGAATTACTCGAGTGCTTTCAAATCCAGACCTTTCGTTCGCAGCACGACTACCTTGACCAATCGAACGACCCAAACAATGTTCCGAGATTAAATGATTAATAAACCGTCGCTTATATATCCATTAATAAACGTAATTAACACTTGGCAGACCGGATTCAGGGGCCACGGATAACTTTTATCAAGGATTAACAAAAAATAATCGGTCACTGACTCGTAGTAAAAGAACTACTTACTTGATCGAGAAGGATTAGATATACAGGCGCCTCTCGACTTTCGCACACAACTGGTTCCTGAAAGTGTGTGCGAATGTTGAATGTTCGAAAGTAGAGGGATGTAAAAAAATATGCACCAAAAATTGTGTTTTAAAGTATTGATCGGAACTACATTGTAGTCTGATAGCTAAAATCTCATGTCCCCTGAAAGGGGGCAGCCCAGTAGCCTGTTCAACTCACGATTGTTAAAAAGTTGAATTTTTAAAAATGTCCGAAAGTCGAGGGGTGCCTGTACATATTTATTCGAAGAAACACCTTCGTACCAATAAATAATTTCGAAAGATACGATTGAAAACTCATGATTCCTCGTGAAAGTCGAAGGAATCCATAGAATGAAACGAACGTCGCGCGGGAGGCAGAATGGTTTTGCAGCAAGCATAGCCAACGAGCAGAAACGCTTTTCATTAGCGCTACCGAGAGTTCAGCCGAGTTAATTTGCCCTCTAAATAGATCGGCGGCTATGCACGAAACCCGTCATTAGCGCACAGCGAACAAAGAGAGACGCGTAGGAATTAAGAACGTACGGGACGGTGAGACGCGGCGAGGCTCGGGAGAGAGAGTGCATAATCATGGTGGCCGTTTCGTGGCAGACCACTTTAACGTTTCCTGTTACGACCATCCCGGCGGTTATTGTTTCTCCATTAGATACGTATTTAAGGACCCGAAACGGATTCCTCCGGCCGCTCTTTAGCCGTTCAGTTGCCGCGGTTGCCCGCTCGTAATGGCCGACACGGAAAGTTTACCAGAAAACGGAATGCGCTTCCTTCTACCATGAAGAACCCTTAACACCGCATGAACGTTGATAATTAGAGAATAATAACACTGTAAATACGACCTCCGTGGAATCGCACACGCGTGTAACCACCGTCTCCAAGCGACTGCTTCACTGGTGGATTAAAACGTGTAGACGATCTGGGGGGGGGGGGAGGGAGACACGACACGGTGTAATTGCGGTTATAACGTAACACGTTAATTAGCCAAATTAATGATTCTGATCGTTCCACGATAAAATTTCACGCGCCGGAAGGCACGAGCCTATCGCGAGGCGATGCAAGAGATCCCCTCCAATAGCGTGGCGGAGCGAGCAGGAGCCGCACGATCGATGTCCTTTGAACGTTTAATGTTTCCGAACATATACACGTCCCCCGGAGAAGGACATGAATTCCACCCAACGAACCTTGTCCGCGGTAGGCAGTGACGAATGACGACAGAGTCGATAAAATCGTTTCTTACGAACCGTCCGACCGGTCGTGCGATCGGTGTCAACCGCGTAAATTGACGTCGATACGCCTACTTATCGAATCGCGAAGGTACACAACACACCGATCGGTGTATCCTCTGTGCGTTGCCCGCCAGGTGCACCTTATGACAACACTCGCGTTCTCATGAAACGATGCTCTTTCCGTCGATGTCAATAAACGTCCAAACGACCATATTCGTTCGCCGACATGCCGTTCGCAGGATCGATTGCCCCTTCCCGTACGGAGAGAGATTGCCTGGGCGAAAAAACCGACCGATTTCCTGCGGAACGCGTTCGCGATATTCGTCCGACACGAGGATTGAGCTGCGCGGAGAACGATAGAGAACGTTCGTTCGTCGCACGGCATCGCGACAAAGTGGCCCCGCCGTTTGCTCTCCCGATTCGGACGCATCGCGTGGAAAATCATGAAGCTACGGGTGAATCGCTGTGACGGCCGTAACAAAACTGAACGAACCGGGGGGGAGAAACGATGAAGAAGCAGGAACAGGGACGATTATCGGCACAGAGAGGGGAAACTTCGCTTCGAACGTAAATTATTGCAGCACGATAACGCCGCGAAGCATAAAATCATAAAGCACACGCTCTTTGCTATCTCACGGCGGTCTAAATAATGCAGATAAGCGGAGGAAACCGCGACAGCTAGGAAAACAGAAGGCAATGTCTTTTGATGTCTGACGCTTCTATACACCTTGCACGTCGGGGAACAGAGGAAGAACTCCGCGCACGATAATAGTCGAAGACGCGTTGCGTCATAGGCGGAATTTGTGTTTGTTCGGTTTTACGGGGGAATATATGTGGGCGTCTTATTTACGATCAACGTTTGTTGACAGTATGAATTTATTGGAATACAAAGTGGCATTATGATGGATCTGGCAACAAAGAGACCCAACGTTTTATAAATTGCAGACGAAAATTATTGGATTTATATAATGTTGCTTTCTCAGTTACATGTATTATGTGTTCATGTGCAAACGCGAATCTTAAAATGGACATAGCGCGATTTTTACCATACCTGGAATCGAAACGTCTAATCCTCTGCCAGAATTCTTAGATTTCCGCTTTAATGCCCGCGATACGTGTTCCAGAGGATTCAACCATGTCTCTCACCGAATTTTACGATGAAGTAAACCGTGAACGGGTTATTTATCACCGACGGTAGCAATATATAAGTTACAAAGTGATTTACAGACGTACCGGTGACAGTATCGTAAAGAAGTCACAAATATTTACTCGCAATCAGTTTAGTACAGAAGGTGCTGGACGGGGGGGAAGTACGAAGGGAAATCATTGTAAAAGGTGAAACGAACCGTGATTAAATGTTCGCCGGAAACGAGAGACGAACGCGGGGAAGGTGAAACGAACGCGATGAAATTAAACGTCAAGCTCGACGAACCAATTAAAAGAAACGAAAAAAAGAAACACAAAAGAAACGATTGCATAACGATACCCTACAGGTCAAACAAACGATTCTTTAAAAAAAAAAAAAAAAAAAACGGAGCTCGAGAACGCTCCATTGTTATCAATCGTTCGAAAAGGCAAGCCCTCGAGAGCTGATCGTGAAAGCGAGTCGGTCGACGCGATGATACAAAAAATTTGGCACCTTTTTAACGCCGACCAAATTTACACCTGACTTTAAATCTGCCGGTCGAACGGGAATGCAACGCGATCGGCTTCGATGCCGTGCCACGTGACGTTAACGGTTCGTAAATTAAAAGGTGGCCATTTTATTCGTACCAGCCTGCCAAAGAAAGAAGACGTTCCCCGGGCTGTACCGACGTATAAAATTCGCGTGGCTCATTGTTCCCGTTTTTTATATCATCGGCGTTCGCCGTCGGTGAAAGGAGATACGCGCAAGATTGTGTTTATCCTGCCTGCTCCCCTCCCCCCTCCCGACACCCAGCAAAACTGAAAATGATACACGACCGTAAATTTCAACGCCGGTAATTATTTTTCTCTCTCAATCTCGCGGGCATTTCTTGTTGCAAAATTCACGCTCGGCCACGTGACCCTCGAAGCGGGGCGCGGGCAAATTATTTACGGCTTTTCTCCGGGAACGCTTTCGCGAGATACGTACCTACCACCGATGATCGTCGGGAGGAACGCAAATTATTTCTTCGGGCCGATAAATCGTTTTGTCGTTGGTCGAACGCGAAAACGGATGTTCGTTACCGTATAGTAAAATCGTCAGCAACGACCCGGGATCCTCGTAAATCAGTAACCTGTGCGTGTTCACGCCCTTTAAATGAGACGATCGAAAAGTCGATCGAGCCCGTCCGATAGCGGTAATCGAGCATCCGTGAGCAAGCACGTGAACGTCCCACGACCACGGAACAGGATGCATGCGAGCGTGTGCACGGGTGTGCACACGTCCCCGCGGGTTACAGCTGCGTGCAACCGCAATGTTACTCGAAAATTAATGCAGTATAAATCAGAAGCAACACGCTCGCGACATACCTCGGAACATCTGCATCCCCTAACGCGCCCCGACGATAAAACGTTGTTTAAACAAACGACTCGCGGCTTTCAGATTTATCAGTTCTTCGAGATCTCATGGATCGAAGGAAGTTATAATAGATCGGTGGCAGAGTGAAAGTGATGCGAGTGAATTTTCGGTAGATCGCACGATAATGGTAGGTCGTTTTGTAGCTCTTAAGACGTGGGTAATGTAAAATATGCTAAGTATGCAATCTTAGTGCTACGAAATTGAGTTCGCAGGTAAGATAAGCAGAAAGGATTTTTCAACGTTTTTTACAATCTTCCCAAATTTTGTACGGCACTTCCCTAGGACAGTGAGCACGTTTATTACGTTTGAAACAGACTATGAACCTTTTACTTGGAATTATCGGAGAACGCAAATTACCCCCAACGTTTTCCCACCAACCCTTCAATTAGAAGTTCCTTTCGTTCCACCGTCGATCGATATCGCATCCTTTTAACCGATTGTTTGCAATTTCTTGCTCGAGCACGCATCCGACAGAAGTTAGACGCGATATAGCGCGACACCACCATTATCCTTTTTCTATGAATATTTTATGATCGCATGCGCGCTGAAAACATGTCTATCGTACATTGGAAACGCAACTTACGGTACTTTTTTTTTCGCAAAGTCGTGGAGTATCTCCGTGCGATCAATACTCATGATATGCGTCTGAAATGGTTTCTTTCGTTGCGTATGGAAACCTTCCAAGACACAAAAGTGTGGTCGTTCGCCACACCAAGTAACGTGACGTCGAACGAAATGACGGACAACATTGTTGTATAAAACACGGCTAATTAAGAAATATCCCCCCCCCCCCCCGTAACGTAATTAACAGATTACAATGGACGTGTCTCTAACAAGTCGCTCGCACACGCTATCGATGACTTTGTGTTACGCCTCTCAATTACTGGCAGATAATTTATATCGCGTATAACACAGGAAATGTTCTTTACGAGCAACCATGATATCACAAGTATCGCGAGCCCGTAACAGGTAAGTGACACCACCGTACGTATGAATACTTTGAATAAGACATTCTTATAACGACCGTATCGAATCGTAAGCGTTGATCGATAACAAAAGAGGGTGGTGCACATCTACCTACGTCGAACTCGTGCGCCACACTCTGTTGGCCGCACTGTCTAGACGCGTACATCAACAGAAGGAAAACCAAGATCAAGCTCATACGTTTGTCAACGATAAAATCTCCACGCTACGAGGAGATTATAATTTATTACCAACTTATTTACATTCGTTTTAAACGATCGTGATGGGTGTTACGTATCCTACATCCAGGTAAAAAGAGAAAAAAAATAATAATTTCACTCGACCGCTAGACGCACGCACCCACATGTCCACATACATAAATACGCAAGTGCTACTATCTTGTTACTCTTTTCCTCTCGTTTTCCAATTATCGCCTGGCTACGGGTTACATTGAATAAATTCTAATTATAGATTTCATGAATATGTAAACGGCTCTCGTCATTGAGTAACAGTTATCAACTCGATCTACGCCTACGATAGTGCACAGCGAGCGCATACCGGCGTATCATGAATTTCATCGGTGATTTCTGGAATCCAGCGAAAACCTGTCCCCGAATGTTTAATTAAATTGAACCGTGCGCAGTTTACCCGCGGTGTATTTCAGAACTCGCAATAGAGAGACCTATAGCTATGTACGTTAGAGAGCGAATGTTGCACTCGTTGTGCAATAACCAACACGTGCCGTGTCTTAAATATAGCACAAACTGTGCTCCCTCTTTCTCTCTCTCTCTCTCTCACACACACACACGAGCACACATACATATCCTCTCTCTCTCTCTCTCTCTCTCTTTCTCTTTTTCGAGTCTTCACCAAGTGCGTGGCTCGGATCAAAGAGAATAACGTCGAGGTTCTAAAGTACCGTAACAAACGCGTTGTTGTCGTCCAACTTCCGTGAATGCTTACTAATTGGATGTCGCGTTATTTAAAGTTTCACCCCCCGAAGAGGTTCTCGCGTATCCTTTATTCGATGAACGCCATGCAAGAACGTATCATTGGCTTCGCTAAGATTGCACGCGATCAGAATTTATGCGTTCGATAGCATCGTTTGATCCGAATTCGCCTCTCCTCGCGTTACATAAGACACCGCCGTTCTTTTTATTTCGTCGGCCGCGTCGTCTGTTACGATTACGATAACACACCCGCGCAAACGACCCGCGTGTCCCGTTCTCCACGCGCATTGTGAGACGTCCACAGCTGACACCGTGAAATCCAGCGAAATACAAATGTACGAAGAGCATGCATGCGCTTCGTGTCGCGCCTTTACAGGCGACGCTCGTTTTATCGAGCGGTCTGTTTAAATTCATCTGAACACAATTGAGCAACCATTGCGACAGAAACAAAGCTTTCGATTTCGGTGCTCGTGAAGAACTGAAGGATCTCGATTAAATATAAGAACCTGGTTAATCCATTAGATATCAAGTTTTTTTGAATTTTTGACCATCGTGAAAATTTATAACGTAGATCTGTAATTGATGTATCGCGTGATTAACACTATTCCTACCGACGCTTCACGTATACCTATTCCTACCGCGACATTCCCACGTAAGGGAGACTACAAATTTTTCTCAAAAAATAAACAATGAAAAAAGAAGTGAATATTGAAAAATGTATGATACGTAGATTTGAGAAAAAGTTTAAAGTTTAAAGACGATTCAATTACGTTGTATCTATGAAATTCTAATCGAAATTTTAAAAACGGTCATTTGACCGGTTGTGATAGGAATAGTGTTAAGTACTCGATAAAAGTGGATCGAACCGAACTTCGCTAAACGATAAACGTTCGTAAAGAAGATTATCAAAACC
The DNA here is from genome assembly GCA_033822845.1 of Tetrapedia diversipes. NCBI lineage: Eukaryota > Metazoa > Arthropoda > Insecta > Hymenoptera > Apidae > Tetrapedia > Tetrapedia diversipes. Next base: position 373,563 of record JAOPTO010002399.1, on the reverse strand, counting down.
TCCAAGTAATTGTCGGCTCAGAGTAATTTACGCTACTGTTACTTGACAACGAAGGTGTAACCGTAACGTAACGAAACAAATTCTGCTCTTATTGAAATCAAAACTGTTAAATATTCAAACGCATAAATACGCATCGGTAATCTCAGCGACCAACGGCTGAGGCAAGAGCCGATATTATAGTTTGACAATCGTGAAATGCATTTCGGAGCGCAACAGAAATCGATAACCAGTCAGCGACACGTGAAAATGTCGCGTTGACGCTGCATTCCGATCTAAAGTGACGTTTCTAGAGGATGACTCAAATATGTCGCGTTCTGACGTTTCCGGTAAAGAATTCGAAGACAACTCCGTGGCCGAGTTTCACTCGCGTATAAATGCGCCCCGAAGAAATATAATCCGTGACGACCGTATATACCTCGTTACACAGCACCGCAGCTTGGCAAGCGGCGTTCATTTATTTCGGACGCCGACTTTAAATCCATCGGAACAATTAACCGGCACGGTACCGGTGCACGCATATCGCGTGGGTGTCACGTTCAAAGCACACCACGTACGATCTTCCTGTATCGTGGGCCTGGCGCGGGACAGATAAGAGTAAAGACAAAAATTGCCGGTCGGCTCCAACGAAAATAAAGCGAGGCTATATAAGCGGATCCAGTCGGGCACATCGGGCGCTAAAATAACGATCGTCGTATAAAGATTAAGGCTCGCCTTTGAAACGTGTTCCCGGACAATTTAAACCGCGATATTAAGAACGGGAACTTATCGATTTTTAAGCGGGAATGGAAAACGGATGTATTATAGATACCATTTCTTGTCCCCTTTTCTTTTGTCCGACGGTTTCTTTCCGAACGAACGAGACAGAAACATTTTTATTATTCCAACTCGATAAAAACGTGTTCAAAGAACAACCGAGATACGGTCACGGCTGAAATCAGAATCTCTAACTGACGAGTGTTGCACGGGAAAGATCGTGGAGCTCGCGTGTCTTTTTAATATTGCCAATTTCCCACGCTCGATAGTGTCGTTAATAAACGGTGAAAAATGAACCCACGTCCGACAGCCGCTGGGAATCGAACGGGAATATGAAAACGTTCTAGGCGGACGATTAAAATCTTCCATTAAGACCGCGTTTTCAATCCGCGTCCAGGCCGTTAAGTAACCCGAAGAATTCCATGCACACGCCCATAATGTTCACTTTCAAGGAAAAACTGCGTGTTTCCTGGTTTCGTGCAAGTTCGAGCCGTAAGAAGGTCTCGACAGCGCAGTATCGACCGATAAGACGAATGGAAATTAGGTGCATTACCTGGCTATATTTGAGGTTGAACAGAACAAATGGTATTCAACGTATCGTCTTTGACAAGAAGCATGCATCACTTTCACGAGGGCTGCAAGGCGGTACGCGGGTGATGAATCGTGCCACACTGTTCTTTCATTTTTCACGTCCATAGGGCACCGTGCGCGGCGCAACGTCCAACGCTGCCTGTGCGGTGGGTTTCGTTGGCTTTTAATGTCCACGGGAGAAAAATATATTCGCGAGCAATGCGTGTTACGAACGTTAAAACCGTCTCCACCCCTCGCTGGAATTTATTCGAGAGTTATTCACGGCTGCTTAAGTATCCCACCGGTTGCCCGTGATATATGACCGATAAACGTTCATTTGTGACGAAGAAAATTTTTATTGACTTCCTCGCCGCCGTGCGAGCCCGAGTAATATCGATATTTATGACACGCTTTAAAGCACACACATCGTGTAGCAGGGATACAAATAATGTTTAATGTTGCGTTACTCAAACAATATTGGCGCCCGTGTGACTTTAGTATTCCGAATGTCGTCGATACTTTGCCGAGTGAATAATTAAATGCAACTGTGTGCCTGCACACGATACAAGCGACATCAGGAATCAGTCGCATAAGACCGCGTAGAGCATTAGAAAAAAAACACACCTAAGAATTTAAAGGCTTCTAATAGTAACCGAAACGAAATCTGGTTTCGTATTTGCGAACTGTTCAAAATTAAAAATTTCGATCTATGTGAATTCAACATTTTCGAGTACTTTTAGCGAAAATTATAAATCGTAAAATCCGAAACCTTCCTTTCATAACGCTCTCTGTGTACGCAACGAAATTTATGAATAAAAAGCACGCATCCAAGTTGCAACGATATCCACAAGTTGCGTTACAACGAAACCGCAGGAAAACGGAGGCGAATCGCATCGTAATATCGAGGAAGGTCACCCGCAAATGATAACCGTACCACGTGTCGCGAGCATAATGCACGTCACGATGCAAATGCGTTTAAACCGTAAACGTATCTCGGCAGCGTGAACGAACAAACGGCGGAGTCGCGAATTGAATTCCGAGAGGGTCCCCGGGAGAGAGAGGTTAGCATGCATACCTAATGGTATTCACCACAGCGAATATTATTGATGCGTCCCGCGAATGAAACCGCGTGTGATGCACGCCCGAGCGATGGCCTCTATTAAATTCGGCCCGACGCTAAATATGCTGATTCGTCGCTGCAGGTGGCAGCGGCGGTGGTGGTGGGTTAATGGCTCGTTGCCGAGGAAGGTGACCAAGGGGCCGACGACCGATTTTCACGGGACAAACCGATAGGGGCACACGTGCTCGAGGAACGGGTTCCTCCCGAAGGGAATTTCTTTCTGCGCTGCGGACGCGACCATCGATTCGTCGCACTTGCGAAAAGAGCGCGCATATTTATCGTCGTCGTTAATAATGCGCGCCATAAGGAAAGAACCAGAAGAATTTCTTCGACCACCTCGACCACGGCGCACCGGTTCCCTTCGATCTCTTCGCCGCTTCGATTGTCAAGCGCGCGTTTTTTCCTCGTCCGGCTCTTAAACATCAGATCTCATTAAGGTCGTACGTACGCGAGACGGTCGCACGCTTTCTAACGCATCGACGATAATCGCTGGCGACAACGAAGCGGCGCGTCGGCACGCCGTTTCGTTCGTGTCCCGTAATTCGTGTTGTTCGTGAAATTGCTCGAACGCACACCGACTGTGTGTCGAGCCAGGCTCGCTCGACACGGAACGCGCGCGAACGGAAGCCCTCGAGAGGGAATACCGCAGGTGCGCGACGAGATTTTTGCGCATAAATTGAGCGGAGAGACCGGGTGACATCGAGCAATTAAATAAATACTCGTAAGATAAACTTGTTTACTTCCTACTAAAGAATGTTTATTCGAAGGGAGGTCGGAGGTGCAACCGACGAAATTCACGGGACGACCGCCCGTATACCGGTTTGTCGAGTTTCCCGGCGACGTTAGTTTCTCAGTTTTTATCCCCGCCCCGTACTTCCGAAATGGGCCATTCGGATATCTAAACGTTCGCATTTCGGATAAAAAAATCTCGTTCTCGCCTTTCCGTAAATTCGTTTTATTGAAACGCATCGCTGTACCCCGCGACGTTGAACGGTCTACGAGAGCGCCTACCTTCGAAAGGGAAAAACACGGTTTATGTAAAACGCACAGCAGGAAGGATCGAGCTTAATGGAAGAAGTCACCGTTATCGATTTGTACGCAAGCAACCATGCAACAATTCGCCAGTGTTGCAGAAATAATTTCTCGTCCCTCGGTGCTTGGCAGCGAAATCCTCGTGACGTTAAAACGACTACAGATCGAATGTGTACCCTTTCGCCATTGATTATCCTTTTTTCACGATATATACGTCCAACTGGTTTACGAAGGCAAGGTCGGACTTTTTCCTCCTGTTTTGCCCGGCCGGTGCACCACGGACGATCACGAAGCAGCAACGAGAGTAAGAAAAAGCGGAGGGGGAGCCGGAGTAGGAGGAACAGAAGGAAGAAGAGGAAGAGGAGGAGGGTTAACGCACTCGCCACACCCTGCTTTAAAGATTGTAAACGATTATTAATGCCCCACTGCGGCTGACCCGTAACCTGGCCGAGGGATCCCTGTTCGTATCCTTCTCTTTTTCCTCTGGTCCTGAACCGCGAGTCCCCTCGAAATATCCCAGCCGGAGGCAACAAAACGGAGTGGCATAACCGGAAGAAATCGATCGGATCGAATGCTCGATTCGAGTTCTTATCCAGCGCTTTTCCTAATTAGCACGCCTCGGTTATTACGGCGCAACTCTTAACTGCTCTGCTACATTGACCAATTTACGTAAAAAAAAACTGTATCACGTGCGTGAAGATTCCAACGATTGGGAGAATTTATAAGCGAATAAGGAAACGAGACGAACCGATTAAATTAGCAACTCGAATAATTTCTTAGCAATCGTTAACGCAACGGACGAGCGACCAGTGTTTAAAACAGAAATGTAAAAAGCTGTCGATTCCGAGATGTGGAATGACATATAAAGTAAAAATTCGAGAAACTTTCCTTATATTTACGCGACGCTCGAATCTACAGATTTCGATAAACCAGCTTTTATCGGAACGGTTACAGCGGCTGCCCATTGAATATTACCACGAAATTACGATAAAGGTGAATGGCAATAAATTGCAACTGGCGGAAGTTTATAATACTTTCGGTAGTCCTTGTTTATCGATATTTACGAGACAGTTTCAGTTCCTCGAATTCGCCATTATCGGATGTTCCGTTTAAGCCGCGCGCTCGATAATCCAATGATCCGTGATATGAAACGTTACGACGTGTATAAAGATAACGTTTCGGTGCATCGAAGAAGTGTCGATGTCGCATTATGCAAATTGCACGTGACACGTGCTATATATTTCGTGGTCGTCGCGGTATCCCGTCATGGGAAGAAACTTTGCATAAAATCGCGTTGCTCGTAACGGGTCCCCGTGCTCGTCAATTCATAATTGAATAGCCGACACGGCAAAAGGTAGATAAAAACCAAGGTGAAATCAAGTGTAAAAATGTCAAGAAACTTTACGCGTTAAATTTTATGCAACAAATTTGCTCTTTATGCTGGTGGCAGCTTGTTAAAGCAGAGTACAAAGTTTCTTTCGATTGATCGATGCGCCGCGCTCGTAAAGAGCGAAAGCGAAACGAGGCGGCAGGGGGGGGGTAAAAAATGCATCGGGGAAAAAATTATTCGTAAAACCGTATTAGAATTAGTAGAAACAGATACGACTATGACTCACCATGAAAACCATGAACCTTGATTGCAGGTTGGCGCTCTCGATGTAAGTCAGCGTTTCCAGCCACCGTGCTCGCCCGTGTACGCTGCTCACTTCCTTTCTCCGTTTCAATCGTTTTCCTGGGGTATTAATTCACTTCACAGCCGAGAAATCGATCGGTCAGTCCACTTCGATAATCACAACTCGATTGCACTGTCCAATATTTATGAATATATATATGGATACATATATATCTCGCAGAGAACACACGGTCACCGGTTATTCAAAAAAAAGGAACTCGATGAACGAGCGACGAGAACATTGTGGTCGCCGCAAAAAAAATTGCACGACGTGAAAATAATTGCTCGCGATTCGATATTTATTGCTTCTCTCGATTACGTTATATATTATATATTTGTACGTATGTACGTGTCGTGTGTGTGTATATATATACGTGTATATATCTGTTGCGCCTATTAAACGACATTTTCTAACAACGATTATTCAAAAACGATGATGTATTGCCTATTAATTTAACTATCTAAGTAACTTATTAATTGGCTATCGGTGGCGACAGATACAGATACTGGCTCTCTACTGGCATCTGATTGGCATACTGGCATGAATACTGGCCCGTTCGGCGTACGTCACCTGCAACATACAAACGTACGTATCTGCATTAGAAATTAGTCTGCACGATTGCGGGAAACTTACCTAGTAACGGCAAGGTTTTATCATAATTCTACTCGTTTCTCGTTCCTACTAAATTAAAGTCCTGGAACGAGGTAAAAGCAAGTAATCGTTCCACATTCTAAATGTTCTCGTTTCAACCAACGCATACTTATGACCGTTCAGCGCAAAGACAACAGTTTCGTTCGATTTAATTAACATCGGTTCGTGATTAATGCCGTTGCAAGCGTTCGATCGTACAGAATTGTCGTGTTTAAAGACAACGAACGAAAGGAAGGTTTTTCTAGGATCACCAGGAGGAACGCCACAAACTAAACATGATAATGAAACAGATTCAATGGCATCGTTTTATTGGGCGCGGTCAGGCCAGGCCCGTGACGCACCCGGTCTTTATTTAAATCATTCGATCCGTCACGCTATAATCGATTAACGTCAAGACTTGATCGGTACACCAGGATGCACAATTTCTAGCCACCTAACCCTCTCCCTGATCAAGCATTCTGCGACTTAATCAGTAGCTGAACATTTTTGTGCATTCGTCGAGTTTCCTGTGTACACATTATTTTAGATCGTTATCGGGATACCGCGAGAGAATTTCCATCTTCTCCGATCTTTTCGTTTGCCTCCCTATCATTAGAACACCTTATAATTTAAGGAAGTGTTCTCTTGAGATGAAAATACTTTTAAATAAAAAAAAAAAAAAAACTTTAATTGCACGACGGTGCAGAAGATGCACAAGGCATCTAATGTAATAATTCCAATATGCTATTACCGTTACATTGCCGTATTAAATACACACCGTTGCTTGCATCCCTAATATGTACTTCGATTACTTCCCCGGCTTCCTTAGGGTAATGTAATAATAAGGTAAATGAAATTTCGTAGCTTCGGTTTGCGGCAATCGCCTCGAGGAACGGATCTACGTTAACGGTGAATTCCAGATCCGGCACGCATAATGTAGTACAAACATATTGTACACGGTGTGTGCGTAAAAACCGCATTGGTATTCGCACTTTCGTTAGTGCACTTTCACAGCGGCTTCGTAACGGTAGCCCTTGCGTTCCTGCAAACGGAACGCAATTCTCTACGATCGATAGATACTCTAAACAGATCGAACCGATAAGCCGAACTGATTTTCGAGCTCATCCGGATGACTCGTGGTATGTTAAAATTACAGACAATTAAATATCGAACGAATTCGTTGCAAATGTGTACGCGTTACGCCACAACCATTCCTCTGTTGCTACCTCTCAGAGTTGATAGAAAACTTTCATACAATTTTAATGGAACGAATATAGACGAACACACCGATGTGAATCCATCGAAGGAACAAAACGTGCAAACACAATTTGAAAATAAGATAAAGCTAATGGAAATCTGAAACGGATAACGGAGTAGAACTAGAGTAGTAGAATTTCACACATGCCATGAAAGTCTTAATGAAGAGTAATAAAAGTTCCAACGTGACCGTTCCAACGTAAGAAAGTTCTATGACTGGGCTTGACCTCAAGCCAAGCGTTCGTCTAACGTCAACGAACTGTAAGTCCAGAAGAAATGATGAGATTAAGTTTTGAAAGTTATTGTTTAAGTTTTATTTATAAGATTTTGAATTTTCTTTAAGTCTATTAAACTTTCAGGTTTAAATTTAAGTTCTATGTTTTATAAATTTTGCAGCATTTCGTTTTAATTTCATAAATTTTCTATTCTTCTGCAAGTAGATCTATCATTTTGTTACAGTTAAAAATTGAGTAGAACCACAAAAATGTTTACTGTGCAAGAATGAGAAGCCGTACTAAAAATAAATTTGACACTAATGTTTCCTACCTTTTTTATTAAATACTGAGATAAGTTTCAGTCGAATAAAATAATCGAAGTTAAGAACGAAAATGTAAATGGATCTATCTTTTTGTTACGCACTGTAGTTACGCAACGGCATCCACTTAAACAACCGAAAGGTGTTGTACTACACGATCTGTTACAAATCACGTTTTTCCATAAAATTATATTCTCCGCTTGTTCTTACGTATATTCGGAACGCCGTATCGTATTTCTCGTGGTGGCATAACTCACTCCAGTTCTGTTTATAAACCGAAGGAATTTATTTTTCACAAAGCGCTATTCATCCTTCCCTCGATCTCGCTGGCATCATCGTAGCTCCATAGGTATAACGGAACGAACGTACGCACGCCGAGATCAGGTGAAGGCGATTATCGATCCGTCCATCGATTCAACGATCGATCGCTGTCAGCTCGTTTTATCGCGAGACAAACATCCCGACGATGTTACCGACAAACGTGTATAGTCAGACGACGTCGATGGCGATCAAGTTATCGATCTCGATTCTAAATCATCGCGAGCTCTATCCCCTGTTTAAACATAAAGCTCCGCGAGCTGTCCGTCTATACTCGGTCTGCGAATTCGCGGTTTCCACTTCAAGAACGTGGTTACACCGTCCTCCGCGTCGTGCCAGCTCCGCTCTTAATTGAAAGGTTACGAAACTCTGCGTTTAACGAATAAACGTGCGCCGGCTGGTCGGAACAGAGAGCCTCCTATACAGAATGCTAGATGATCCATTATATCTCTTTCAGCAGATATGACTGTGCATAATCGCGGCGGGGCATGAAAACCTAGATAGATCAAACGACGCATAAAAGTCGGCGCCTAACATTTTACATAATTTCTCGTTACGTAACGCGAAGGCAGCATCTTTGTCGAGAGCCATTGAATCTCGTGCCTCGAGGTTTAACGCCTTCGAACTCCAACAACGAAGTGGACGTACCCGCGCTTTCTTAGTCGTAACCCTTTTATAAACGTTTCGCGAAACTCAGCCAAGACAGATAGACCAGAAATTACGTTCGCGAACTCTCGCGTACACGGAGTGCGTTTCCGTGTATATGCGTACCTGCGAGCCCTACCACTACACCGACACACGTAGGTGTACCACACACACAACCGGGTTATACACACGCGGCTGCTCTATAGGTTTATGAATGGAGCAGCACGCGTGCGCGACCACTGGAACAGTTCGAGCCAGCAGCGAAAGTGACCTGCTCTAACTTGTACCTGCTCCAACGCACCTAGCGTATACACCAGCGTGTACACGCACACGCTAGAGGCGTAAGAACCGCCTTGGATAATTGCATCGAGCAGTTAACCACTTGGTGGACGCGAGACTGCCGCTACAGCAAGTGTGAAATGTACCGCGGGGTGCCATGAATGGTAGTCCCACAATTTCTGCAATTCAAACGACGAAACTGGCGTTTTATGGTAAATTTTTGTACAAGGGAATGCCGCTTCGTATCGACGAAAATACGATCTAATCGGACAGCCACTGGGTAGCCCGTGTAATTTCTACTTAAGTTAAGTGTCACGGTGTCTGACGGTTCGCAGAACTGTATGATGTAGCTGAGTAAGTCGTTACGGGCTCTGTAAAACTATCTTTGAAGCCGATCAGGACTATTTAGGCACGCCGGTAATCATAGCCGTCATTTCCGATAATGAGTAGAAAGTCGGCAGTTTTAGCATTAATAAGAGATCCGGGGTGGTAAACATGAGAACGAACAGACACGACTTTCTCGTGTGTCGACGCCGAGAAGATTAAATTAACCGTTAGATGATATTGTTTTATATTAAATAAAACGCGCCGCTGCCTGCAGTACAGAAACTCGTAATGAACTTGGAACTCTTTCGTGCAACAGAGGTACAAGCTACGAAGGAAATTTTTCTCGTCGAGTACGAAAAAAAAAAACCTGCATTCCCCGGATTTCACCGACCAGGAGAGACACGAATTTCCACAATCGAATTTCCACAACCATTCCAACAACTCGGACTCTGTACCCTTATTGAGCTTCGCAGCATGTTTGACGTACAGCTATAAAGCCATACATACGGTCGCGTTTCTTTTTGTCCCCGGCCAGCCTCTCCCGGTACGTTGCCCGTGCGCTGTCATGTCGAAATAGATATCTGCATGGAACTCGGCCAGTTGTACTACCGGTGCAAATAATTGTGTTATGCCGAGGCATGTTAGACAACGATCGCTACAGATCGGTCGTATCCGCGTGTGAACGAAAGCACATGTATGTACCATTGCCAGGACACATTGCCTTATCTGGCCTTCCCTCCTTTCGCCTTGAAAACTACCGCGGTTAGTCCACTCGCGCAGATATCCAAGACAAATGTCAAGCATAACTGTATCACTACGTAGCGAGCGAAATTCCATGCGGTATGAAAAAAGAAAAACGAAGCGAGAAAGATACGAGGAAAGCGACATCGGGTACGCTGCTAATTGCACGCGAGATAATTTTTATAATTTGCATATAAACATCGCGTTCAAACGTGTTAAACGTAGACAGCCCCCAGCGTGTTAAGTATCTTAATATAGAACAATCATCGGCAGACCGCGTTATCGTAGGAACACGAGATAACGAAACGTAAACATTAAACTCAAGCGTCTTCGATTGCTAAGTCGGAGTTAATTTAAAATTAGAAGCCCGTATTCGGAGAATAACGATATCGAAATGTAAGAAACGTATCTTCGGGCTACGATCATTAATTATAATCGTCGATTCCCGCGCCTTAACGTTTACGCACCTACTTTTTCCTCGGATATAAACTTAATCCTTTAATTCGATCGACTGATCCTTAGCAGCAACGGTGCTGTTCGAATCCCGTTCTAGCTAATGATTCCGTCAACGCCTTTAATACACCCCAGCCGGACGTATCGACACGTTTTTCTGCGCCCCTTCCTTTTCGTTTTTCAACGGTTAACCTTCGCGATAAAAGCAAAACGATACCGTTTCTTTCACTTATCGCGAGTCGATGTTGTTAATTAAACTAATTGCGAGCCACGAACGGACTTGCGGCTCATCACCGCCTTAGAAAGTGTAACAGGGACTTTATTAAATGGAGCCAATTATATTAACACATTACGTTCGGCATGATACGTGCAATTAAGGTGTATACATCCACCTGGGCGCATGAAAAAAGAAAGCAAGCTCAGCCAGGAACCATTTGACTGTACCGAAATTGCGACCATCCCGTTCCGACCTATTTAAAACCGAAAATAATTACATCGTTTCCGCGTAAACCGTTTCGGCTTGTCATCCGACATGCCTGCCTCAATTTCTTCTCGGGTTACATTAATATTACATCCGCGAAACTGTCCACTTTACCGCGATACCGTCGCAATAATGTTGGAGCAGCCTGAACGTCGCAGGCTCAAAACGGGCATTAATAAGCCCCGTTCGTGGCTCGCGCGGCGTTGTGCATTGACATTAATTTGAAATCCGTTCAACCGAGAAAGCGAATCGTGCTTTAACGTGCATGCCCGAATTTAGCGACACTTTGCCGCTCATACGTGACACGTACCGCGATGCATTTATGGTTACATTTGTATACATTTGTGTACACAAATTTCACACGAACCGACAACGTGATTTTCGCGATGTATTATGTGATTCGAGTGTATGCATGCAATACGTTTTCAATGTATAATTTGAATATTTATACGAAAATCATATGGAAAGGGCATGATGGGTTATATTTTTCATTTCTTCGCTGGAAAGCTAATTTTCTTATAAACTAAACGTTAGTTTCATACGTTTTCGTAAATTTTTTAGTCGACAAATTTCGATTATAAGAGCATTCTAAATTGTTTCTTTTTCTATTAATTCTTGCACTGCTTAGAATACGTGGTGCTTCGAAACTTTTAGCCTGTAGCGTATGTAGTTTTAACGTTTAATGGATATCTATGAATCGAAGAATCGTTTCACGTGGAACTGGACAAATACTTTCACGAAACACGTTCGTTCCATTACGTTACAATGCTTGTTGAATGCCCGATACACACGTGCGAACACATTAGTGGCTCACAAACGGGGTTTCTAATACACGCTGTATAATAACGCGTTAATAGGAATGCATCAAGCTCAGAATACCGTGTCATGCATGTAGATATACGCATATCTGCAATATATACATGCATACGCGTGTACACACACGTATATTAGAACGTACCGCAAAAGAAATTCCCATTCTGCCGTGCGTTAATGTAGATCACGTACATACGTATGCCTAGTACCTCTCCCCGGTATCAGATTTTATCGGCCCACGTGAAAGAATGAAAATTAACAAGCTGATTTAGGTCCCGGATTAGAGGCTATCGAGTCGGGATACTACTGTGCGCTATCACGAATCCTATCTGCTTCACGCAAAACAGGGTACACGGTAAATAAAATTGCTGTTCCCTAAAAATCGACCAACGGATACAATTCGTGAAACGTATTCAGCATCGTGGTAGATGTGATAGCTGAAAAAAATGGAGAAGAAACATCAACCTCTATGTAGAATTCGTTACGAGTCATATTAGAAAACACGAGTTTTCCTCTTGAAAATCCTTTTTTCCATAAATATCAAAGAGCACATTAATTTTTCCCGACACGGTAAAAGGAACACGCGATGAACGAATTCGCCGATCACTTTTCGTTAAGACAAAAGCAACGTCTCATTAGACGTAATCCAAAACTCTTTAAAGCCAAGCACCGAGCAGGTGGTACGACGTTAGAGTATCAATTATGACGAGACCGTACATCAATTGAGACGAAACGTTCTGGTCGTTTTTTTATCGAATTTCTCATTATCGACAGCTACTTACCTCCGTACTCGCTTCAGCCTCCAACCGTCGGCTACAATTTGCAAGCGTTCATTTAATTTTATCGCCGACCTATTGGTGTTTTTACTTCACCAACACCGGTACCCGATCCGTTTGCCGTGCAGCATAAAACGCATCGACGAGCTTCGACCGAGGTTTCGAGTAATTTAGAGGTCTTACGCCGATAATTGCATCTGTGATTACGAATCGGAAAACGCGGACTAACGAGATGTCAGGCCGTGCAAATAATTATTATTAGTTTTTGCGGACGACGTATTAAACGATCGAGATAAATATTAACGCGGCAAAGCGTGTTATACCCGGCATCCTTAAGGCCAGTCAAACGTTAATCATGTCACTGCGTGTGCAAGCAGTCTCTTTCGTCCCGTCCGCCATGCACAAACGGTAATGACCACAACACACGTTTTCCATCCACGTTTTCTATTCGCAAGTGCACTCGTGCATCGTATCGTCATCGTTCGCTCCGAAATCCCCGGCTTTATCGCATTATCTCGTAATCCCCGGCTGAAAGTCCGACGAAACTATATAATGAAACAACAAACCAGGCAACAAACCTGGCAGGGTGTACCGGGAGGGAAAAGCAATAACGACGACGCGACGCCTCGCGTCTTTTACTGCCTCGCACTAAAACCGGCATTCGCACGCATTTGCTGTACAGCAGAGCAGTAATGAGAGACATACGCGGTTGGAACTATAACACGATGACGTGTAAATAGCAGTCGGTGTTACAATGCCCGCCGCAAAACGATTCGCGTCGGTTTTATCTGTTCGGCCAGAAATACGTGCTCCGTCTGAACCGCGGGGCGCAAAACGTTAATTCCGATGTATTGTCTCTGGTTATTGGACGCGATTTTTAGTTAAGCTTGTAGTTTGCGGAACAGCCTCTTGTTCCCGGCGGACACGAGATAGCAACGTGTAGATAATCAATTTTATTAGTGGACAAAAGAACCAGGCCGCAATATTGCAGAAGACAACAGATGCAACTGATACATGGATTAGTCATTGAAGTTAATCACGTAGACTTTTGTTGAGCAATAAGATTGTTTATTTCGAGTGCGATACGTACAGTCGACGCTTTGTTAAGTAACGTGTAATAACCGTGAAAAAATTGACAAACAACGAACAAGAAGATATTACTCTATAAATAAACTTTTACAACGCATAAATATTGCTACAGAATATCTGTGTTAAATGCTACGCTTCTTTTCGAAACGATCTATAGAATAATCAGTTGTTAATAAATTAAAAAGTCGACGCTTACAAAATGAGATCATACGAAGTGCTCTTTCGTGTGATCAAGTTTAAAAAGAAAAGTTATTGCTGTGAAATTAAGTACATATCCTGTAGAATACTTTACAGTCGTTGTCCATACCTCATAAATCACGATACATGCCTGACAGTTATTGTGGTAAAAGGATTGACTGCGAAACCAAGCGCTAACAAACTGCGGAGAGAAAAATTAATCCGGACCCGTACAACAATTTTAATATCATCGACGCCACTCTTTCCCCTCGAAAGGGTGAGTAGAGCTATGTGGGGACATGGTATTGAACGGTAGCCGTCAGCGTGCGATACCATTAGCCCGTATTGTATGCTAATGAGCGGTTGTCGCCTGTGATCCATGCTTATATCGTGTTATATCGCCAGCAGCGGTTCTCCGTTTTTCAATTTCTGACACCACGGATCTTCGTCTTCTCGTGAAAAGAGACGATGAGATACTTCGTCGATGCACTATAGCGGATACTTCGATTTTCTAGAGTTTCCATCGATCGTATCCGTCGTTCGCGAGATTACAATTTATATAGAATCGCTCTTTCTCGATAATTCGAGCAAGGCTCCTTTTATCGAATGACGACGACGCATCGAAGTTAATTCAATACTTAATCAATGCACGCTGCTGAGCATCTTCTATACACCTATTCGGAAAATCTTTGCTTCCTCGAGGCAGCTAAGGAACGGATGGAAACTATTATTAAAGACGCCGCTAAGTTACGCACGGTTTAACAGCTAGACGCTTGTTACAGTTACGGATAAAGATCCGGCGAAACTTGCGACTTCACGCTGGTATCAGTGAATTACGAATGACGTTAAACAAAAAGTGTCTACAAATTCGGTTATTCGGATTCGTTCGACGAACGTTGCAACAGAACCCCGTCAGAATCGTCCGCCCCCGTGATCCTACACTAGTAACCACAATGTTTCCTACCTCGAGTCGCCCTAAAATGCAACTAGCTCCTAACACCATGATAACCACAGATTAATGGGTGTGTACATTTTTTATGTACCATTAAAATGCCGTGAAAAGGATCGTACCGCACGCGGTTGTTTCGCGCTTGCGTTGGCGTTCGAAGGCATTCAAGCCGAAGGAGCCGAGCACAATGATGTTCTGTGCAAAAGACTGAAACGGGTGCAATTAACGTTACGAGTGCTAGCAGGTCATTATCCGGCTGAATCCAGGCTCGTCTCAAAACCGCAAATTACCTGCGCCACACGCATACCCACGCGTTGTCGGGCGCACACGGACACGCGCTCGAACGTACCTACAGGTGGATCGTACGTAGATCGAATATCGCGGTACAAGATAAATTAGATATTAACAATTAAGAACACCGGTGTACAAGCTGTGCATTATTTAGCCACGCAACACGTGAAAGAATATTCATACGCGTGAAAATTAATTATTGCCAAGAAACGTGTGTGTTGTACATAAACCCGGATCTCTCACTTTACATCCAACTAATCCGCGCAATATATTAAGACATAAATACTACGGTTGCGTTAACAACTTTCAACCTTAAACAACCAACGGATTAAGTTTCGTTTCATGAGCAGCGGCCAATGGATAAGACGAACGATTTGCAAATTTTATGATAAACCAGCAAGCGAGAGATCTTTTCGTTTCGATGTAATGCACGATTAATCAATGGCGAACTGAGAATAACAACGAGCCTACGAAACATCATTGCGACCAACAACGCACAGGTAGAACGTATCTTGGAACATGCTGTTATTAGAGGGCCCGAAGAAAATAACGTTACCGTTTGAACGCGAGGAACGACGTATGTACCTAAACGACGTTTCTTTCAATTAATTCCTATTCGTTCGGCCGTGCGCGGTGGCGCGAGATAATCATGTCAATAATCATCGGAACAAGTTATGCGGCACGTGTTGCCCGCGATCGCGCGTTCGTAGGCGATTAAAACGTCTCGTTGTACGTCGGAAGTCGAGCGAAGACAAAATCAGGGACGTCTAGGCGTTGTCACTTGGCTCGCCGAGCCCGATATACAAACCGTGTCGACATAATTATGCTACGCGCCGTCAGGTAGATGAAGCCGATACGGACGTGGGGACCATTTAAGCGCCTTTAGGAGCATAAATAATCCTATTAAACGTGTCACTGGCTGTGTCAACAATCTGACAGCCAACAAGATAGGAGCCTAGTCGAAGGAACAGTTAGGTGTGTTCTCGCCGGTGTACACGTGATTCCGTGCTTGAAATCGATGTCGGAAAATCACGAGCACCGCCTCCATCGTCATCCGTTGGGGAAAAATTTGTGTGAAGCGCATCCGCGATCAAATATTGCGCAACACACCGAATAGACAGGTGTTTGTCTAGCAACGTTGCAAAGTGGAAGTCTAACCAACCGGACGGCACGTCGCGCTGATTGTAAAAGGTACAAGCCCTTTGGAATTGCATTGCCTGTGTAACCCTGTCTACTCTTACGCCTCCATTCGACCCTGGAAATTGGATCGCCGAACTGTGATTCGATTTGAACTTTCTCGTTCACAACCGGATCATGCTACGCCCGATCGAATTATTTAGAAGCACTCTTCTTCGAGTACAGCAGGAAGAATGTTGATTGCAAGTTACCTACGTGTTCAAAATTACGTGCGACACCCGATGAAAATGAAAAGAATGATGTACCTACGATTACAGTTACATCCTATAAACGCACGGATGTTTGTTCATTTAGATTCCGCAAGCTACTTCAACTCTCTCAACGTGTAGGTAAACATAAGTACACGGAACGCAAGCGTTTCGAGTGCCGTCGAGAAGTCTGTAAACGTCGAAGGATGCGAGAGTCTCGCTTCCGAAACCGTAAGATACAAAACGTATTGAAGAACCGTTCCCGATCGCAAACCCGACAATGTAAGAGAGAAATTCTAAAGGCAAGCTTGTGTAAATACTCCTAAAATCTCCTCGAGTTCACCTGTAACGTGAACTCGAATCTACGAATCGTCGAACAGCACAACAGTACGATGATACTTTTCGAGGAATGAAATCCTTGGGTTACCCCAGCACATCTGCGTCGGGCATACGATTAACAGTACTTTTTCATAAGCTATAAACTTTCTATATACGCTTCGACGAAGTTTTGTCGCAAGCCTCGGTGACGAGCCCCTCGTAAACCTGACAATTACACGAACTCGCACCACGGACCATGGAATCGCAAATGAAATAACCACGAGCGACTAATAACCGTCTTTCTTCGTCCTTTGCTCCATACCACTCGGTGCCCTCTAATGTTTGCGCAACTACGATAAGAACGTTATCCGTTGGGTGCACAACCGGTCAGAGTAAACCAAATTAGGAACGTGTGACCGCAAATTAAGATGCGCATGGCCATTTCTCGTATGTACGTTGAATATATCGTACGATCTATCTATCTATTCATAAAACAGGTCTCGAATTATCGACGCGAAAATATTAATCTTTAGTTATAATGACACCGTTGTGTTAGAACTAAATTTCTTAGAATGTATCTTGTATTAAAAATTCCGAGCAAACCTCCATGTCAAGTTAAAATATCCTGTCCACGAGATATCCGAGACAAAACTGAGGCTTAATTACGTTAAATTATTAACATCATTGAAATTCAAGTAGATAAGGCAAATACACTACACCGTTTCCAGACCTTTACAAAGTCCTTAAAAGTTTCTACCTGTACTTAAAAGACAAAAAACACGTGAAACATCCTATACTTCAATGTGTATGTCCTGAAAAATGAAACAATACGAGATCGAATATTTTAACTTAAGAGGACACTGCAGTAAGAATATAGAGACACCTAATTTCTGATCAACCAGGCATTCGTACTGAGTATGATCTATTACTTATTCGTACTGATAAAACCAAATCTTAATTAAGCGTTTTGAAGCTTTTATATATATTATATATTATGTAATTGTGAACTACAATAAGGTTATTCCTTTAAAAAAATTTTTGAATTTTATTTTTAAAACGGTGATTTATGCGAAAAACTGAACGAAAGTAAGGTCCTGAGCATAAGCTAGGTCCGTGACGGTAATTGTGAAGAAAATGTTACTACAAAGTGACCAACGCCACTTTAATCACATTTAATGAAACGCACGTGTGTATATATCCAGCTGATATTTATAAGATACGAGAACGATGCAAAAAATTGTCGCTCATTTTGTCGAGTAGGTAATCGAATTAAAACTCTGTTTGTCGAGTCACACCGGGGTGCTAAAAGCTCAAGTCACAGTTCCAGTTTATTGCACTTCGAGGCGGTAGATCCCAGGAGGAGCGTGTGACAAAACAGAGAATCCTCTTTAGGTTGTGCACTCTCGAGGATCGCATAAATTTAAGAACTAGTTTGTAAGAATTTAGTTAGTAACCACGAAGGTGACTGTTAAGGTGTAAGTTAATACTGTTTTGCAAGAGGCTAATGCTTGTACAGCGTTTTGTAAGATCAGGTGCAAGAAAGAGATTCTTTTTGTCCACCTTTTCCTTTCCCGATCGCATTTTAACGTTCGCGTTAATGTTAATGAATTTACGAGCACTTACGAAAATTTAAAATTTGTACCGTAACTGATCGATCATTCACACTTTTATTCCGCTTCACGAGCCTAAACGTTCAAATAGTAAGGAACAAAAACAACGATCGGTCTAGAGAAACGTGTGCTCTTCATCGTTTTTCTTCGAAACAGTGGGAACCACGCCGATAAAACGTATCGCAAGTATCGCATATATCGTCGGTTATTGCCGAGAGCTTATCATCGAGTGCGCACCTCCATTATGCGGGTGCTGTTTAACATTTACTATGGTCAATAACATGCCTCCTACAGTACTACTAAATGTTTACCAAACCAACATTTTTTCTTTTTCCTGTTTTTTTTTTTCCACTTAAAATCAAGAAAGTAATCAACAAAACTGAATAAGAAGATGATTAAGGTTATAAACAAACGGTACAGTTGTATAATAAGTAGACATAATTACTATATACAAAATGTTAGGTTACTTCTTTAACTTTTAAACCTTGAAACTTTTAATCATATGTGTATATATTACAGCACATTAATATTTATGATAATATGGCCAAGAAACAGTATTAATTAACTTGTTTGTCCCAACATTTTATGAAAGCGGTTATAACTCGAAAAACATAAGAAATAACCACGCCAGAAATACAACACAGCTTGCATTCCTGTGTGACACAGAGCGGGGGAGGACAGACGCAGACAGGAGGTAAAGATCGATAGAGGTTCGTCGACTCGACAACTGACTGGAGTCTATATTATGCTCGATGTACTCACTAATGCTTTCAGGTGTAAAAGTTATGGTCAGATATGGTTTGAACGGCTGCTATTGTTTGTTCAACATTTGTACTTGTTATATTAAACAACGACATATTGTATTTTCGTCCACTTAAAATTAACGCATAGTGCGGAACAAAAATGGCGGGAAAAAATGGTATTCGATATGATTCTATCTTTATACCTTAACAGATACGTCTTCCCTCGCTCAGAGCAACAACAAGAACGTATTTCCTTCCTGATTTTATTGCAATAGATACGAATATGTTTTGTACTCACCAATCTTTCTATAAAGATGATTCTAGAAACCACGTTCCCCTCACAATTGACTTAATCCGAGTAATGGCTTTGCTGGCATCGGCTATCACAGAGTTTCCGCGTGAACGAGAAAATACTTCGAACTCTCATCGTTGCAGCTGGCGCGTAATTTGCAATCGTAAACATCGCACGAAACAAAATGTAAATCACTTTTGACAAAAGTTTCATGAAAAACTGAGTCACTTCGCGCATTCACAAGTAGTTTGATACGGTCGAGCAATTCGTCACAGGTACGAACGATTGTCGAAATGTGTTAGTATAAAGAAAATTCACATACTGCCATACCCCGCTGCCAAACAATTTGATTTTGTTTCAACAGAAATTATCATTCATTCTCTATTTCCAATTCCAATGTGTTTCGTTTTCCGTTTCGTATGTACGAAGATTGCGCGGCCATCGTCCACTGCAGCCTAGCGGCACCTGACACGTCACAATATCGATATATCGATATTTTTTCAAAAACACACTACAGCACCATTTTCTAATCAGTCGATTCGTAATAGTTGTCTCATGTTCACGTGTGCTGCGTTACACTACCGATTTAATTTGAGTAATTGAATTTTGTTTCGTTTATAAATCGGTCGATTATAACGAATGATAAGGGATACGTTCTTGTTAATTCTCCAAGATATTCATTTAAAAGAATAATCGTTTTTTCGTTGATCTGTTTCGTTCATTTCGTGGCGTATCGGTGATGACTGACAAGGGTCAGTCGCGTTCATAAAATCACTTAACATCACTATCACGAACATAACGCACGGTAAATTACTGCTTCATGAAATGGTTATGTTTAGCTTACTATAATTATTTACGAATGAAATTATACTATCAAATGCATGCTGACCATCACCAAATGTACATTTTGTGCTTAATAAAATTCTATTTGAACGTAGTTTGAAACCAGTTGACAACGAAAATATTTCTATATTCTAATTGAGATGCTATGCAATGGTCGATTGAACAAAGCATGGTAACTAATACTTGAATCCACTGTCGGTGAACATTTCTCTATTGAATTTCATTTCTGGACGGTTGAATTTAAAATGCATGACGTAAATCGTGGCTAGATCTCAGTAGTCGTGCGTGATGTTGTATCTTGAAGCAACCAATACCTATGTTGACAAAAATGCAATTGATTTTTCCTGGCCACCAGTACACCATAAATTATTCAAATTATGTATTTCTTATTTCATTCAAATCATGTATGACTCCAACGTTCCAGCGTTTATTCAACTAATTACATCGATAATACGAAGATCAATGTCTCGTTCCAACATCGATAATAACGAATAAGATGATTTGAGCTATGAGTACGTTTTACTCAACTTTTTCTATTCAGCTCTAGATCTTTAGTTGAATTTTGCGTTTCCGGATATTCACAAAACAGTTTATTTGGTCATCACCAAATCACGGCGTGAATCGAGAACGAGCTACACGAACGCATACGGAGAAAACGCACAAAACGACGAGTGGACGGAGTCGCTACTGGCCGACTGCCGACGGTCGAACACGCCACACGCTCGAGTCCCAACGATCAGCTGATCGGCACGCGCGCTACTATGGTAACCAACATCAGCGAGCTCCGATAGGGTTGCACGCGTACACACGACTTTTGGAGGGCGCCTCGTACGCCAGTCGTGAGAGCCGTTAATGTGTACGTGCGTCTTGGATTTCGTGCGTGCGTGCGCGCGCACACACGTGGTTAGAAGGCGAACGTGCGCGGTAAGTAAAGTCCGTGGATGACAAAGACAACTTTGAAAACCGACGAACAAAGACAAAAGTCGAGAGAAAAAAGACTGCCTTCTGCCCTCTCCGTTTCTTTATTTCCTTTTGTTACCTTGCTCGTTCTTTTTCTGCCAATTTCGCGATCGAAGCGCGACACGCAATGTCACTAACGATCTTGACGACCACGACTGCGTACAGTTGCAATAGGTGGTTCAAAATACAACGTGACTCGTTACGAGATCGACGACGGTGACCGTATCTGACAGAAAAGAAAATCACGAGGTAATCGTGGCGCAAGCGGCAACGTACACCATCCACTCGTGTCGGCAGTCGAGCGTGCACTGCCTTCCTGAGCCGCCGGTTGGTTCTCGATCCTCGACTCTGTTCGCCCGACTCGCTCGCCTGCTCGCACGGCCTCCATCCCCGTATCGCACTACACTCCAATACTCGGTGCATGCCGTTGGACCACGTCTTACTCGCTTCTTTCGTCGATCTGCCCCTTCATCGTACTCGTATCTTAACTTAATAATAATGTTTTCATGCAGCCTTAATCATATTAAGGTTTTACAATCCTTATTATATTACAGTTAACATTAAATATCATAAATACACTGTGGTTTAACATAGGATTGATTATAATAATATCAACGAACAATATTTCATTGCATTTTTCTTCCATGTCAAATTTTGTTAGCATTAAATAAAATAGTCAAGTCTTAACACTTGCAACGAATGTATAATTCAATTATAAAAATAGCAACATACATAGCAAAAAATATCTTTTTTGAGCAATATTAACTTTTACTTATTTTTACAAATCTTATAGTTATTTTACTTCAATCTCGATACATAAACGTTGGATTGAAATAAAAATGCTTTATATAAAACATTTCTGTTCATTATTACAATACATATATATTAAACAGTAACATTCTTTATAAAGTATAATATATATGTACATATGTGATACATAAATAAAAATTCTAACGTTTACATTTGTAAGCTTACTTAATTTGACTGATACATGGACAAATCAATGATTGTATATACTCAACATATTGTAATAAATTTAAGTACAATAATGTAAGCTTATACTATTTATAGAATGAACAGAATATTAAAAATAAAATATAAATATAAGATTAGAAGTAATTAAAAATTTGTATATTTTTCTGTTATTATTTGAAGTGAAATATGATTTATAATTATGTAAAAGATTTAAAAAATGTTAATAATATATCGGAAAGTACAAAATTACATGTTTCAGTTTTTACAAATTAGAAAACATAATTTGATAAATCTAACGATTTTAGTATGCTTTTTATTGAAAAAAAACATTATACAGGTTTGTGGCGACATCTACTATCGTTGTAATGAAACAAGTTTAATAGTGAACATATGTTTATAAGAAGGATTTACATGGTAATAAGTAAAATATTGAATTGAAATAATTTAATTTGAGAAGTAAACCAGAAAGTAGTTATTGATGTGATAAGGGAGAGAAAGACCAACTAAAGTTTATCAAATATAGCAGAATCCATAAAAGCAGCAGTGATATCACAGTTATGATTGTATAGTGAGCAATACAAAACCTATAAAATAAAAAAATTATTTTTATAATATATAGCAATAGTAACTGTGACCACAATAAATAAATAAGAAGACGTACTTTTTGTATTTAGCTTGTGCTTCTGGCAGTGTGTCAAATGATTCATTTAACAAATAGAGACGAAGACCTCTTATTTGAACTTGACAAAATTCACTCCAGTTTAATGTTTCTATATTAAAGCAGAAGGTTTTTTGATCAGTCGAATTCATATTTTGCCAGAGTTTGACAACATTATCATTTCGGAATCTCCATTGTTGTGATGAAAAATAATGTATTACATTGCTAAATTTGTGTATTTTTTTGTATGCATCTAATAACCTAAGAATATATTAATAAACTATTACTAGTAATCTATATAATTACTCATACATATTGATATTTATAATATTCCTATGATATTTATATATATATTGTATAACATATATATGTTAGCTTACAATTTGTATATAAAATACATACGTAGGTTTTCGACCAGAAAGAGAAGCCAATGTATCAACAATAACTGCTGGTATTATGTGGAGAAAAAATACACAAATATTGTGAAAAAATAAGTATCTATTGAGTATCAACACATGTTTCCATAAAACCTTGCTGCTAATCATACCAATTCCAGAAATTGCATTTTCTTTCAGAAATTTATCCCAAGTAATTGGATTTTGAGGAGAAGATACAGAATTATAAATAGGTACTTTTTCCTCTTGAGGTATAGTTGAAGTTTGAACTGAATGTATTGTATCTTTTCTGTAAGATAAATAACTATCACTAATATATTATTAATATTTTATTGTATTTGTATTTAATCTTTTATTAATCAAAACGTGTTTTGAATTAAATTTACCACTAGTAATTTGGTTTATTTAGTGAAATAGTGTTACTGAATAATTAAAACTTTTATACTATGTAATTTTATGGTTAAATAAATAATACAATAAAAGATTTACCTTTTGGCAATATCCCAAGCAGAAGCAATAATATTAGAAACAACATAATCTGCTGGAATAATTTCAGCTACGTTTTCTGGTACACAATGTAATGTACGTAATAATCCAATACCACTTCCTATGATTACGCCAGTAGCTCCATACAAATTATTTGTCCATGCAACAATTGGTTCTTGATAAGTTGATACAACAATACTAGGTCGTACAATACAAACTGGAAGACCCTCACTGTACTTTAATACAGCATTTTCTGCTAATGCTTTAGTATAGACATATGTATTGGGCCATTTATCAAGTAATCTGTTACATAGACAATTTACATACCATTATAATTATTCTTATGCAGAGCATTAAAAGTGTTAATTCTATTAAAGTAGTTCTTACATAGATGTAATTTGTTCAAGTTTTTCATCATCCATGATATCTATTAATGTCAAGAATTTGTCTACATCAATAATATCTTTGTAATGTACTTCATTAATAGCTTTATGTATACAGTGAGCAAATGCAGTTGATACATGAACAAAAGCCTGTAAATAAAATCATTTACAATTGTTATTAATTGTTTAACTATTCAATTACACTGAAAAATATTTCACATACCTTAAAATTTGGTAATTGTTTTGCAAATGTTAATAAGAATTTTGTACTTCTAACATTAATATTTGTAACTATACGAATTTTCACGTCAAATCGTACAATTGCAGCTACATGAAAAATGACATTTACATCCATTAAAATATTCTTATTTTCCGATGATAATCCATAATCTTCTTTTCCTGCATCACCTTCTAACATTACAACTTTGTTCATAAAGTACGGTTGTTCGCGCTTTAATCTGTCATATATCTAATAAACGAAACGCCTAGTTTATTCACATCCAGTTGTATACCATATTTTTACGTTTATCTTACTTACAACATCATCGAAATTTTCTTTAAATCGTTCCAAAGCAGTTTTTCCCTTTTTGAATCTTATTATCATGTACAATTTTGAAATATCCGGACAGCTTCTGTATATATACAAAGTACACTGACTATCATATTATTTACAATATACTGTACTTAAAATAAAGTTTGTTAATGATTTTTGATTATTCTCCACAGACTATGTAGTCATCATAATTATACATAAATTCATTTGGCTTGTAAGCCTTCTAGCTTTGTTCTATAAAGGTAGACCGGATGTACCTTTGAACCAGCCAATGAACGTAAGATTGATCAGTGTTGCAAATGAATAAGAGTTCAACGTATTCAAAATACAGATTAAAATTATGAAAATTACTGAAGATATTAATTAATAAGTTTTAAAGTAAATGATATTTTTATTTATGCTGTTATACATTTTTTCGTGACTGCATCATGAATCCTCATTTTCGATAATTAAGAACAGAAAGATTACATGTAAATTTAATTAATTGGGGAAACACTAATAAATATCAATCATGAAAATTTTAATTTAGAAAACGAAATTTTAATACCTTCAAGTAAACTGATATCCAAGATATGTAATGTATTAATATTATGAATAAATATTTGAATTTTAATATGCTATCAATAGATTACCTGAGTAATTTTTCGATCAATAATTTTCCCAGGAAACCTGTTCCTCCTGTTACCAAAACATTGGTATGAGCAAAAAACTCAGCTATTTCACTTTTTTCATTTGAAATCGGTGGTTCAGTGAAATCCAGCATATCTTTTATATACATATCACTTCCTTTTGTTGTCATTTTGCTGGTCTACCTGTTAATTTCATGTGATACGTGCACTTCAATACTAATAATTATTTCAAAGTATTTAATTGGATAATATGCATAATATATTAAATATGCAGTATATTAGAATGATTAGACAAGGAAATATAATCTGTACAGTACTATCACATTGAAAAATATTACGTTTAACATTATTTAAAATTTGCCATAGGAACTCAGAGAACTTCATAAAACTTCTATTTCTAGTTTTAATGTAAATAATTTATAGAGTGAATCTAATTTGCTTGATAAGATTGAAATTAATGATATAGAGACATGAAACGAAATACAAAGAAAAAAGAGAAAAATAACAGGGGAAAGAAATAAAGGTATCTAAGAATAATTATTCTGTACTTTTTTACCAGTTACCTTAGATAGCACTTGATGTGAATTCGACGACGTGTGGATTTCAACTGCAAACTATGTATTCCGACCCGGTCTCGGCTACTTTAAACGTATACACATTTCCTCAAACCCATACTTACGCCATGCATGTAAAGAGCAGTCATTTCCGTATGTAAATGAAAAAAGACATGTAGTTTTTAACAATTCTTCGAATTGTAATAGCTAAGTAATGATCACGACGTATTGTTAAGTAGACTGCCAATGATATCATGTAAAGAATTAAAAATCAGTTGCGGCGAAAAAAATAAAAATTAGACATTTGTATAGCATAGTTTGAAAAAATTTTCGTACGAATAAATTAAGGCGGAATAACAAAGCTTTTAGAGTTTGAATGCAATAATAAGGAATAAAAACGGAAGGACGCGTCTTGATCCCGTATTTATATAAACATTCACAGTCTTGTGATGTCAAATAATAAAAGTATAAAATACAGTACCTCCCCCATAAATGATCATGAAATGAGTTTATATTAATTAATTGTTGTAGATTTTAATAACAGAGCTCTTCATGAGATACCGTACAACAAAAAGCGAGAGCAAGTGAAATTACATTAAAGTTCGAATGTTTAAATATTATCGATGAATTGCCAAAATTCTTTCGATAAACATTAATTCAAGCGCCACTTCCTCCTAACTACATTTACTTGTATGCAAGTTTAAATTATCATATCCTTCATATTCCTCTTTTTAGTGAACGATATCTGATCGCATATCCGAGGAGAGCTATATTTACATATATTTCTATATTACGTAGATTAATATAAAAATAAAAAATATTATAACATCTAGATAATGACAATTATAAAATTTATCCGACATTTTATTCATTAAAAAATTATGCATTTACGCCAGATACTTGGAATTTTTCAATTAGACATCAATATTTATCAGTCCTTTTACGTAATCAGTCTAAATTTTGCGTAATCACATTTACCATATAATGAATTCCTTTGGTATTATAAATTAATGCAAATCTCAAAACGCTACTCTGTTATGTATTTACAATTGTATGAAATGTTATTCATTGTAACTAAATCTGATAATTAAAAAGATTGTATTCGTCGTTAAAATGTAATTATATTCTTTTAATGCTAAACGGTGACACAGTATTTAAAGATGTGCTTCGGGGTCACTCTTTAAGTTAGTTTGAAGAATATAATTCCAGCGTAATTTATATTATTAATACGTAGTAATTTAATGTATACAGAGTGTTAATCTATCTCTGGGCCGAAATGAAATTTCTCTAAGGTCATATGTTTTGATCTCAAGTTTAATCCACTGCTATTGCCGTGTGTCTACACGACACCGAAAAATTGCAAGGCTTGACGTTCACTATGAAGTTTAAAAATTCTTTTCGAGCATTCTGTTGACAGTATCATAACGTGCAGATCTTCTTCGTCAATTTGAAAAAGAAATTAAATCGCTACAATTTTTTTTCGCAAACTTGCAACCTTTTGAAGCAACCTTTTCATGTCTGAGATGTACCATTCGCTACCATTTCCGTTACAAGGGATGCAGCACCGTCAATTTACTGGTGGAATTTCGTACATCTTTCTCTTTCGTCTCTCACCTCTAACTCTTTCACCATTTCAGTGGTGTGCTACTCGCTTGTTACGACTGGCCAGTGCCGCGTAATCAACACAGATAGAGGGATCCATTTTCTGCGAGTATTGTTTGATTATTGTGTTCTACCTTTTGTTCCATATTTTCTTACAGACAAAAAAAGAAACTAAAGTATGAAGTATTTCTTAAGCAATTTCAACTAACAAGGATTCCATTGAAAATTATAATCGTTAAGCTTTTGAGACAAGTGTTAAACGTTGAAAGTAAATAACTAAACTAATTGCCTTCGACAACCATCCGAAAATATACTCTGGCAAACATACATGTGGCTGTACACAGTATGCAGGAAATGATTTTTAATAATTAGTACCACCCTTAGAATATTATAATATTTAAAGAATTTCTGATACCATACGTGATAGCTATTGCATTCAATAGCTAATGTAGACCGGGCTATTGTAGGTTGCATAAGTAAACGTTTATAAACTAAGCCTAAAAAGTCGATATATAATAATTTGTTACATCTTTGGTTCAGTGCTGTGCGTTGAACAAGATTTTGTTTAAAAAACCTGTTGTAATAAACGAAATTTCATAAAAATTTTAATGGAGCTATTGCACAGTGTCTAGA
This sequence comes from Tetrapedia diversipes, assembly GCA_033822845.1. Taxonomy (NCBI): domain Eukaryota; kingdom Metazoa; phylum Arthropoda; class Insecta; order Hymenoptera; family Apidae; genus Tetrapedia; species Tetrapedia diversipes. The sequence goes on along the minus strand of JAOPTO010002399.1, from coordinate 345,635 downwards.
AAACAAGGAACAGGTTTAAACGTTTATAAACAGACCTTTGCAAAACCTTTGTTTTTTGGATTCTGAGTAACTGTTGAATTATTGAGAATATTACCGTACGCAATCTATACGACAAACGTGTTTACTTAGAAAATCATTTATTATAAATAAAATCCTAACAGAATTTACATGGAACCGAGGTATGGGATTTATGTAAAAGCTGAAAAAGTGGAAAATATATTTCTCTGTATAACAGATATACGGGCGATTAGTACCATCCTTCCACCGCTACGTGGCTGTAGTGTTTCGACGTCTATAAACTGACGAAATCTTCAACTCGTAAAAAAACGCATTTACAGCTAAAATCCCTGAACATTTTTGAATATTTGCTTCTTGTTAGAATACACACTTCTCTCTGATATCAATTTTGTTATGATATTCATTATACATTAACAACAGAAATACCGATAACGTTAATATTTGCGATCGCCGCTAGATGGTGCAACGATGTTAAAAAAATAAAAATTAGCCTTGCGTTTTAGTTTGTACTTTTCGCCGGTTAAGAAAAAGTGCATTGCGTGTAGGGTCTACCTTATACTTTGTCTATGATATATTTGGTGACAGTTGCGTGCGAAAAAGTGCGGTCAAATAGAGTTGAAGCGGAAAAGTTAATTGTTTTTACGTTTACTTTTTTTAATAATTTATAAAATTTCATTTATAATTATTCAGATTGTATGAATTATTCTGTACTCATAAAGTAATTTGTAGTCAGTTTAATCTTCTGTAAAAATTTTATAAGCAACGGTTCAAGTAACATAAACCCTTTCATTTTCATTAAAGTAATTTTTCTTTTATTGTAATGGGAAAAGATCAGAATTATTTATGATACTGTTAAGTGTGTATATTAAATTACTTGTTTAATCTTATTATATTCATTTTTAAATTTTATTTGTAATTATTTTTAATTTTCAGTTTAATGTAAATATATTTTAATTAAATTTATTTCTTTATATTTGGAATATATTTTATTACCAATCAAATTCATATTCTGCAATTATGGAAAAATCTGTAGACATATTTACATGGACTCATCATTTAGAATGTCCACCAACAATATGTAATGATTCAGTTAAGAAAACGTTTGTATAACTTTTCAGATTTATTTTTATTTTTAAATATGACTTAAGCTATACATTACAAGTCTCTAGTATGTATATAGAATAATAAAATATATTAAGTTACACATATAATGAACAGTATTAATTATAATAGATTACGTTCAGGATTTGTTGGGCTCCTATGGGATGACTTAGCTGATGTTATATTTAGTGCTAAAGAAGCAGAAGTTATACGGAAAAATATTTTACTCCATCATTTGAAACAAGGGACATCCAACAAAGTTATTGAATGTATGAGAAATATATTAGAACTAAAAGCTAATGAAAGTGATTTAAAAAACAAGATATCGAGGTTGCAACAAGAATATGAGCAACAGGATTTTATAGTTAGACAAAAAGGTATGTTTTTTTTGCAAATATGTATAAGATTAGATACATATTTAACAAATATTATTTAGTTCAAAGTCTAAAAAACATTTCATCCAAGCATTCTGAAGTAAGATGTAGGAGAGATTTACTCAAGATGAAATTTGATCAGACTAATACACAACTTCATGATTGTAGTGATATGAGATTAATTTGCCAACACTTAATGCCAAGAACTTGTAAAGATTTAGATCCTAAGATATTAACAGAAATGTCAGATGTAGTGACAACTCTTTGGACTGGAAGAAATAAAAGACAAGTATATATTCATGTAACATTTTGAATAATAATAGTTGTATTCATATTATTCAGATCATATTTTTAGGTATGGGACACAGTGTCAAATAATCTTGATCATATTGAAGTACCTACATTATGGCTACATTTATATCAAAGTTTAACAGAAGATGTAGATACATTAATCAAATCACAAAACATGAAACCCTCGGATACAGATGAGAAAAGTATGAATATTGGTATTGCTAGGATATATGGAGATCATATTTGTATGGTTTCTAAACGATTATTGTATAATGCAAAAGCAAATAATCATCAGCAAAATGTTTTGGAATTTATAGAAAAAATTGAGGTACTGTAAATAATGATTAAATATTATAAATATTATCAGATTCAATTTATTTTTGATTTTAGAGAGCTTCAAATAATTCTGCAGATGTAAGTGAATGGTTAGCATTAGCTCTAGAAGTCTGCAAATTAGAAAGTGAACAAAGTAGCTTAGAAGAAGAGATTGACAAAATACGAAACAACTTGTATGAAAATAATACATTTGCGTTTGATTTAGCCCAATTAACTTCGGAAATACAAAATATTAATACTGAAATTGTATAGTAACATTTTTTAATTACTGTAATGTATATATATGTCGTTATTCTTGCATTAATTTTACACTAATTGCAGACAGAATACATACAAGATATACAGCAATCGTTAAGTCTCTTAAAGTCTTCACCAATGTTTCTTATGAAAACAAAAGAAAAAATAAATCTTGAGTTACAAAATATAGTAACAATACGAAACAATGGTTATGATTCTACAATATTAAATAATGATTTAACAACTGAATTAAATATATTTCATAATCTAGATTTGAATTCTTTAAGAAAAGTTATGTTAAAAGGAGACATTGGAATCTATAGGTCGGAAAAATTTATTATTTAATAAATTTATTAAAGAATTTATGATATTTTAGTGTATATGTTATAAAAATGTTTCAGGTATACAAAAAATTGTTTCAGTGAAGCTTCTATTTTAATTACCAATTCGCAAACTTCAAATGTTATATCATATTTCCCATTCATTCAGACACCAATATATTCTTTAATAGAATGTTATAAGAATTTAATTTTGATGTTTGCTTATAAAAAATTTGAAGCTTTAGAGAACGAAGAAAATACAAATTTATTCCAATTACCTGTACTGACATATGAAGAAAATAATTTTACTACGCTTGAACTTTTGAAATTGATGAAGATTGTTAATACCAAAACGAAAGCAGAAATTGATGAATTTAATAAAATTTTAAATGCTTGGTATGTATGTAAATTAACATTATTCTTTTCACAATGTATCATACTAATTTTTACTTCATTGCTTATAGGATAAATCAAACAGTTCAAACAGTAATGGAAATTATTGAAAAAACTGTAGATGATGCTACTTTTTCAGAATGGACAGAACGTTATGATTTATTATTATATATATTGCAAAATTCTGCATGTTAGACGTATTGATATGTTGTACTTTGTATAATAAAAAATTTGCATAACACAAGATCAGTGTATAATAAAATTATATATACATAAATTAGTATTAAGTTTTGTAACATGAAATATATAATTTTTTAATTTCTAACTGTATTATTTTTTAATAATTTTCGACAACTGTCTTCAACTTCGACTTCGACAAATATCCAATTATTTGAATAAGTTATCATTTAATGTATGATTCATGATTAATAATTTTTAATATATAATTAATGTATAATTTAATAATTTTTATTCACCGCACAACTTGGAAATGATCTCCAGCGCTGTCATTGTACGATCGTCAGTAACAAAACAAGACCTTTGGATTTTACACAATCGGTATTTCAGAATGTTAGTTACAAATTCTCTTAAGATATTAGGCTACTTTGTACCTTACCTAGGTTAAACCATCTCATCTAGGGTGTCAGGGGTACAACACTAAGGAATCTGAACTGTAGATAATACAGTATTATTGGCGGAACAATTGATGAAATTAAAAATTTCTAATAGATAATTTAACATGTATAAAATAAAATTTAATATGTCAATTATTTTAAATAATATGATTATAGAAAATTTATAAAAAAAAGTGATATATACTTGTGAAGAAGACTATTTCTTTCCTCCTATAATACGAAATATTAACATTTTAAATAAAAACAATTTTTATCTATAACGATATTATATTTTTTCATAAAGAATATATTCCAAAACAAATAACATTATATAGAATGAAAAAAATAAAAAATACACATTATGACGCGCATACGCAAATATAAGTTTATTTTTTATTTAATTAATGTAGTGTTATTTAATCTAACTTGTTACAAAAAAAAGTATGTCTCTTAATTTCGAATCATTTTATTTTCTTTTTACATTGCAGCATGGTTTATAGAAAAATTATAATCAGAGAAAAATGATTCATAAAAAAAAATATAAGATCTACAAATTTATTTAATTATAACTTTTCAATAAACCTAGCTTATATGTAACACATTAAATCACATAATGTGCATAGAGAGAAGTGTGTAATCAAGAATCTCTTTTGTGCTACCACAATGATATTGAAATTTTTGTGGATAGATCATTTCTTAATTACAATCTTATCATTTTGACATATACGTATTAGATTGTTAATCCTACGCATCTACATGCATCATGTATTAATTTCGAGTCAAATAGTTGGTCAGACGCAAGGGTAAACGTCATACAAACAATTATATATGCATACGTATGTATATATATCTGCTTCAATCTTTCTGCATAACAATACTACAATCAAAAACAATCTCGATCAGTGTAAACAATTTATTTTACATAAGAGCAATACTCTGACATCAAAAAAGCGATAATAATGGATAATGTATAGTAATAAATAAAGTATGAAATGTAAATAATGGGTATTTACAAGTATGTAAATGGCAAAAAAGCTATAACGGAGACAAAATAATTGTTTCATCTTTCATAAATACAATCTCGTATGTATTTGGAATAGATTCTGTCGCTTGTTTGCAGAAATACATCTTACGTTTTAATATTCACGTCTTGTAAAACCTGTACACTTAAAATCTAGAAAACGTGCAACCACGACACGCACCAACGTGTAAGATGTCATTGTTTCACTCATATGGCAAACACGTGACAGATTCAATGAGAAACACATACTAACAGTATCCAGCATAAGTGCTTATTTTTTTATAATTCACCTATAGTATTTAAAGGGAGCACCATGATAAACGCGCATGTGACTCTATATCTCACTTGGAAAATTGATTAAAAATCTCGTGCTTGAAGTTTCGATTAACTTACGTTAACATAAATGCACAATTCCAATTCAGTACACTACACCCGTAATTACCACTCTCAATTTCTATAAATTTGATGTATGAATCAGAGTTAAACTTTGATTCCAAATAAAAATATATAAGCAAAAATATTACACGAGAATATGACAAAATATCACAGTTCCGAGTTTGAGAAGTCGCTTCTGAGAATCATGGTCCCCCCTATCCCTCTTTTATTCATATTCCAAGACAGTCATGAACTGTAAGACATTCTAATTAACAACAATCCTACATTCTACTATGAGATTATCTATTTCAGAAATTGTAACGTTTAATGGTAATACATAGTCATATACAACTTGCTAAGGATGCTGTAAACTGTATACTGGCTGCTAAATGTTCCAAGTGAATACTGTATGTATAATGTATGTAAAAAGTCGGAGATAATACATAGATTCAGAGCATATGGCGTAAATGAAGCCTAATTTTATTATTTAAAGATTAAATATTGAAGTATGAAAACCAAAATAACAGTGTATAATCTGAAATTTATTTCTATGGAAGAGTGATGAACAGTATGATAATATATATAACAAAAAATATCGTTATTGTGTAGAAAGTATAAAATTGTGTATAAAATAGTATTTTAGAATATATAAATATGTTACTATTCAAAAAATATTAATAACTTTCTAAATAGATCTTCAAATAATATCATTTTATAAATAATATGTAAATATCCATCACTCTCCTAAAATTAACTAAGATGAAAAATCAATCAATTTTAAAACGACGGATATCTCTATTTTTCATACACATAAAATCGAAGATGGAATGCTGATGTATAAAACTTTATGAATATGTTTTTACTTTTACATTTTATATTTTTCTGAGTATTGCGCTTAATTAGATTGGTTTCCCCTTTTTCCTTACAGAATATAAAAGTGCAATTAATGTAGCATATGTGCACCAAGCTAAATAATAGTATACAGCATTCCTTTCTTCATTACATTATTTGTTTAAAAGGTACAAAATTATTTCTCATTTAATATTCCTAGCATCATTTGCTTTTTTTTTTGACTCTCTATTTCACTAAAAATAATAAATAAATAACAAATACTTTCTATGTCAAAAATATTTTCAAATGCTGTAATTGTACTTTTAATAAAGTACTTCACACATCCTTAAAATCAAAATGTTTATACAGTAATAAGCTTATATACTTCCATGGGGCTATGGAATATCAAACTGAGAAATTATCTGTACTTATAACCACTGACATGTTATTTAGTCAAATAGACGCATCGTAAAACGGCATGACAGTCAAGATTAAATATTCAAGATAAACATTTCAACAAATTGCACAGTTCAAAGTTACTTGAGATTATTTTATCTCCCTTGACATAAACTTGATACTTTTAAAAAAAGTACCAGCATAAATTTATCTTAATACAATACTTGTGACTAAATATTTACATCAATGCGTTTTACAGCTTCAGTCTATTAAGCTTCTGAATCGCGACAGCCTTTGAACTTTCGCAATATGCGACATTTTATGAAATTATTATTAAAGTAATCACTTATCGTAAAACCACTTAAGTTTCCTACTGAGCAGGTGGTTGTGGCTCGCTAGGCATATTAGGATTTGGATATGGCGATAAAAATGAATAATTTGGATAAGGCGGTGGTGGGTGTGGAAATGGAGGGTAATAATTGGGTGGATGGGAAGAAGGAGGTGCATAACCCCTGTGTATGTAAGGATCCGCTGGTGGTGGAGGACCATGAAACGCTGTATACATGCGAGCATACTCCGTGTTGTAGCTCGGTCCACCGTATGCTGGGTATCCAGGAGCACCTACTTTACAATGTTAGTTTCAACACATTTATAAATAAATAATATGAGATAAAAAAAGTTTAACTTACCACCTGGTGGATAAGTTGCTGATGAACCAGGTGCTGGAGGATAATGTTGTGAATATGGGTCGTACGGTCCCGGTGGATAAGGTCCAGGATAACGACTACTCGTAGGATGACTGAATGCAGTAGGTATATGTGTATCATCTCTGGTAGGAGTAGTAGCAACCGTTGTAGTTACCATCACTTCTGCACCTTTTGTTTCTGTGGTATTAGCTAATGTTTTGGCAGTAGTATTAGGTAGTTGTGAATATGCAGGAGGCATATTCATCATTGCCCTTTCTTCCACAGGTTTTCCCAAATCTGGTTGTGTTTTAGCAGTATCCATCGGTAATCTAGGATTTGCTGCATGAGGTGGAACACCAGGAAAATATGTACCATAAGGAGTGGACAGTGACCGTGATCTTGGATCACTGTAATCATAGTATCGTGGATACTGAGCATAAGGATAACCTTGTGGAACATTAGGAGGCTCACTTTGTATAGAAGTTTCACGCATACTTGGTTCTACTGTTTTTGGAGATGTCATGGTATTTGTTCCAGTACATACAGATGTAGCAGAAGAGCAAATAGTTGACTCTGTTATACTACCTTTAGGAGCTTCTGTGCCTCGTAATGTAGGTGTTGGTGGTACTTGCATAGTTGACGTTGTAGACTGCTGAGTTAATAATGAAGGTAATGGTACAGCTGGTGTTGATTGCGTCGTGACTTGTGATGCAATTTGTGATGATGCTTGAGATAGTATTTGCGGTGGCCCTTGGGATGATAACTGAGGAGGCATTTGAGATGATATTTGTGTTGGTAACTGTGATGATATTTGTGATGGTAGTGACAGTTGTGACTGCACTTGCGACAATACTTGCTGTGATACTTGTGACTGTATTTGCGAAGATACTTGTGAAGATATTTGCGATTGTATTTGTGATGTTACTTGTGGTTGTAATTGTGATGGTATTGGCGAAGGATCTTCAATTATAATTTCATCATTAGATGTATCTCTTTTTTCTTGTTGGTTTTGGAAAGTATGTCCATAGTTTGTTAGTGTATCAGTTGCTTTTGTAACTTCCTTTTCGATCGAAGGAGAACACTGTTTTTCAATTTTTGACGTTAACTCCGTTTCCGTTTGATCATGCTGCGTTTGAACACTTTGCGCAGTTACAGAATCCGAACTGTATACTTGACTATTTTCTTCAGATGACTTTTGTAGAGAAGTATCAGTATCTGAATTGTTTACACGATTATGATTAGGAGGACTATAATCTGTGTTCGAACTTACTTCTGCGACCACATCCTCCAATCTGACTTCTTCCACTCTTTGTTCAGTTCTGACTTGACCATCTGAAGAATTTGAATTTTCTCCAAGTGTTGAATGATCTACTGGTTCTTGCTTTACTTTTGGCAATCTTGACAGCGAAACTTGATTAGTTAAACTAACTTGACTTAAATAAGGTTTAGCGGTTGCGGTAGCAACAGGTTTTGGTCGTTTCGAAGCTTCTTTGTCAGCAAATGGCCTATAATTAGGACCATTTCCTGGTTTATTAATTGATCGACTACTCGTTTGATTACTTGAAGAAGATTTTGGTATTATAGAAATTGCTGAATTATTTCTTAACGGAAATCCAACTTCTGGTTTTGTATTCCTCTGTGTCATTGATGATACACCTACAGATGTTTCAATATAAAAAAAAAAATTTTTAATTTATAAAAAACAACAGTATTAATAAAATTAAAATTATATAATTCTTAAAATACCTTTTTTCGGCTCTTCTTCTCGCTTTTGTTGATTCAATTTAAGAGCCGTTCGGATAGCAATAATTTTACCAGATTCTAATTGCATGTAAATGCCTTTTGGACTTTTCAGTACCATTACTCGTTGACCAGCTTTTAATACAATACTTCCTTTATCAGGTGAATTGGTCGGAATAACAACATCCAAAGGTAACGTCATTTCTTGTGCACTCATTCCTTGTCTTTGCCATACTTCAGCTGGTATCCATCGACTTCCTGTTACACTACGTGAACCTAAACCTTCGGCACCACGCTGTTGCATTGGTCTAACCGAGGCAACTGGTTTAGAAGTGGTACTACTATCACCACCTCGAATTGCTCGAATTTGTAATCCACCTGCTACAATAATATAGTATAAGAAATGTACATATTTTCATTAAAAAATAATATAATCAACTTAAAAACAAGTATTTTAAATCACTCAATTTCAAAATAACTCGTACCCCTTGTGGCAGTATTTCCAGGAACATAATTATAACTAGGTCTAGAACAATTAGCTGCCATTTTTTCAAGTTCGTAACCACGGCGAGCTAATCTCTTTTCAGCTTGACTAAGTTTTTTGTCTTTTCTATCGACCAAAAGACTTTCATGATGGAATGGTTGCTTCGTTAATAACGAAGAATGTCGTTCTAACACGCGATGCATGACTTCATCAGAATAACTGTCCTTTGTTTGCGAAAAATCTTGTACTTGACTGTCTTCTTCCCATTCCCAAGATAATGTAGTTGCTTCTTTCAATGACAGATGTGCATCTGGATTGCATTGATCAACAACACGATCTGCCATTCCTTGCTTACTAATTTGTCTATCATATATTTTTCTTTCCAAACAATTATCAGTAACTAAACGATAAACAAAACAAGGTTTCTGTTGTCCATATCTATATACTCTACAAACAGCTTGTGTATCATGACAAGGATTCCAAGAAGCATCGAATACAATAGCACGATTAGCGCCAACAAGATTAATACCAAGTGAACCAGCACGTGTTGATACAAGAAAAAGATGAATTTTTGGATTATTATTAAATTCATTAATAAGTTTCTCTCTCTCTAATGCGCTAGTACTACCATCTAATCTATAATAATTTACATTTTTAATCCAAGCATCTGTTTGCCCATCAGGATGTTTCAAACTATTTCTAGCTAAAAAATCTTCAATGAGATTCAATGTAAATAATGACTGAGAAAATGCTAAAACGCGATCCCCAAGCTTAATTGCTTCTTCTAAAATACAAAAGAAAATTGTCATTTTTGCAGATGCATCAATTAATCCTGGTATGTAACCCTTCATTAACTCTGTTGCCTAAAAATAAAGAAATTAATTAATTTATATGTAATTTAATATTGCTTATTTTTTTATTTATTATATTTACCCAATCATATGGAATTCCGGGATCCTCTTTTACTCCTGGAGAATTTTTACAATCCTTTTCTTCATCTTTTGTAAGAATTTCATCATCTGACTTATCTTCTTTGTCTTTGTCTAGCAAATCATCTTTATCTTTTTCATCATCTTTTGTCAAATCATTTTGATTCAATCGAGGACTATGCAATGGATTAAGACTTTGCACAGATCTAGATACTGAAGTTTGACAATTTGATTCAGAACTATAACTTGAACTAGAGAGATTATTTTGATGAATTGGCTGACTCTGTACTCCAACACTTGATGTCATTTCCTTACTTTTATTTTTGTCAGAGGATCCTGAGCTTTGAGTATGCGTTGTAGATTGCGGAGGTTTTGAATCCTCTGAGCGCGTATTAATATCTGAGTTATGATTATTACTGTAATCATAAGACTGATTTTGATAATTTTGCGATGGAAAATAATTATTTTGATATCGATTTACATTAGGATTTACATCTCGATAATATGAATCATTACACTGATCAGACTGAAATGGTTGAGAATAATTTCTTTGCCAATAAGGATCTTCTGAACTCTTTATTTGATTTACTTGGTTTTGATGAGCATTGTCTGTTGAATAATTTGATAAAACAGTATTTTGGGGTGGCGTTTGATTTACTGAATAATTATTTGTGGAATTGGTAGATGAACTTCCAGTTTGACGATCTACCGAAAACTCATGAGATGTATTAGCCGTTGTAGATGTATAATTTTGGGTTTGTTGCTGATTATCTGGTCTAGAATATAGTTGATCACTTTGATTTATAGTGGTTGATGCTTGTTGATTTTGAGGGTATGGAAGAGATTGATTCAGAGGTTGTGATATTTGTCCTTGTTGAGAAGTACTATATCTATGAGTTTGAGCTGATGGTATTGATGCTGAACCTTGATGATTAGGACCATAATTGCGGTTTGCATTTGAGGCAGTTCCTGTTTGGTTTTGTACATTAGGTGGATAAGATTGACTTTGTGGTGCTGATGGAGATACAAGATGTGAATATCCATGTAAAGTACTTTGTGTATTAGAAACTGACCCCTGCTGATCTTGAGGATATCCATGTGCTTGAGTGGAAGCATTTGAAGCTGTTTGACTTGTAGGATATGAAGATGAGTTTTGTGGCACATTCATTTGATTTTGAGTTGTAGAATATCCACGAATCTGATTTTGTGGAATTGAAGCTTGATTTGTCGAATTTGTTATGTATGAATGAGATTGACTTTGTGACATAGGATTTGGAGATTGTTGATTAAAAGTAAGCGATGTTTGTGATGAAGCATTTGGATTTACTTGAGTAGGATAATTGTGAGGCTGATTAGATAATTGTATATTTTGTGATTGTGGACCGCCATAAGCATGAGTAGAACTTTGTAATGGAAGATTTTGATTCTGTTGATTCGGTGAAAAGCCACGATTTTGACCAGATGTTGTACCCTGTCCTTGATTTGAGAGATATCCTGCAGTTGGTGTTTGAGATGTTGAATTTTGACTTTGTTGATTCGTACCATATCCCAGTGTTGAATTCTGTAATGCTTGCCCCTCATTTCTTGAATACATAGTATTTGTTTGACTTGTTGTGGAATTGTAATTTTGAGTTTGGTTTGATGCATATGGAGAATAGTCTTGTAATGGCATATTTGTGGATTGATTTGGCATTTGTGATTGAAAAGAAGACTGATTTGAAACTTGAGAATAATTATTAGATCCCTGATTCAAATTTGATCCATAATTACGTCCATGATCTTGATAAGGATAAGATTGGCGCGAAAACATTCCGGATACTTCATAATTTCCGGGTACATTTCCTTGATTTTGTTCTGGACGAAATTCTGAATTGGAAGGAGCAGTTGGATACCTTTGAGAATGATTATTTGCAGACTGCTCATTATTTGGCATATAATTTTGTGACTGATTAGAATAATTTTGTGTAGTATTGTATCCTGAAGTTTGTGCATACGTTTGAAATGATTGACTGCCATATCTCTGAGATCCTTGATTATTATAAAATTCATTATATTCCCCATGATTATTGTCATTTCTATAATATGTGTTTTGCTCATTTGATCTATAATTTTGATAACCATGAGGATAAGAATTTTGAGGTACAGAATTTGAATACCCTGAATTATTCATTGGCATAGGAGAATAATTGGAATAATTATTTTGTTTTGGAGTAGTATGTGAATTGTCATTCTCTACATTGTCAGTGTTAGATGATGAAGCATTAGGTTGTACACTAGCTGCTGGTTTATTTTTTATAGTTATATTTGTTTTTTTTCCTTTTTTGGATTCTCCCTTCGGTTGCCGAGCTTTTGAACGTTTACCTCCAGGTGTAGATTTTTCCCCAATTGTTTCTTCTAAATCCAAATCATCTTCTTCATTAGCTTGCCGTTTACGTAGAAAATGATATAAAATATCAGGATGATTCCAAATTTTACAACAAACAGCAAAAGCCTTCAATGGATTAGGTACAGCTCGTGTCTTAACCACTTGATTCATGAAGGTATCATATAATTTACGTTGATGCGTAGTCATTCGAACAAGAAGAATGTATTCTTCTTTACGTGGTAGAGAAACTTGTAATACAGAATGAGATCTTCTTTGTACAAAACCTTCCAATAATGCATGTAACACATGTGCGCGGTATCTCATTAAACGTATATCTTGTGGTGTCGAGTCAATACACTGTCCATTCTGAATTGGCCTCTCAAACATATTACAAAATTCGCTTTTAGTTCCCAAATAATTAGGTCTTACAAAATCAACCATGCACCAATATTCTAGTAAATTATTTTGTAATGGATAACCAGTCAGTACAATTCTACGTTTCGTGCGCATTTGTTTTAAAGCCATACTAATACTAGCATGAGAATTTTTTATCCTATGACCCTCATCACATATGACTAAATCAGGTCCTGGATTAACTAAAGCTACATGCATTTCATCTAATAACCCTTTATTCTTGTCTTCTTCTTCAACATCAACAGTATCTTTAAAAGGTTGTCCACGTTTTCTTTTTGCTTTATTTGGCTTCTTTAGAGATAATTGTCTATATAATTCATATCCAATTAATAAAACACCACCTCCTACTTGCCAATCCTGAATTACTTTGGCTCTTGCTGCCATAGTTTTATGAGAATCATTTAAAATATGCAAACGAAAATGTCGTGGTCTTATTTCCATACCAATAGGAGCATCAACACTAAATGGTGTTTTAATTTTTTCAATTTCTTTTTTTTCTTCATTTAAAGCTTCTTCCTTTGTTGTAGATGTACCTTCCTCTCTTTTAAGTGTTTCTTCTGGTTCTTTCTTTACGTTAACTTCTGTATTTATAGAAGATAAAGTGTTTTTAAAACAATCTTTCTTTGATTCATGATCTGATTCCTGAGTTGCTCTATTTGTATAATTCGAAAAAGTATTAGTAGAATTATCATAATTTGAATATATTGGCCCAGAATGATGATTTTCTACCCCATGATATAAAGTACTAGTATTTCGGGTTTCCGCACTTAGATACATAGGTGCTTGTGATCGATTTTCTAAACTAGAATATATGTTGCCAGAATTCTGATTTTCCACTCCAAATTTTGTATCTGGTATGTTTGACCTCTGTTGTATATTATGGCAATTTACTTCTGACTTTATTGAATCAAAATTAGACATTGGATTAGGATTTGTATTATACAATGTATTTTGTGAAATATCATTCTGATAATTTTCATTTATTTGTATTTGTGAATCAGACATATTTTTATTTAACATGTTATCTTGTACATAACCAGGTATCATATTATGTGTTTCATATCCTTGATGAACATATGGATTTTCTGGTATAATATTCATAGATTGAGATGTATTTTCTTGTCCAAAACGATGTGCTGATTCTGTACTAATAGGCCTTGAAATATTTGACATACTTGACATGTTTGACATATCACTCTGATTTCCACTTTCATCTTTAACTTCTTGCTTAAGCTCTATACCAGATTCTGACTTAATACCTGGACTTTTACCATGTTTTTCTGGGGCATTAGGATCCTCATATGGTAACCACATATTAAATTCTGCTAACCAATTTTGCAGTGTATTAATAGGCATAATACAAAGAACTGTTTTAGCAGTAGTGCATCGAAAAAAAATATCACAAAAACTAGCAACTTGAAGTGTTTTTCCTAAACCCATACTATGAGCAAGAATACAACCAAAACCAGAACTAGTTTTAAATCTCTCAATGCTTTCAACAATATTATCATAAAGAAAACGAATACCACCAACTTGATGAGGTTTAATAATACGAGCTACCTGTGGAGCCAAAAATACATCAGGTTCTGTTTCAGGATGACCCACATTTATTAACACCCTACCATGTTCATCTGGAATGTTATATCTATCATTAGTATGCATGCCAGAATTGGATGGATCATCTTCGTTGTCTGTTTCTTCTTCTCCACTTGGATCACTTAAAACTATGCAGTCATCATCTGAACTTTCACTAGAACTAGATATTGTAACTACATCTTTGCCTTTAGCTGTTTTTTGAGACTTTGAAGTAGCTAACATCTTTTTAGTAGCATGCATTTGTTTTTCACGTAAAGCCTCTTCAGCTTCCAAATCTGAGATTTCGGAATCTGAGTAATATTCAGATCTATCCATAGGTTCCTTTTTAGGAACTACAGGAGATATGCTTACAGAAGGAGTCATCATTCGAATTCTTTGTTGCAACATATTGGGACCGCTCAGACGATTTGCAACTCGTGATATTGATGTTTGTGCTCCCTGATAAATTCCTCTACCTTTTTGCCATCGAGAACCTTCTATTGATCTTCTTTGAATTTGATTTGTTTGTATACTAGAAGTAGTTTGAGATCCAGTTCCAGATCCAGAATTTACTTTAAGAAGCACTGTATTCGGTAAACGAACGGGTGTGGATGGAGATGATTGTGAAATAGTAGTACCTGCTTGATTTTGTTTTCCTTGTAAAAGGCTAATTACTCTTGTTTGTGTCTTACTATTCTGCCTGTTTATTGCTATTTGCCGTTGAACTTCACGAATAATTCGTTGCTGTTCTTGCACCCTTCGAAGTCGTTCCATCTCTTGTCGCTGAGCTGATAAAGTAGCTTCATCGAGTTGAGTTTCATCCATAACTTCTCGAATATTTCTTCTCATATTTGCTAATTTCTTTTCTGCTTTTGTTTCACATTCTGACGTGGAACTTTCAGTTCCATCATCCTTTCTCTGCTTCTTTTTAACTGTATCAGAATGTTCTGAATCAGCATGCCTTTTATTAGTTTCTGTACTTTCTTCTTCCATGGAATGACCTTCATGTTTGTCATTTTCATGTCCCATACTTTCTTCATCATCTGTGTCCTTTGAAATTGGCTTTCCAAGTAAATCTGCTTCAGATACTTCTTGACCCTCTATTGGAGCTCCTTTTAACATATATAAAAATTATTAATACTATAATGTTACAATTCCATATGACCTTAAAAATTGCAATATTACACAAACCTTCTAATGGTAAAGTATCCAATATATTAACTGGTTCTTCATCATCCTCTTCAGGTTGAGAGTGATGTCGTTCTGATTCCATTCGTACACCGATTTGAGAATCAATTGTTTCATCTAAATCCATATCATCTCCTGAACCTTCTGAGTGTATTTCTTCTATTTCTTCTGACTGTAATATATCATTTTTCTTGTCATGTTCCCCATCAGATGTTTCACTGCTAGATTCCTCCGAACTTTCATCATTTCCTACTTGAGGATCTATATTATTCATGTTGGTATTTGTTAAAGTTTCATTTGACATTATTGTTTCAGTAGACTTAGAACTTGAACGAGGAGCCACACGTTCTATAGTGACATCCCCAATACGTGTTAAAAAACTGTCCAAACTATTTGACATGATGTGTAAAGTCCATTAAGTCACACTATGTCTTACAAAAATTTTGTGTGAAATCATGGAATGTCTTCTCACTTTGCTATGTAACACTAATAATTAAATTGTTTTTATATCACTTATATTATTTTTCCATGATTTTCTTTCCTTTTATGCCTGTAATAAGAAATGTATTCCTTATAAATTTAATTTCAGAAAACAATAATATGTCATATTTATAAACTACTTATTAATCTATAAAATTAAAAATGTTTTAGTTCAAATATGATATACAAATAATATTAGACTAATATTAAAAGTGCAACATGAACACAAAATAAAATTATTGTACTTCATATATAGGTTTAATACGGATTAAATCTAATAATTTATTAAATTTTCAATATTAGAACATAATACACATAGCAAATAATAATTAACTTCATATTCATGGAATACATTGCTATATCACATACAATCATATTTTAAATAGTCCAGATATGCGGTGATACAAGTATGTCACAAATTATATACAGCAAGACAATTTTACTTTGTTACATATAAAGCAACACAAAAAACTATTCAATTAATATAAAAATGAAAACATTTCAATATTAGAACAAAAATTTAAATTTATAAACTTATATTTAGAAATGTTTACATAGAAAATTGCATGCGTTAACATAATATTGATATGTATAAAGGTTTAAAAACAAAACAGTATATAAACTATGAATTATTATAAACACTTGTAATTAAACACACTTGTAGAGAAATTAGCTTAATCACATTCTCGAGCTCATGAACAAACTCTTCTGTCAATGATTTGGACCATACTGTTTACTGAAAGGATCATAATAGAAGTACAATTTAATTTGTGACCACGTAACGGAAGAAATCGAAACAAAGAATTCATAACGTTCTAAGTAATTTAGATTTAGGAGCTGTCAAACGAGGAATGAAAGCAGTCGAGAATGTTTGTTTTTGGACGAGCCGATCCGGCTCGACGACTAACACTAGGAAGTGGCGTCGTTTAATAACCGGCGTTAGCACGAATTTCACACGCGTTAGATTCTATTTGCAATTCGCGTTTATGACTGCTTAATTAGCCATTAATTGCGGATTAAAAATAATGAGAGACACACGCGCACGTCCGATGGACGCCATAGCGTCGTTGTTCGCCGCTCGACGATCACGGTTCTCCGCAATGTCCGAAGATCAGCGAACAAGCCTTGTCACTCGGGTTAATGCACGCATCGTTTCAACTTCGGCACTTGATTTCTGTTCACCTAAGATGCATGATGAAGTCACGAGGATTCACCATGTCACCGACACTACTCTTAAGTTTACGCGCATCATTCTTAAGCTTTCCGCGGCATTTTTTTTCACGCACTTTTTCTAACAAGCATATTCCGTTCAGTGAAACGCCATCTTGACTGCGCTATGAAACACATCCGCTGACAAGTGTGTTTTCGAGGGAACGGTATCGCAACTTCATTTCGTATTTTATCTTTTCCTTACCTTTAATTACCCTTTTTAATGAATAATATTCTTTATATTTAATATAATTGTCATGAAAAATATTGCTTGTGCGTTCACATAAAATCATCAACATAAATTATGTAGTTTCGTATTTTTTTATTATTCATTTTTATGCTTGTAAAAAGTACTATTATTCCATAATATTAATGCATTAATTAATAGATTTAAATTCTTGATAGCACCTTGAGTGAAAATTAAAAATACTCAAAATGTTATAATAAAGTACTTTATTCATATTACCTTAATCTTATAATTTTTGTGGTAAAAATATAGTACAAATAAAGATATTGCACTTTTGTTTTCTTATAAACGTATACAGCTTGTAAAAATTATATATTTTTATTATTTTTAAAATAAACATCCATTTACTTACTTAATAAGTACCAAAAACTAATATACATAAATATGTTCGTATAAACGTCATGATTAAAACTAATATAATTGAATACTTAATGTAATAAAATTTATATCAAACATTACTATTTAAAAAAAAAGTTAAATTCATACAAATAGTTCCTTCATTGACATAAAATATATAATACAGTTTTTTATACATTGCACACAATTCAATATTCATTCATCAAATCCTGATAATCTAATAAAGAGAACAATTCTATTGGCCTTAATTTAATATAGTCATAAGCTTCAATTTGCATTCTCACATGCATCAATCCAATCATTATACACATCTAGAGGTTCAGAAAGTAAATTAATTGTTGTCTGAAAATCTTCTAAACAAACTCTACAAGTAATTCTTGCTGTATTTCTTGATTTGTCCCTGTAAATAAAAAAAAATAAGCTAAAACGTGATTCAAATAACATAAGAATCAGCGATAAATTTATTATACCTACATCTTAACCTCGCATGATTTTTCATGATTACAAAACGGACAATTAAATTGTGTATCTAACGGTTGAATAGCTTTCTTTTTACTTGGCGGTTTTCGTTTACTCTTCCTTCGACCCATAACGTTTAGTGTATTAAATTACACTGAATTATACTAAGAACTTCACATTTAATAAACACTGCAAATACCAAATTTTGGTACTACTTATGTCATAAAGAGTAAAACAGCGAGCTTACGTTAGATACACTAATTTCTTTCCACTGAACTGTACAACTAAAAACAGGATAGACCTGTTTTCTGTAGAACAAAAATAAATCAGCCATCTTGATAGAAAAAATCTCGTGCGCCACCTTCCAAAATAAGGAAGAACTAATCTATAGCTCAAAATGTGTATGCACCTGAATTTCTGTTCATAGAACATGTACGAAAAAAAATATTTCTCATAGATGAATTATGAGCATTTGAAAAAATAAATATATCTTTAAGCTGCATTCCTAACCTACAGAAACTCAATGATTTTCATGGTGGTGAAAGGGAGGTACTAATTATTTGATAAAATAATTTATATTACAAATTTTTCAATTATACATAAATAAAATTATTGCATTGTTGAACAGTTAAATCAAAGTTTTAACTTTTAGGATTAATCTTTATCTTGACTTATTTTGTTAACTTGAAACTCATAATACTTAAAAATTACTCAGTTTGACTATTTCTAGTGACAAACTAGTGATGATAACCCTAACTTTATCCACAAAAATGCAAATTTCTTTACTTCTAAATAAAATGTTCAAACTTTAAAGAGTTTAAATCAAAGATTACGATCTCTCAAACATAGCATTATGCTCAACTTTTTTCACGTATCATTTAAAATTATTTATGAAAGAAACTAATGCAATTCACTTTTATGATTAAGTAATATAACGCATACATAAACATTATGTATTTCGTAAAAATTAAGTTAATGCGTGCATACTCCTGAAATTACGTTAAGAAGATTTAGGCGTGCCATATTAGTTACTAAAAAAATTGTAATTATTTCTCATATTATAAAAGATAATCTAAATATTAAAGTATTTTAAGTAATCTGAGTAACATAGTAAAAATCATACATCAACTATAAACAGATATAATGTATTTAATTATTTAAACATGTTAAGTGTGAGTAGTACACAAATTAATTACATTTTTAAATAATAACATAAAAAATACATGTAAATAAATTAAACAATCATTACTGCTGTTATTGTAATATCATGAATACTTTCAGTGTGTATCCTTTGAAACAAAGAATTTAATGATTTTTCACTCAATTTAAAAATCAAATATTACAAAAATAACCTTAATTTTGTATAGAAATTTGACTATACCTTTCCCATCAGCAAGGGAAGCAGAAATTGCTTATCAAGTACTGAGAGTTGATAAAGAACCTTCAAGAGGTAGTATTACAAAGAATTTGAAATTAGAAAATAATTTATTAGAAGTGTAAGTGTTATATATGTTTTGTATTTAATTATATATATATGTATTTATTTCACTGTTTTGTATTACTTCTTATAGATCAGTTTCTGGAACCGAAGCACGAAAAGTTAGAGTGGCATTGACATCATTTTTTGATAATTTAATTTTAGTAACTGAAACCATGCAACAATTTGGTCCTTGTGTACAAAATTACAATTATTATTAAGTAAATATTCATTGTTCTTTGTTTTGATATATTTCTAGTGTTATATAAAATGGAACATACTCCAGCTCCATATGGACCGAGATCTGTTTATGGATATGCTTTATACATAGGTTCAAACATGCTTTTCTTATTATTTCTGATATGGGCTATAGTATCAGATGAGTTTTTGCATAGTTTAGGATTAACATATTGGCCTTCTAAATACTGGGCAGTAGCAATTCCAATTTGGGCTTTAACTGCTCTTGCCACGTTTGCATTTGTTATTTATCCAGCTATAAACTTATCTATGACCCCAGATATAGATGATATTACAACCATTACAGATAAACATTCATGTCCCAGAAAAGAAACTATTAATGATGGTATATCCCCTGTATTTGATATTCCAATAACAGAAGTTTGCAGGAAACTGTATTTATCAAAAAAGAAATAACAATAAATAATATCAAAAGTTTATGGAATTTGTTAAAAGAAGCTAAGTAAAATATAATAATATAAAAAATAACTTTTTAATACATTATTGAATAAACAATTTTTTTATACGATTATTAATAACATACATTGCAACTTGATAAAAATCTCATATAGCAGAGCGACGAAAAAAATACGTAGTTATTGGTTATTGGTTATTGTAAACTGCAAAAAAAATCATGAAAAGATTTATTTTAGAAGATAAAATACACAATAAATCTATTGATAATAATAAACACATCTTGTCTACACATATTAAACACGACGAAATTGTCGATTTAAGAAAACAATTAAAAAGTATAATTGCAAGAAATATGATATTTTGTAGTTTCGAAATGAAATATGGAGAAAGTGATGACTTTTACCGAAGGTTTGTATACTACGCAGTTAAATAATAACGTGCAATACTTGTTTATACTACTGTATGTAATAATTTTGGTTATTAGTTCCTTTACAGAGATGAATCAATATCGTCCACTCTTTTATGCCTTATCATCACATATAAGAAATGAAACAGAAATCTATTCATCATTAAATATACTTAATACATTTCCGAATAATACGCTTTTACATCTTGTAGCAAATAAATTAACTCGTGGTAATGTACAAGTAATATTAAAGAAAGCATTGGATTATGGAATACACAATATTTTCGTATTAAAGGGTGGTAATTAAATATTAGTTTAATATATTTTATAATTAAAATTCTTCGACTGTGATAAAAGCTTTTACATCAATCGAACTTCACAGCGGTAAAATTTCAGATTCTCCAAATATGAACAATGATTTTGTATATGCAGTTGATTTAGTACGTTTTATAAGAAATCAGTTCGGCAATATATTTTGTATATGTGTTGCTGGTTATCCAGAAATGCATCCAAAATCATCATCTAAAGAAATGGATTTGATTTACTTAAAAGAAAAAGTAGTTATTTTACTTAATTTTACTACTGATTTCCTTATTTAAAACGAATATATTGATATTACTTTTATTTAAAGGTTGATGCAGGCGCAGATTTTATAATAACACAAATTTTTTTTGAAGCAAATACTTTTATTAAATTTACAAATGATTGTAAAGAAATTGGAATTAATATTCCGATCATCCCAGGCATTTTTCCAATTTTGAATTATACATATCTTGAAAAAACGATTAAAATTTGTAATGTAAAAGTACCTCAAATTATTTTAAATACTTTACAATCTATAAAAAACAATCATGATGAAGCATACAATTATGGAGTAGAATTGTCTGTAAATATTATAAAAGACATTATTGCAAGTAAAACTACTTGTGGATTTCATTTTTTCACATTGAATGAGTAAGTATTTTAATAGTGTAAATACGATGTAAAATATATCCATTTTTTTTATATATGTGTGTGAATTGTAGAACATCATTATCAGTGGAAGTTTGTAATAAACTTGGTATTTTTGGCTAATTATTTGAAGCAGAAAAGGTATTTACAAATTACTAAACAGTTATGTGCAGAAGATAAGATATTGTAATTACAAGGATTTGTATATTTATATATTTCTAACAAATAAATTGTTATATTTAAATGTAATTATGTTACGCGATAAGTTCAACATTAATACCAATCGTTAAAATTCCCTATACCCAAAGATTACCTAAATATTAAAGTACTTAAGTTTAATGTATAAACGATGTGAAACGCTTATTATTTATTTTAATTATACTCTTTAGTGAAGTTCCTAAATGTAGTCTTTTAAATTTTTTGTTTTTAAACTCACTTAAAACAATAAAATTAAGGTTGAGGTTTTTTGTGAACGTAACGTGGCAAATTTATATGTAGAGGTAAACCTTTGAAGATACTTGTTGTTATACGCATGCGTATAGAAATATCCGTGACGATCGAACAGAAGAGTTAGTTGAGTTGGGCGCCAGAGCTCCGCGTGGTCAGTTGGATTGTTGGTGTGACGGTAACAAGAAAGAGGAAGGGTCCATAAGCCAGGATATAAAGAACAATGGCTCTCTTCCGTTTTAGTTCAAAACGTTGTTTGGAAGTCCAGGTGCGTGGTACATGAATTTACCAAAAATTGATTGGCTTTAGTATTCGATATGACATTTGAATGATTCCTAAACCATTGCACGTTGTTCCGGTACGAAATTCGAACGCCAAGCAATTGCTTAGCATATATTGATACTGTTTATAAAAATAGTAGACAATTTTGAATAGATAATCGTATAAGAATCCAAGTTTTATCATTTATCCTATTTAAAGCATTAGAATTTTACATGCTGTTAAGACTAAAGACGCTATGTTCTGTATACCAAGTAGGCGTTTTATCGACTGATAGCTTAGTAACTATTTTATAACATATTTTATAACGTAGAACTTTTGCTATATGAATTCATAAATTCATAACAAACCGTATCCATTAATAATATTTAAAGAGCGTATCAGGTTATATTTGTTGATTGGAAAGGTAGGAGGTTGACCGTGAAAGGTTTGCAGTTAAAGGTTTCCTAACATATCGAACGTGTATTCTGAAACACCTTTACGAAGCTCCAACAATGCATATTATTTTAGAACAATACCTCTAATGTGTGAGTCTTATTGAATTGATTTATTATATTTAATAAAAATATGAAATATTACTAAAATAATAAAATGAATACATATATGTAATTTTTATAAAAATTTATATTGAATTAATTGTTGAATGATATAAAGTTTACCTGAGCAACAGAATTTAGTATTAATTTAGCGAAACTTAATACCAGTTACATAATAAATTTTGAGAAAGCACATAACTATTAATTTTATTATAAATTAGTGATCAGATGAATTTATCTTTTGACGATTATGATAAATGATTGTTAAATGATACATGGAATTATTACAATCATTTTTGCGTATTGTTTTCCGTTTCTAATAATTATTAACGAAAGTGTAAAATTATGTAGTTTTCAAGCAAAACGGAATTTGAAATGTACAAAACTTTATAACAAAAATACATTCAAACAAAATATATGAACGGACACTATATATAAATTGACATACTGTTTTAATCGAAGTAAATATGAAATTCCTTACGATAGCGTATCAAATAAGGAAAAGAAATATGAAATATTGATTTCATTCATGGGCGTTGAAGGAAATCTGTCATTCTACCGAAAATCAAAGTCATAAGTAGGATTTTTATTTTTGTTGTTATAATAATTACTTGACCAATTCTGAATTCTTTAATTGAAATTATTCTATGTCAAACTGTAAGGTCAGGAGCACATGTTTGTAGGTCATAAACATCATACAAGGTATATAATGCAAAATACTTCAGTATCTCTTACGTGGCACACATGTCCATTGAGAAGTGGACGACATTATAATTTCGCAAGGTACGATAATTTTAGCACAAATTCGAGGTCAAAATCTGTTCTCGTCTTCTTGATCTACATTGCTTATTTTTTCATGACCTGTTCATAGTGAACACTTGCTTATCGATTGAACTTCAAACTAATCGTATAGTTTTTCTTCAGTTATATCAATATTGTATCTGAACCATTTTTTTATCCAGTACTTAGGTACACTAAACGATACATCTGTAATTCTTTCTAATATTAAATGGCTACACATCTGTATCTCAATATAATTTTATAAACGGAAATACATTAAAATTAGTCTAAATCTGAATAAATGTATCAACATAAATGTAATTAGTATCGTGTAATATTTAAAAGTAAACTGTTGGCTCGATTATTCGAGTCAATTGAGTTAAAATAGTTAGTTTAGTACAAAGTCTATGCCTATCTACTGTAACTTTTGGCAGATTCGGAGTCTCTTCGTCCAACTTATAGATGGCTCACCGATTACCTAATATCATAGATATGTGAATGCGACCTTCGTATCGCGTAACATGCTACTTTAGAACCGTCTCCTTTTTTCTTTCGTTTTTTGTACAGCATTCATTTGTACATAATCATTTATTATTAACATATATGTGATTGAACGCAACCTATCGATATACCAATACAATTAAGACATGAAGTTGATTTTCTAATTGTCCGAATATAAAAGAATCTGTTAGTGTAGGAGTTACAAGTAGCAATTACAAAATGACAAAAATTAATTTCATTGAAGCTTAATATCAATACGAGCAAAATCTTGTTTGATCTTTTATACTTTCTGTAAGATTTTCACGATTTGATTGAAATAAATTAACTTTCTTAGTAAAGTATAAAAAATATTACAGAGCACGTTAAAAAAAAGTTTACTGACATCATCGCTCAATAACTCTAAGTATCTCATTTTAAGTTACGGAATCAAATGAACCTAAAGACAAACGTATAGTTGGTAAGACGATTGAATTTCAGGGTTAATAAAGATTGGATCATGCGTGACACCCTCGACTCCGTCATTTTAGCGCCATTTGACGATTATGTGGCGCGAAATCAATTAGATAATTGTAGTTCGCGGGTATCTTCTATCTGGTAATGCCCTTCACATGCGTGTTAGTTATGCAATCAGAGATAACTAGCGCTATCGAGTCTCGTGTAAAATGTTACAAATAATTAATTAAATGAATTGTTAACGTGTGTTTATCTGATCGAGATTAATTTTTCGTTTACATATTCACGTGTAAGATATCGAGATTATTTTTTCCAATGATCGAGTTCGATTGATATTTTACTCTCTTCTTCGCTAAATAAAAGAAATTACAAATTGATAAAATACATAATTCGTTGAACGTTTTAACTGCATATTTAATTAACTGTTTCAATTAATTTGTATGATATGTCGGATCAAAAAAAGAATTGAACTTAGTAATGAGAAAATTTGAAAATATCTTAATCGAAGCAATTACCGAACGATGAAATTTTTTTATTCTTGAAACCTTGTATTCTAAATTGGGGCGTATCATTTTCGTTGTTGCAAATAAATAAAGATAACAGTATTATTTATAAGAAAAAAAAATTTTAAAGCCAAACACTAAATATCACTTGTTTGACTAGCCCCTCTAAAATTTATATAGCACATACGTTTGTTTAATTGTTATAGGTTTTTAGTAACTTATACAATATACCTTATGGTTCAGTATGTATTATTAGTATTTCAATTGCTAAACAAATAAGACATCTGTGTAAAGAAACAGGTTTAGATAACCATAATTTCGTATGCTTTCATGATATGATATGAGTAAGTTACTTCCACAATTCTTTTTTTTTTTTAGTACTCTAACCAACATTTGGTTCGTTTGTCTGAACTTTCTAGGAATACAGTATCCTAATTACTGATAATATAGCGATTCAGCTTGGTTATTATCGAACCCGTTAGACAGTAGTCAAAATATTAAATTATTAAATAAATACAAACACAATACTATCGCACTGTTGCTGTCTCTCAACTAACAGAAAAAACTGATCAGGTTTTTCAAAAATTTCGCAAGGACTTATCTACTTTGTTGACTTCGAAGATTTGATTTATCTATATTACTTAATCATGAATCCGATTAAGTGTATGGAAAAAAAATTGAAATTCCTTTGAAAACGCGACTAATGTTTGCACATAGCTAAGGTATCAGTACAGCAAAGAAAGGAGGATTTACTCTGGAAGCAAGGATATTACGATGACGTCAACTCGCTTTTGATCAAGGCAGGAAATAAGGTCAAAGACATCTTCATTTCGCTGAAACGTGTGCATTCGCACGAAAATTGCCTCGCGCTTTCGTTTCATACAAGCTACCAAACATTTTCCTTCTTCTGTTCTAGAAATAAATCATCTTACGTATACGTATAATGAATGAATATATCGAACACGTCATAGCGATTTCGGGAAAACCTTATTGTTTCCTTCGCAAAATTACTCGTGATCCATAAGTAGGTTTTTCCAAAGTTTTAATTCAAATAAGCTGCTCAGAACGATTAAAGAAACATCCTGTAATAATTGTCTTCGTCAAACCCGGCACATATTATAATCCAGGGAAATTTTTGTGTAAAAATAGAAGCAAGCATGTAAAGTCCTTCAAACTTAAACCTGCTCGCAGTATCATACGAATAAGCTTCCGCATCTTGTTCACACTTGGTGATCATTTAATTATTCTGACCAGTGTATTTAAGGAGTGCTAATTGCCTCGACGCATTGTGTTATACCAAGTAACTAATTTATTTGCATTCGGATAGACCAAGACAGAAACGGTTTCCTGATAAAATATCGATATGAGACGAAATTATAATCGCGATAACGTTGGTACATAATGAGTAATGCGATCGACCTAATGCATCGCGAATAATGCGGTACCGTCGACGCGTGTACCCAAAGTTCAATGATAAAACCGTGGAATGACTATAGAATGCATTGACGTTCGTTCGTTGCCATACCGCATGAATTTTTCATGACACCGTAGATTGTTCGTTTGTTATAAAAAGGTCGTGTGCTTCTCGAAATGAACATTATTTCTTGCGATAATGAACTCTGCTGTTAACCGGTTAAATTACCAAGCTTCGGTCAGTGAATACGCATAATCAACTCAGAGTTATGCAATTATCATTATCTTTCTTATAGTAAGGAGAATATCTTTTATAGGCTCGTAAAGTAGATTCATACCTTACCAATTGTACAACGCACTGGATATCGAACAAGTGAGATGAGATGGCCCGCATATTGTGTATAGATTTTCTGATAGAATTTGAAGTCGCGCAAGCCGGCGAGGTATGCATAAATCATCGGATACCAAGAGGAATATCGACCACTACCAACGTGAATAGCGTTGGATACAGTTGTACGATACAAAGTGAATAACTCTCGATGAATGACGTCAAATTTGCTAATATATCGTGTACACGTGGGACGATAATCTCTGTCCATCGTGATAGAACCAGCTCACTGTTCTGAAATTTAATTGGCCACTCACGGTCTCGTCGTTCTTTTCACTCTTTCAATTACGTTTAAAATTGCGTGTCGACGAATCACGCGCGCTAGGATACACGTGAACGCGTAACAAGATAGTAATTTTAAAATATTATCATCCTTCTTTTTGTTTCTTTGATCCTACCTGTTGCACAATTGCCAGGCATACTCGATCGTTTGCTGGTTGACGATCCGTGATAATAAATTTATTAGCCGGCAATTTAATCATACCATTCTCGCGGGCGTAATCTCTGTTGTAGTATTCACCAGACGGTTTCATAAATCAGTGTCATATTTCATTGTGATTAAAATATGAACAACAAACAACGAGCTATCAATTACCTTCGTTGCTTTCTTCGGTCGACCAATATAATTTTATGCAAAGGATGACTAAATGATGGGGTGAAAATGTTTTATGATCCGATTAGAAAAATTGTAGAATTACGGATTTTACTTAATAATTCCGGTTTTCGATTCCAACGACTGGATAGTCCTGTATATTATTTAGATACCTTCCGGTATTCAGGGCCGTTTTAATACACGGGCACACACCTGGGCAATTGCTAGGGGCCTTACAAACTAAGGGGACTTCAGGCACGAGTTGTGCATTTTATAGAGGAGAACGAGAATGAATGCAGGTACAGATGTTCTGAAAGATACATCTCATTTCGAAACGATTAAATGTGTTTTACTTTATCCTCGAGTTCTCCGAAAAGAAATTTCATAAACGTTTATACTCAACTCTCCAGCCGTTTAAGTAATAGTCGTTATTTAATTTATTCGAATAATATACGTTTGATTTTATCGATCTTCTAGTTTAAAAATTTTTATTTCTGCGGTTGCTTGTGTAAACAAGGATCTCATTGTCGGTGTATTGCTCTGCCCGAGGACTTACAATGCTGTTTAAACGACCTTATGTGTGTAAACTATAGAAAGAATCAGTGGTATCATAAATGTTTCAGATAGCGGATCAATATTTACCATTGTGTTATGTGTCGTTAGTACTTCCTTTGAAGTCATTCTTGAAGAACTTTCCTTGTTAGTGTCATTATTACTAGTTAGTTCCAATTTTATTAATTCAGTTACCAATTGCAAAAATATTCAGAGAAATACTGATATTATATGTACATAAAAATGATTTACATTTAATAGTTTAAGTAATAAATTTTTGCAAATTTTAGCTCGGGATTATGTTTCTCAATTATTGTCGTCCATTTCCGCGTAATTTGGATCTTTTATTGCCCTGAAGCATGGATAGTAATATGAAATTATTTGCATGCGATGATAAAAAATTGCACCACATTACGATTACGTATGTATCCAAGATATGCATACCAGGTGATCTGCCTGTGCTATTCTGATAATCATTATATAATACATTTAGGTATTTTGCGTAGACCTGTTTGCGTTTAAACAGTACAGGCTATAATCTTTCCATGCTAGTTTAGATCTATACACTTCTCTGTCTGCTTCGTTTGATCCGATCAAATGTTTAATTAGATCATTGCTCTAATAAGTTTAAACATAATTGTAGTCGCTTCAATTATGAGAAACATAAGTAAATGTTAGTTGATAGCTAATTAAACGAGGAAAATACAAAATTTTTGAATTTACTTTTTGCTATTCGAAACCGATATCTTACAAAATACATAATATTTGAAAAATAAAAATAAATTAGTATAGAATATAAATTAAATGAAATCAATAGAAAAGCCAGGTAAAACGTTTTGCTTACGAATAAATCAATCGAGCAATTATTTCCAATGACAAAAGCATATCGAGGCATGCCTCCTATTAACCAATTTATTTTTAATTTAACATTTAAGCAATTACATATATTCACAGAACCCGACATGAAAACTCGTGCGGATTAATTAATATTAAGCGATTTATTAATTATAATTGCTATTTATTAATTATAATTCCTATATTTTCCGAAAGCATGAAATTGCGTATTGAACTTTGTTCGCGGCTAATTATCATCTACCATAAAAAACTTGGGTACGGTAAAATGGAACGATATCGTGCTACTATTACTTTTAAGTCGACGTTTTCCTTCCACACATTTTCTCGTATTGATTGCCATTTTATCTGTACTCACGTGTGTCTTGAAAAAAAAACATACAAACGGATTTGTAATTTTTTGTTCTTTTTTTATCAATTCTTAAATCAACACGATGAGATGTGCGTCATAATGTGTAAATGCGTCATTCATGGTGAAAGTTGACCTCTGCTCTGAAAAGTCTTTTGATCTGTAGTTGCACTTCTCTTGATTTCCTCTGTGAAAGTTTCTCCTTTGGTCGTTTATTCCAACGTTTTCTACCCGGAAACTAGATACATAGAACGATTGTCTAATTGAAACTGCAAATTGATTTTCTAATATAAATTTATTACTTTGTATCACTGAAAAATGTACAGCTTCATCAAAGTAGTAAAATAACAATTATATGCAAACTATGTTATTTTATTTTAATAAATATATATAAGTGTGTGTAAGTAGAACTAACAATTTTTCTGAAACCTTAATTTGATTAAAGAAGTTGACCAATAAAGGAAGGAATCAAATAACGCGTAGGTTAAGTACTGATTTGATTTGCAACGATACGTAGAAAGAAAATAAAAATCACTATCGATCAGTTCAATTAGTATTGCATTACGCCGTTGCGGTTACAACCTGATATATCTTTTGTTATATACCGATATATTGTTACCTACTTAAATTCTTCGCTTGAATGCGTCAAGTCGTAATGCACCTGATTCCTTCGCTTTATTTTCACCTTACAATCTGATAAGCGATAATATTCAGATAATTTTTGCCTTTATCACGGGCCATTGAATGATAATGATTTTGTAGACAACAATCGCGAAATTGTCTGCTGAAATTTTTTTATCCATATGTTAAGTAGTTAACCCTTTTCATATATAATATTCGATACAGTAAAATGTATGCACATTCTTGAGCTTGAACACGAAACTATAGAATTGCTGTAATACATGCATCGTGCTTCCAATTTTATGTTGTTTCGATGAAATCCAACTATTTTTGTGACATTGAATGCAAAGGACACATCGTTGTATCCAATTTTCTTATCACGTGAAACTATTTTTAATCATCGACCAATTGAAGTCCTGGCTATCGTCCAGATGAAATGTTCGGTATATATTTAATAATATCCATAGTTGAACCCTTGCATTCGTAAATATAACACGTCAGCCAAAATGAGCGTACAATGTAATCCTACTGTTATCACGAGACAATTTTGATGAAGCGAAACATGTTTCATAACACACATTGCGCTGCTTGGTTATTTTAGAATCGATTCTTTGTGAGACTTTTTCTTGACGTAAACTTCTTATTCATTTCTACCAGTAGCTGTGTATCCGCGAATAAAATTTTTGTGTAAAGAGTTGGCATTCTTGATAGTTGAAGGTATTAGTCTCGTGTATATATGTATGTAATCGGGGAAAGTTTGGTGTGTATATGTATACACGCGTATGCATATGCAATGATTAACGAACTCGTCAAGTGAACGACAAATTTAATAGAAAGGCCAGGGTCACCGATGGTTCATGCCCAATGGTATACATATCATGCATTAAAGATGATTTCGTTCAGAGTACTGTGCGATTGCACCTTGCTGCACTTACGCAAACAATGACATGGATCGAGAAGACTTCATCGGCGGATAAAATGAATACCTTGAGATGACATTTTTAATTAAAAAATTATCCGCTAATCTAATCATTTGTGGTATCATTTCGAAACAGTTCTGATTTTTAGAGCTTTTCTCCTTTTTGATTGTACTTTAACTCGGATAAACAATTGTGGAGGTGAACTTAAACGATTTGCCAATAATAATAAATTTAATAATACAAATACAGTAATGAAGAAAGAGGATTTTTATATTCGTACAGAAAATATTTTTATATTCATTATTGTAACAGAAGTTAAGTTTTACAAATACACGGCCTGGCATTGTCCATTGCATTTATGAAACTGAGCGATCGAAGCCCAATAACAGGTACGAAAATTCACAGGCATTTGCCGAATGTACAAGTTTCTGTATCTTTCTGCAGTCAGCTCACCTCGACCTAATTCACCTCGCAAAATGCGGTCGTAAATCGATTCTTGCTCTCCAAGCTTCGGCCTCCATTTACTGTTATCTAGAGATTTCTGCGACAAACTGCAGCAATCAATGAAACCCTGTATCTGAGAAGAACGAAAAATTTAGAAGCTAATACAGTCGTGTGTGTATGTGAAGACAAAATGAAGTGGTATGATATAATCGTGCGGCGTAATCACGAGCGTTTCTGAAATAGTTATTCAGTGAACGGTTAATTCCGCTTGATTATCCGGTTGATTATCGCTCGAACCGATCTTCGTGCAGTAGCTATAAAAGTTGTCTGCGAAAATAAGAAACATTTGTGCTAAGAGACACATTGTCGAGTATCCCCGTAGATCAAGAAACAGATACACGCGAGCGTCGTTAATCAAGTTGCATGATGTCAGTTGCAACAATTTCTTTTAATTCAGCATTTTCCGGTGCGTTTCCTCAAGGCTTGCACACTGATAATGAACTCTAACGCAAGACCTTGTGACCTCAAGACAAGGCTCATGATTTACTGAAGTTCTCATGATCGTCGTTTCTTTTCAATTATGATGCAAACGTACTTTTCGTATCTTTTTCTATTCGAATTACATACTCTCTGCGGTGTTCGCGAAATCATATTATTTTAATTAATAAATTGTGGGATTTATCGATTTATTTTAATGAAAAAAGTGAAGATAGAATCGTAATAAAGTAGTGAATGATTGTTATAACGCTCTTATTTCGGTTATTTCGTAAACTAACGGATGAAAAAGGATGATAGCATTTTTCAGTTAGTTGTGAACATCAGTTTAACGTTACGAAGCGATCGCAACGTTCATGTGGAAATTAATCTTTCACGTGTATGCTCTGACAGAGAAGCACATGATTATACGCCATTCGTTCTTTTTACGTAACCCTTCAATCATTCATGGTTGTTCGTCGAATGGGAGGGTTCTGCCTGGAATGATAGTTTAATCGATTAGATCGTGTAAGACGGCTTGGATTATTCTCCGAAATTACTGAAACTTACATCCTTAATGTCTTCAACTGTATCTTATTCTCATCAGCACACTTGCATAGAAACAAATAGCACCTTATTAGTATAATTTATATAGCCCGGAATTCGCTTTCCTGCTCAGCATTCCTTTACTTAATTTTAATGCAAATTATATTATCGTGTACGTGTTTACATAATTATTTAAAATCAGCAGGATTTAATGGAATTAATTGGTAATTATGATGAATTTATTTTTGTTTTGCAGAAAATAACGTCTACTACGTTCTTGAGATCATTGAGTGATGCCTCCACCGATCTAAAAAAGGTTTTAGCTGAGAAAATTCCACAAGAACAGGAGCGAATCAAGGCCTTTCGCAAACAGCATGGGAACACCAAAGTTGGAGAAGTCACCGTGGACATGGTACGCGTTTGGTCATTATACGATTCCCTATACATCATGCGTTTTGTTTCAAAAAATCTGACAAGAAGTAAATTATCGACTGTCTAAACGATATGTTACAAAATAATATATCACCCGACAAAGTTGCGTATTAGTATATTACATCAGACGGAGGAAGAAATTCTAAGTGGAAGAAACAGTGTTAATTATTTTTTGTAATTATGATAAGAATGGCGCAGATCTACGATAAACACTTTAAAATAAGCGTATCTCGCGTGCTTATCATGTGATCGCAGCATAGGCAGACTTTTAAGTTGTCAGAAAAATATGATTATTTATAGAAATGAAATGCATAGAATAGAAATGCATATTTTTATATCATTATATCTTATATAAAATGAACTTTATCCCTTGGGTATCACATTTCTAGCAATTTTTTGAAGATGATAAATTTTTTGTACTTATTAGAACATGCTGAACAAAATAATATGTATGTGCAATAGAAAATTTTGGATTCTTTCTTTTTCATACGTATTTTATTTTTGCATAGGATTAAATCGAAATAATGAAGTGATATATAATAGTAACATAGTAATAATCAAATAAGTTCAATCTGCATTTTACATAATTATTACATCACAGATTAATATCAATATTTTTGTCTGATTTTTTAAAATTTACCGTGATATCGTATGATAACTTGACTAATTGATACTTTTTAGATGTACGGTGGTATGAGAGGAATTAAAGGACTTGTGTGGGAACCGTCAGTCTTGGACCCTGAAGAAGGTATTAGATTTCGAGGAAAATCGATTCCAGAGTGTCAAAAGCTGTTACCAAAAGCGAAAGGTGGGGAAGAACCACTTCCGGAAGGTCTGTTTTGGCTTCTGATTACTGGCGACGTTCCTACGGATGCTCAAGTAAAAGCAATCTCTCAAGAATGGGCCGCAAGAAGTGCACTACCTGATCATGTAGTCAAAGCGCTGAACAATTTTCCCAAGTTCGTTCATCCCATGAGTCAATTTTCCGCCGCTATCACTCTTTTGAATAGCGAAAGTGAATTTGTAAAGGCGTACACACAAGGTGTTCACAAAAGCAAATATTGGGAAACTGTTTACGAAGATTCGATGAACCTGATTGCCAAATTGCCCGTAGTAGCTGCTACTATTTACAGAAATGTTTACAAAGGTGGTAAAGGCTTGGGTTCTGTCGATGCGAACAAAGACTGGTCTTGGAATTTTTCAAACATGCTTGGTTATGATAATCCACAATTTATTGATCTGATGCGCTTATACCTGACGATACATTCTGACCACGAAGGTGGAAATGTATCTGCACACACTACACACTTGGTAGGTTCGGCACTATCCGATCCTTATCTGTCGTTCGCGGCTGGTATGAATGGTCTGGCTGGTCCTCTTCACGGTCTTGCGAATCAAGAAGTGCTAATATGGCTGGAAAAGTTACGTGCCCAGGTTGGAGACAGTCCAAGTGACGACAAGCTGAAAGATTTTATTTGGAATACGCTGAAGAGTGGTCAGGTCGTTCCTGGATATGGCCATGCTGTACTCAGAAAGACTGATCCTAGATACACATGCCAGAGAGAGTTTGCATTGAAACATTTTCCGGATGATAAACTGTTCAAGGTAAAGTATCTAAGTGTTCTATTTAAAAATGCGTGTATTGTATAATATATAATTTTCTTTTAATTAATTATAATATTTACATATTTCCAGCTCGTTGCTCAAGTGTACAAAGTAGTTCCTCCAATTCTGTTAGAAACTGGTAAGGTAAAGAATCCATGGCCGAATGTAGACGCCCATTCAGGAGTTGTGCTGCAGTACTATGGATTGAAGGAGATGAATTATTATACGGTCCTGTTTGGAGTGTCGCGTGCTCTTGGTGTTCTTGCAGCCCTTGTATGGGATCGTGCTCTCGGCCTTCCAATTGAAAGGCCTAAATCTCTAAGCACCGATGCCCTCATGAAAGCCGTCAAAGCTTAAGCGACATCTTTATTTATGAAAAATCAGGATCATTGAAATCTTTTAAGTTTGTGTCACACCATCATCATAACTTCAGAAGTAAGAAACTGACTGCTTTCTATCATATTGAAAATATTTAAAATATTCTAATGCACGGAAAAGTGTACTTTTCTTGAACTCATGTCGATTTCATTTTATATGACTTCAGAGAAGTCGTTATGATAATAGCTGGATCTTATTAAAAAGATGTTGTGAGGCTAGGTATTACAAGAATAAATAATTGCGTCACATAACAGTATGTTTTAGGAACGTAGATATTTTAAAAAGAGGTTTCATTATGTATTGTATTGTAAAAACTTTCGCCTACATTTTTTAATCTATCGATAATGCAAGTTCTCTGTAAATGAGGTAGAACTCTTTCAATCTAAAACCAGGTATGAGAAATATAGGTTAATTCGTATACATATGTAGATTTAACTGCCAAGCCCTTCAAAAAAACATAACACATTCATTAATAGTAGGTACTGTTTATTGTAAATATGTTTAACTTACACAGTGACAATTTTAGAGATAAAAGTGATATAATCAATTATATGCAAAAACTAGTTAGTGTAGAGGACATTTTTCAAATATTGTAAATTAAATAGACACTGCCAAAAAAATATTGGAATTTTTAGCATGTAATTGGATCACAATAAATATCAATGCTGTTATTGTTCTGATGAAAAGGTATTGCGTGGTTAATACGAAAACGTTTTAGCGACAGAAGTGTGTATAAATCAGTTATTCTTAGTAAATTATATACAATATGAAATAAATAAGGCTGATAATATATGGAAGAAATATTGCAGTGTTAGTGTACCAGTTGTTGATTTCAGATTTTTCAAAAACGTTATAAGGATAGCTCACTTACATCGAGCTGCTTTAGTTGACATAAATTAAAGAAAATAATAACCAGTGATAGAATCACTGTTATACGAATAAGTGAGCGTGTGCGATATTTTATTTATAACGAACGTGAAAATAAACAGATCTTTAAAAATGATATTTGACTTTTTTTCATATCTTAAGGTAAGCGAACAAGTGCTCTTATATTTTATGACATATCTTGGAGATTCATTTAATTAAGTAATCATCAAAAATAAAGAAAAAATAAGATTTATTTTTATTTTATTTTATTTTTTTCTTTATTTAGTAACAAATTAAAATTTACAAAAAATTCAAAATAGGTTTTCTGATAGTAAAATTTCAATATTTTTAAACAAATTTGTAATTTAAATTTTAGATAATACTTATGTTCACCTATTATTTTTTACTATAAATATATTTGCTAAAACAAAATCATTATCGACTATAATTACATTAGTGACATTCTATCATTAAAAAATATTACTTACTTTTTATTACTTTTAATTATATTACTTATTTATTTTAAATTTTATTTAAATATCAAGGGAACAAGTAAAATATAAGATATATTTATTATAACTTAGAGGATAATTTGAAAATAAAAGCATAAAAAATTTGCTGTTTATTTAACTAAATTAATAGTACATGTATGCGATTTCTCTCATAATTCCATATTATTATATTATAATTTAATTAAGAAAATTTTGCAATATCAGAAACATGTAGAAATAAAAATAATAATAAAAATATAGAATTGCATATCAAGTAATTTACGGTATATAATTCTGTATCTGGTTCTTGTAACAGAAAATCTGTTAATTTTATCTTACAATAATTTCAGTCACGGAGTAACTACTTAATATATAAGCAATTATTTATGTTCACAAAAGTTTGTATAAAATCTTGTGCAAATTAATTAGTATTAAGCGATGTTATTTATTAATTAGAACTTTTAATTATTCTATCTAAAAAGTAAGAACCAATATCATACTGCTGTTATTTACTCGTTCACGTTTTCTTTCTACATACACGTTTTCTGGTACCGCTTGTCATTTCGTCCATATTCATGTGCATCTTGGAAAAATATATAAAAAAATTTATGATTTTCTTTATTTACTTATTGTTCAATCAACATGTAAAATCCAAGAAATGCATAACACGTCGTTCATACCGAAAGTCGATCTTTGATCTAAAAAGTACTCTGAAGATTATTAAAAGATTAGTCTATATCTTGACGAAAGAAAGCGCTGTTTGACTTCGAGCTTTTAGAACCTCGTCCTTAATAGCCGAAAACGAGTTCTGAAGGGAAAATTTCCAAAGGGTCACTATAACGTGCATTTGTAACGGTAAAAATACCGAAGGTCAGAACCCGGAGGAATTTCCCATCGTTGCCAGCCGCCACCACCCTCGCAAGCAGCATTGCGACATCCCTCCTGAACGAGCATACTAAAGACTCGAGGAAGGAGATGCTTAATCAAACTTAGGCTCGTTGATTGGTATTCTTTCAAATTTAGCAAATGTTGTATACCTGGCTATCATTACTCGCATCTACTCAAACATGCCTGCTTATCACAATAGTCATCCTCCCAACAGTCATCTATTTCCAAATATTTTGCCGCTTACCAATAATTCATCCATGTCCTTTGATACCTAAGTCACTCGTACTACTTAAACTCTAAATTTTCCTCACCTTATCTCATCCCTGTTACTCCGTTTTACCGATCCTCAAAAGGACTAGAACGAAACTCAAAAGGTAGACTTGTACTAGAACAGCCGTATCGTATGGTTGTATTAAATCTAATTAACAAAATAAACAAAACTTTTCTCTTGAAAATCCCTCACGCGTTGCACTCATTCCCGCTACCAGGAATACAACAGAAAACCAATTAGCGAGTTTAAACAAAACGTATGAGGCGGTTGACGGTCAGTGGCAACGAATTCAGAGAGTTCTCCTAAAAACATCCGAGAGTAGGATATAAATCGCTCTGCAGAGCATCTTCTCTGAAAACACCAGAGTTCATACACTTACTTAATCACAACTACTCACGTATCGCATAGACGTGTGAGGGGTGTTGCATTCCGTAAAAATATGGAAACGACGAGAATTGACAATTTTCCAGAAACACTAATGAAGCAATGAAATCGTCGTTGGTTGAATCCTGCTTTGATTTGTAACAGTATACGCAACGGAAATGAAAGTTACTATTATTCAGTTCAATTAGTATTTCGTTACATCGTTATGGTTACAACGTGATATATGTCTTATGTTACATACCAGTGCATTGTTACCTACATAAACTCTTCACACAAGTGCGTCAAACTATGACGCACTGTATAATCTCGCTTTACTTTCGTATTACAATCTGATAAATCATAATATCCAGACAATCGTTTCTTCGAGCAATTCAAATTACATTGTTCACGTATTAAGTATTCAACCCTTTTCATTCATAACATCCAATATAGCACAAGTTTTGTACTATGAACAGTTTACAATCCTTAAACCCGCTATTTCAGAATCGATACTTTGAGAAACTTTTTTTTGGTGTGAGCTTTTTATTCTTTTCTATCAGTACTTGTGTATTTGCAAATAAGATCTTTACGCTATCGCATAGCGTAAAAAGACAAACTTTCGTGTTCTAATTAAACAAGTTAACATTCTTGTTAAATGAAAAGTATGAGTCTCATGTATATAATCAATCAGGGTAACTTTGATGTGTATATGTACACGTACGTATACATATTCAATGATTAACGAACTCGTCAAGCGAACGACAAATTTAATAGAAAGGCCAAGGTCACTGATGGTTCACGCCCCATGGTATACATATCATGCGTTAAAGATGATTTCGTTTAGAGTACTATGCGATCGCACATTGCTGCACTTACGTAAACAATGATACGATTCCAAAGGATTTCATCGGCGAATAAAATGTTCGGATGAAATTTTTGATTAAAAAACAATTCGATCTAATCTAATCAGTTGCGGTATCATTCCGAAACAATTATGATTTGTAAAAGTCGATCCTATTAGTCTGGTGATTTTTAATGTTTTTTTCCCTGACGTGATCGAAACCTTTACCCATTACCGAGAGTAATAAGTACAATAATACAAATACGACAATAAAAAGGACGTTGCATGTATTTGTGTATTCATTATTGTTACAGAAAATAAAGGTTTCCAAACATATGGCGCTATGTTATCGATTGAATTTCGAAAACCTAACGATTGAAGCCCAATAACAGGTATAAAAATTCACAGGCTCTTGCTGAAATGTTCAATTTTACCTTTTCGTAGTGAGTTCACCTCGACCTAATTTCTCATTTATGTCGCAAAATGCGGTCATGAATCGATGCTTGCTCTACAAGCTACGACCCACATTTACCGCTATCTACAGATTTTTAGGACAAACTATAGCAAGCAATGAAATTCTGTGTTCAACGAAAACGAGCGTTAGAAAAGAGCGAAAATTCTGGAAGTTTAAAAATATAAACAGACATATGTTCATATGTAAAAACAAAATAAAGTCGTATCGTACAATCGTTGCTGTTATCAAGCACATTTCAGATATGGCTTTTCTGTAAGCGATTGATTCCG
Organism: Tetrapedia diversipes; assembly: GCA_033822845.1. Lineage (NCBI taxonomy): Eukaryota > Metazoa > Arthropoda > Insecta > Hymenoptera > Apidae > Tetrapedia > Tetrapedia diversipes. Next base: position 306,177 of record JAOPTO010002399.1, on the reverse strand, counting down.
ATTTGCTTATCGTTGAATTGACCATAATATAATAATCGTAAAAATTATTAGGTTACAAGGATAAAAAAAACGATTTTGCTAGAAAAAGAAAAGCGAATTTGAACGTAAGAGACAAATATTGTCGAGTATTTCCTTAGATCAAGAAGTATGCAATACTTACGCAGAAGCATCGTTAATCAACACTTTCCGATGCGATTCTTCAAGGTTTGCCCAGTGATGATGAACTCTAATACAAGACTTTGTGATTTTAAGGCAAGCCTTATAATTTATTGAAGTTTTCATGGTTATCGATTTTTGTTGATCAAGCAACAATGCTTTTTTATGTCTTTTTCTGTTTGTATTTTACGTTCTCTATGATGCTCGCAAATTCATACCATTTTATTTTAATTAAAAACATAAACATTTAATCAGAATAAAGTAATGTATAATTATTGTAATGCTGTAATTTCAGATATTTCGTAGACTAATAGACAAAAAGCAGTAAGTTGTAAGCAGCAGTTTAACATTTCGAAGCATTCACATATTCACTGAAAGTAAATTCTTTATGTACATGTTCTACAAGAATATGCTTTATAAGCCATATGTTCCCTTTACGTAATCCTGCAATACTGCATGGTTGTTTTTTAAGCCACAAGTTTTTGCTTCAACGAGTATTTAATCGCTTAGATTATTACGGAAATTTACATCATAAAATTCCTCAACTATATTTAAGTATTACTAGTACACAAGAAGTATTTTTGTTAATATAATTTACACAAAACTGAATTCACTTTTCTTCTTAGCATGTCCTTACCTGCAATTAATTTCAATGTAAACCATATTTTCGTGTAATACGTAAATCTTATAAATCAGTGTAATTTGATGAATTCAGAACAAACTGTGAATTCTCTTGTTTTGTAGAAAGTAATTTCTCCTGCGTTTTTGAGATCAATGAGTACTGAACTGAAAAAGATTATAGCTGACAAAATTCCGAAAGAACAAGAACGTATCAAGGCCTTCCGTCAAAAGTATGGGTCCGCCAAAGTCGGAGAAGTCACCGTGAACATGGTATCTGCGTGTTTGATCGTTATATAATTTCCGATGCATCGCGCGTTTCTTTTACTTTTAAAAATCTAACAGCGAATAAATTATCGATTGTTGCAACGCCACGTTGCAGGTGTAACATATCACGCAACAAAAATTACATGCTGGCATATTATGTCACGCGAGGGAAAAACATCTATGCAAATGGAAGACCCGCTTTAAATACTTTTCATAACTCTGATAAAAATAGCTCAATACTACGGCAAATATTCAGAAACGTGTATACATAGCACGCTTATGTGATTACAATATAGGCAGATTTTTGTGTTGTCCAAAGTATTCTGATCATTTGATAACCATAGAAGTATACAAATACCCGATGAACTTTATCCTCTAGCTGTTAAGTATTTAGCAATTTTTTAAGGACAACAAATTCTTATTTGAACGTGAAAAACAAAATATTAAAATGCGTAATTGAAATTTTTGGACCTCTTTTTTTATACATATATTATTCATGCGTGAGTTGAAATCAGAGTAGTTAAGTGAATTGCGGCGTATTAACAGTCAAACTGTGTTTAAAACGCATCTCACACAACTGTTTTATTTTTTTCCCCCTTTCAAAACATACCTCGACTTCACGTGATAAAACTCTACGGTGTTGCTACCTTTAGATGTACGGTGGTATGCGAGGAGTTAAAGCGATCGTATGGGAGCCATCGCTTGTGGACCCCAATGAAGGTATTAGGTTTCGAGGAAAATCGATCCCAGAGTGCCGAAAACTGTTACCAAAGGCGAAGGGTGGAGAGGAACCACTTCCGGAAGGCCTGTTCTGGCTGTTGATTACCGGCGACATCCCTACCGATGCGCAAGCACAATCAATCTCTCGGGAATGGGCAGCAAGAAGTTCACTACCTGATTACGTGATCAAGACTCTGAACAATTTGCCCACGTTCGTTCATCCTATGACTCAGTTTTCCGCCGCGATTACTATTTTGAGCAGCGAGAGTGAATTCCTGAAGGCGTATAATCAGGGTATACACAAAAGCAAATTGTGGGAACCCGCTTTTGAGGACGCTATGAACTTAATCGCCAGATTGCCGCCGATAGCCGCAACAATTTACAGAAATATTTACAAAGGTGGTAAAAGCGCTGGAGGCATTGACAAGAACAAAGATTGGTCTTGGAATTTTGCAACCATGCTTGGTTACGATAATCCAAAGTTTGTTGAGCTGTTGCGCTTGTATCTGACGATACACGCCGACCACGAGGGCGGAAACGTATCTGCGCATACCGTGCACTTGGTGGGATCGGCACTGTCCGATGCTTACCTGGCGTTCGCAGCTGGTATGAATGGGCTGGCTGGTCCCCTTCATGGTCTCGCGAATCAAGAAGTGCTGATATGGCTGGAGAAGCTGCGCTCTCAGCTTGGAGATAATCCGTCGGACAACGAGATGAAGGATTTCATTTGGAAGACGCTGAAAAGTGGCCAGGTAGTTCCTGGATATGGTCATGCTGTACTCAGAAAGACTGATCCCAGATACACGTGCCAGAGAGAGTTCGCGTTGAAACATCTGCCCGATGATAAACTATTCAAGGTGATGTTTCTGAACGTTTTATTTAAATACATGTACGTGTTTAATACTAATTTACAGTTTTCTCCTAATTATGATGTTTACGTATTTTTTTAGCTCGTTGCTCAAGTGTACAAGATAGTACCGCCAATTCTCACGGAACTTGGTAAAGTTGCGAACCCATGGCCGAATGTGGATGCTCATTCGGGAGTTTTGTTGCAACATTTTGGGATGACAGAGATGAATTATTATACCGTTCTGTTCGGAGTATCGCGTGCCCTCGGCGTGCTTGCATCCCTTGTCTGGTCCCGTGCTCTAGGCCTTCCGATTGAAAGACCTAAAACTTCGACCACCGATGCTCTCATGAAAGAGGTCGGAGCAGCATAAACAATATCTTCACTTATGGAAAATTTGTATCAGTGAAAGTGTTTAAGTTTATGTCACGTCAACTTTATAACTTCAAAAACAAGAAACCGACTACATTTTGTCATACTCAAAATATTGTTGTTAATGCACGGAAAAGTGTCATCTTTTAGAGCTCATTTCGAATTTATTTTATATAATTTCAAAGAAGTGGTTATCGTTGTTGGATCTTATTAAAGATATACGAGACTATTAATGCAAATAATTGTCTCACACAACGATATGCTCGAGGTATGTAAGTATTTTAAAAATTAGGTTTCATTGTGTACTGTATTGTGAAAGCTTTCAGCTACGTTTTTTATCTATTTATAATGAAGATTCTTTATAAATAAGGAAAACTTTTGTGATATAAAGTGCAATACGAAAAATACAAGTTGATTTATTATACACAGATTTAAGTGCCTCTTATCTAACAAACATGACGCACTCCTTAATAGTAAGTATATTTTGTTGTAGGTATATTCGTCACTTTATTTTCATCTTACGTAATGGCAATTTTGAAGGTAGAAACAATATAATCGATTATATTAGAAATTAGATCATTAATGAACTATTCAGTGCAGAAATGAACTGTTTTGCATAGTGAACATTTTTGAAATACGTAGACACTACCAGAAAAATATCAGAATTTGTAGAATACATTTAGTTTGCAACAAGACATAGCGTGGTTACTACGTATTACTCGATTTGTAAATTGGCTTATTATAGTGAATATCATGGAAAAGTTGATATGAGGGTAGTGTGGATGTTAACAAAAAAGAAATGCAAATATGTCCCGAAATTTTTGCTGTAAATACGTTTCTTTGCGAATTCAAAATTTGGTCAGATTGTGGACATCAAAAGCGGTACTAATCGTCTGTATTCGAGGATCTCTTTAACTTGAGATGCAGAAAGTTCAAAACTTATCTCTAAGCTAAAAAATTTGAAAATCCGTCTGTGTATAACAGGTAAACGAACGATTAGTACCACCTTTTATGTCCATAAACTGATCAAATTTTCAATTCGCAAAAAAAGTCATTTACAACCAAATTACTAAATAAAAGAAATAACTTCTTTATTTAGTGACAAAAGAAAGTTTACAAAAGGTTCAAAATAAGTTTTTTTTATGATGAAATTTCAATGCTTTTAAGTAGATTTGTAATTTAAATCTTAAATATTCAACTCCACCATTTATTTTTTACCATAAATATCATTCTTAAAACAACGTTATTACCAACTATAATTAAATCAGTGACATTCTGTCATTTACAAAAAATTATTTACTTATTACTACTTTTAATTGCATTACATATTTATTTTAATTCTTATTTAAATATCAAAGGAACAAGTAAAATATAATATATGTTTATTAGAATTTAAAAGATAATGTCAAAGCAAAAACATAAAAAATTTATTGTTTATTTAATCAAATTAATAGAACATGTATACAATTTTTCTCACCATTCCATATTAATATATCATAATTTAATTAACAAAGCTTTGCAGTATCAAATACATGTAGAAATAAAAATAATAAAAAATAATAAATGCATATTAAATAATTTACAGCATATTCTGTATCTGCTTTTTGTAAAAGAAAATTTGTTAAATTTATTTTACAATAATCTCAGTGCTTATATTAATTAACAACCTTGCATGTAAATGTTTCATGTGTATTATATAAATCAATCAACAATAACCGATTATAACAAGAAATGTTTTTATAATTTTTTAATTTAATTTAATTAGAAGCGAACTTGCACAACTTAAATGTACACAAACACATCTGATTCGTGTAATTTTACATAATCTTAATGAATTAAAACAACCTGTAACTTGTACTGTGTATTTTAAAATTATTATGTAACGAAAATTTTTTTGACGAAGGTATACATAATATCGTGTATTTGTAGTAATATGTTATAGATAAGATGATTGGTTGCTTCATTTCTCAATATGAGAAAAGCGCTATTTATTTTTATGAAATGTTAAGTGTATGATCTCACTTTGCTTCAGACGGTATTTGTTTTTCATACAATGAAGTTTCATACAATGAACAATTTCTATAATCATCTTCTTTGTGTATTATTAAGATTTTAAGATTTAAGCTATTAAACATTGCAGTATTTCTAGTTACACAAAAGTTAGTTATTATAATCATTAATCATGAAGTAAATAAAATAGATGGGACAGCTGTTAATTGGATGATTAGAGATTACAAATAGTTAAAAAATTCTTAAGATATTTAACACAAAGATAAATATGTTTGCAATAAAATATTGTAGATGCGAAACATACGTTTGTAATATATAATTATTGATTTCCTATGGAAATCAAATTAATGTTCCCAATAAACAATCACCTCACTGTTTAATTCGTATATCACAAAGCAGTTTCACATTTTTAAATACTTGGTTAGACTGGTTGAATAAACTTGTTATGAAATTTTCTAAGATATTTTGTAGTATCAAGTACTAAGAAATATTTAAATTCTTGCACAGAAGATTGAAAAATATGTGATTTAATTGGTACTAAATCGGAGTGAACTTTTTACAATTGTTTACTATTAATGCAGAGTATAAAAACTATGTACACAGATATATTTTTGGAAATTGCACAGGTCAAAGAATTTTTGTCCGCGCAATAACTGAATGAAATTAATAAATAATTTGTTTTTGCTTTTATATAAATACTGGTGGACGGGATCAAAATTAAACTTTTGATCATTCAAATACGCATACAATATTTTTATTAACTTTGATATTGAATCAAAAATAACATTTGATATCTTTTACTCTGCAATGTTAATGCAGCATTTATAGCTAGACATAATTGGATGTACTTCTAGATAATGTTAAATTTGGCAGTCCGGCTGTAAAGTATTCCTAATATATATATTTTATAGATAGATAAAAAAATTTACTATAGATACTTCTTTTAATGTAATATCTTCTATAAAATACTTTTGATATTCTACATTTCTTTATTTTTTTATAATGTGATGTTTAAAATGTAATTTACACAAAGAATAGTTAAAACATTATTTTACTTTTATATTGTAAATATAATAATTTATCATTATATTTTATATTACAGTAATAGATAAAATCAATTTCACCCGTCCACCTCTTGATATATTAAGTGTCTGCAGCAATAATTTTAATCAAAATATGTAGTTACACTTTAAGTTGAATTAAGCTACTGTACCATTTCAAAACTGATCATTCATTCTTAGATCCTTTGTACAATCATTAGAGTGGCACAATAATTTACATTGAACATATACTTTACATTTTAGATATTTTGTTACATTAAAAATCAATCCTCATAATGTACGTCATGTCTTTTTTAAACGTCCAACAATCCATTCAAGACCTTGATAAAGCCTAAAAAGTTGATAGTAATGAATTGCTTTGTCTTACAAACTAATAATATTCCATGACTGCACGAGTCAGTTTCATTCTTACCCCTCTCCTGTAAGTGCACAACAACTTTGTATATGCCACTGATGTTTTTTGATTGATGTCAAATCCAACTGTCTAGAAATTTCAGCTGCTGTCATACTGCCTTTTAAATCTTGCTTGTTAGCATACACCAAAACATTAGCTTTACTCAATTCTTCATGATTTAACATTGAATATAATTCTTCTCTTATTACACCAAGTCTTTCTCTATCTGTACTATCTATAACCATAATTATAAACTCAGTGTTAGTATAATAGGTGGACCATGCTGCTCTTAAACTTTGTTGTCCACCCAAATCCCACATTATGAAATGAATATTTTTCCAAACAACTTCTTCAACATTAGATCCAATTGTTGGTGATGTATGAACAACTTCATTCATTAGGAACTGGTACAATATAGTTGTTTTACCAGCATTATCTAAACCTACCATTACTATCTTATGTTCTGAAAAATAAAAAAAAATGTAGTTATAATTAATCAGATAATTAATAAAGCATAATTATAGAATTTTATAGTTCAGATAACATTTATATAAATAATTTATTTATAAGTATCAAATAATCTTATAATGTAAAAAATAATTCATTCAGAACATATGTTAACAGACATTTAAAGTAGGACAATGAAAGTTTCAAGCTGTTTTTACCAGATTTGTTAACTGTAGTATTGATTAATAAACAAGCAAAAACCAGCCTTATTTTTTACATTATTTTTCATAGCATATATAAAATATATAATTCTATTATTTAAACTTTCTATTTCTTGTCATTATAGTTATATAATTTTCAAAGAGTAAAGGAAACTATTTTATTATATTTATTCAATATATAAATACTAAAAAACAATTATAAAATTAATGTAAATTCAAAATTACTTGATAAAATATATTATTTCTTTTTATACAATAAATTATACTTGACAAACTGTTTTCACATTTGTAGGTATATTTTCTTGTTATAAAAACTGGAAACATATTGCTTCAGTTTAATACTTTTAATATATATCATAAACAATTATTATCTTCACGTGTTATTAAATATAAACATATTGCTGTAGTATCATTATATGACAAGCCGTATAAAATAACGCAACAATTGATAGAGTGTTGTTACTACATATGTTAAATTTACCTTCATTGCCAAAAAGACTCCACAATTTTGCAAATAGTAGTCCCATATTGATCAAAACACTAAACAACTCAGGTGTTAATGTTTATTTAATCGTGTTTCTGTACAGTCTTATTCTCAATAAAAAAGAAGTATTTAATTTCAGAAATGGGGCATTTCATTGTCAGAGGGTTATGTTCACTTTTCTATTAAATTCTTTTTCAACGTGTTTCAAATAAATTATCATCATTATTGACGCATTACAATGTAAAACGTATATTTAAGAACTCTTATAAATTGTTAAAACCTCACTAAGGATAACGTTAAAACGAAAGAAATATTCGAAGACCTTCCCTAATCTAATCAAGCAAATCGCGACATGTTGCGTTTCCAATTACAACATCCATACGTCCTACGGAACCAATCATGTTTTAGAATTAACTGAAAGTGATGTCAGTCCTGTATACACATATCCTGATTGGAAGTAAAAAGTTCTTGATCAAACGCGCGTAAAACAGTATGTTCATTTTGAAATAGGTAAATAGTTTGCAATATGAGATTGAAATTATTCAGTCGATTTTGCTGAATCATCTGTTTGCATGTGTTTGACAAAAAAAAAATTAGTTATATATGGCATAATCGTAATGTTAAGTTTGTAGAACTAAAAATTTTTAATATTAAAAAATAAAAGATATTAACATTATTTCATGCGATATTGTATATATTAATATAAACTATTGTATTAAAAATTATAATTATCGAAATAATGTCAATATCAGTTTAATCCCTTTTAACAAATATTTCATTAAAACAAACTTCTCAATTTTAATATCTCATAAGAAGATCAAAATTTTGATATTTCGTAAAAAAATACACATTTTGTAACAAAATTGTTTAATACCTGATATAATTAGAGTAACTAATTGATTAACAAATCAATAAATTTGCTATCTTAATGTTATAATTTAGGATACTTTTATAAAACTGTTAATGCAAAATAATTATTTGCAAATACAGAAATGCACTATTTTTATAAATACTAAACTTTTCTGAGGATTGATTAAATTAAATAAAATTTGAATTTTCCATCGTTTCAGTTATCATATTATATTACATTTATAATTTATGATATATCTAAATACTGATAAAGTTATGAAACTTGTAGTAGTGTTCACAAAGTAGTGACTTCGCATTGACCTTGGTGTGCGTTGCGATTGGCTTATGAAACGTCGGCTGATGTCGAAGCTAAGCACTTGAGAATGAATGTCCATTCTTGATCTATGCGGTAGGAGCTGTCGGCCACTTGTTGCTTCTTAATATCGCGCTAGAAACTGATTATATAGCATTTTCGAAAAATTGTTTATTAAAATGAGTAAACCGTAAGTAATTTTTTGTTTGTTACTGAAATTAATAATGAAATTATTTAAAGAAATATTTCTTCCATGCATAATTTTTAAGTAGGAAATTTATAGTTTTGTGAAAAATATATTTTGCCTTATAGAGTTGCAGATATTGCTCTTATTGGGTTGGCTGTTATGGGTCAAAATTTAATCCTAAATATGAATGATCATGGATTTGTTGTTTGTGCATACAACCGTACAACAGACAAAGTTAAATCATTTTTAAATAATGAAGCAAAAGGTTCAAAAGTTATTGGAGCATATTCATTGAAAGAAATGGTAGATAAACTGAAATCACCAAAGAGAGTGATGCTTTTGGTAAAAGGTAAAATTTTGTTATATGTTATGAGTTCTAGAATAAAAGAATTTGACCTTGTAATAGACTATTTGTTTTGGATCAATAATCACACAAAAGTTTTATTTGTAGAGACCAAACTAATTAGTAATAATCATATTTAGTAATTATATGTAATTTTTATCTTTTCATCATGTAATTAAGAGAATCACATATAACAGAATGTATTCTTTTTTTAGCTGGAGCTGCTGTGGATGCATTTATTGAACAACTAGTACCTTTATTGTCTCCTGGAGATATTATTATTGATGGTGGTAATTCTGAATACCAGGATACTGATAGACGAACTAAAGAATTAGAAAAGAAAGGAATTTTATTTGTTGGTAGTGGTGTTAGTGGAGGTGAAGATGGTGCTAGATATGGGCCATCTTTAATGCCAGGTGGAAATTCAAAAGCTTGGCCACATATTAAACAGATTTTCCAGGTATATAGTTGAAATATAATTATACATTTAAAAATATAGTATAGGGGGGTAATTAAACATACTAGTAATAAAATATTTCTTTAGTCAATCTGTGCAAAAGTCAATGGTGAACCTTGTTGTGACTGGGTTGGAGAAACAGGTGCAGGACACTTTGTAAAAATGGTACACAATGGTATTGAGTATGGTGATATGCAACTTATTTGTGAAGCATATCACATTATGCGAAATGGTTTGAAACTTAATCCAGAAGATATGAGCAATGTATTTGATGAATGGAATAAAGGAGAACTTGATTCATTCTTAATTGAAATTACACGAGATATTCTTAAGTATAAGGATGAAAAGGGATATTTATTAGAACGGATTAGAGATACAGCAGGTCAAAAAGGAACTGGAAAATGGACAGCTATTGCTGCATTAGATTATGGAGTACCTGTAACTTTAATAGGAGAATCAGTCTTTGCTAGGTGCCTTTCGGCTTTACAAAGTGAAAGAATACAAGCAAGTTCAGTATTGAAAGGCCCAGATGCTGTATACCAAGGTGACAAAAAACAATTCCTAGAGCACTTAAAAAAAGCTCTTTATGCTTCAAAAATTATTTCGTATGCACAAGGATTTATGTTATTACGAGAGGCTGCTAAAATTTATAATTGGAATTTAAATTATGGTGGTATAGCACTTATGTGGAGAGGAGGATGTATTATAAGAAGGTATATATTTTTTTAATGACATAATAATATTATTTAAATCAATTTTTATAACATTGTTTTATGTAACCTTTTTTACTTCAAGTGCTTTCTTGGGAAATATAAAAGCAGCATTTGATAAAAATCCAAAACTTTCTAATCTATTATTGGATGATTTCTTTGCTAATGCAATGAAGGAATGTCAAGCTAGTGCTAGAATAGTAATATCCACAGCTGTAACTCTGGGCATACCAACTCCTGCATTATCAACTGCATTAGCTTTTTATGATGGTTATAGAACTGCTAGACTTCCAGCAAATTTGCTTCAAGCTCAGAGAGATTATTTTGGAGCTCATACTTATGAATTACTTGATCAGGAAGGAAAATTTGTACATACAAACTGGACTGGGCATGGTGGAAATGTATCTGCTTCCACATATGATGTATAAAACTGGTTAATATAATTTTATATTAAAATGTGTATAAAATGTAAAATTGAAGTTAATGTTATGGATGATAAATGTTCCAATGTATTTAAAAATACATAAATGGTTGTGAAAGACTACGAAAGTTACATGTTCAAAACAGGATTATTAAAAAGAAATATCACATATATTTACATATACATTTATTTATATACACATGAATTTCTGAATTGTTCATAGTAAATTTGTAAATTAATATTTTTGTAAGATTGTCATTTTTTTATTCTTATACTTGAAAGTGATAACTAATTTATCAAAGGAAAAACAACACATTTTATATGAAACAAAACATGAAAGTAAACTATATATGTATATTTACCCAGGAAATGAAAACAGTAATGATTACTGCTACCTACATAACGTTTTCATATAAGAAAGTTTGTACGAAAAAGTAATAGAGCATGACTTAAGTCGTTCAACAACACTTGTGAAATCAATGCGGAAGTAATTTAACCTATCTGTTTTAGAATTTTCATATTACGTTTCAAAATAACAGGGTATTGATATATACATTTTATAATTATTTTGTTTTATAACAATAGCATTTATTACACATTTAACTTCAATTAAAATATTTAATAAGACATCAATATTCAACTTTACAATAGAACCGGCAAAAACTAAAATGGAAACCCAAGTAAAAATAATTTCACATCATGAGTCACCAAAGTTATATAAAACCTTATAAAAATATATAGAGAATGTATAATTTGTATTATTAGATATATTATTCATTTTTATTCGTATTTAAGTATATTAAATTTATTAGAAAATAATCAATATCAGTAATTTAATAAAATAAAATTTTATTTGTTTTAAAAAACTTTAAAACAAGATTAGATTTACAAAGTATTATAAAAACAACTATTATGCACAACTTCAGGAAAATGAATTTATAGAAGTATTAAAATTGTAATTAACGTATTTAATGTTTTATTTTCATAATTAAATCATATAAAATGTTGGAAAATTGATACCATAGAACCCTATTTAGCCGTCCCTGAAGTACGTTGGCTTTACTGACCGTAGACGGGCGACGTAGTCTGCAGCGTTCATTTGCAAAATGGCTGACCACAGGGAAAGGGATTCATATTATTCGCAAACGGATTTAAGATCGAAAAATGATGATCCACCAAACTCACGTTTATTTGTTATATGTCACAAAAGTTTGGAAGAAGATGATCTCAGAAAGGCTTTTGAGAAATTTGGAAAAATCGAAGACATTTGGGTGGTTAAGGATCGAATTACAGGCGAAAATAAAGGTAATTTCTCTTGTTTATAGAAGAAATCAATAAACTTTTGTTTTATTTTTTTAAATTTTTTATGTACATATAAATATATCTATTCATTTTTTATTTATGAAAATTGTTTATTCATATCATTTTTATGAGTTGTTCAAATACTTAAAAAGTAATGTGTATTGTTTATATAGGAGTTACATACATTAAATTTTCAAAAACCTCAGAGGCAGCTTTTGCTCTGGAAGAAATGAATGGAAAAATGTTGGGTTCAGTTGGAAGACCTATTAAAGTAATGATTGCTTCAAAGTAAGAATTTGAGTAATTACTCAAAAATGTTTTTAAAGAAATTTATTTTTTATTAGTATAAACATACATTTTTTGTTGATAAATATCAAAATGTAAATATTTATTTCAGTCGAGATCAGGGTTCTGTGAGAGAAACCAATGAGGAAGAAAGATGGGTTCGTTTATTTTGTGTATTACCTAAGTCTATGACAGATAGTGAACTGCAACAAGAATTTTCAAAATTTGGACCTATTGAATATGCAACAGTGGTTAAGGATAGAAATACAAATGAATCAAAAGGATTTGGTTACGTGAAATTTAAGAAAGTATCTAGTGCAGCAAGAGCATTTGAAGAATGTGATAGAAAATATAAAGCTGTATTTGCTGAACCAAAAAAGCCAAAACCTGAACATATTGATGTAAAATACAATAATGGGTTATCTTCTCATTATGATGGTGCTAGTGGAGGTTCATCAAATTTTGGAAAGAGCAGTATTAGTTTAGAGATTGCTACAAATTACCCTAATTCTGAAGGTTATACGCATTTACAAGTAATTGCACATCCAGCATTGAATCAGGATCAGCTATGGAAATTATTTGATATTGTACCTGGATTGGATTATTGTCATTTAAAGAATGATGTAAGATATAGAATGCCAAGAGGTCAGGCTGTTGTAGTATACTCTAATCCTAGTGCAGCTGCCTATGCAAGGGAAAAATTTCATGGTTTTGAATATCCTCCTGGTCATAGGATGATAGTGAAACCAGATTTATCAAGTGTGCCCCCCAAAAATGCAATAAAACCTGGAAGTTCTACAGGTGGAATTGCTAGTGCTAGAACAGATTTAGCACATCTGGCTGAAACTATTGCTCAAGCCACATCCTTAATTCAAGCAGCAGGATTAACTGCACCAAGTGAGATATTATTTTGTCTATGTAATATGATAATACATAATTTCGCTACATAATTATATTTTTACATAATTAGGTTTAGAACATTCAATGTGTGTTAAATTACCACCTGTACAACCAATGGCTAGTATAGATGCAGAAGTTGCTAAAAGGTGCTTCATTGTATGTGGGCCTCCAGTACCTCCTATATATGCCATGAAGGATGCTTTCTGCAGATTTGGCAATCTTATAGATGTTTATATGCTTCCAGGGAAAAATTGTGGTTATGCTAAGTATGCTAGTGTGGAAAGTGCAAATGAAGCAATTGAGGTATATTTTACTTCAAACCTTATATTGTTTTTAATGTTGCATAAAACAAAATATATTTAATACAAGAAGTTCCTAAATAAAAACTTTGAGCTAGTTATTTAATTAAATTATAAAACGATAATGTCTTGCAGATTTTACATGGGCAAGAAATTTGTGGATCCCGATTAAAGGTATTAGAAGCAGAAGAACGCAACGTTGGTGAAGATCGTAGAAAACGGCTACGAATGGATGAAGATGAAAATTAAAATATTTTTTGTATATCTCGTAAGTAAATCGCTGAGTACATGGCAAAAGAGAGGAGGGAAAGAGAGAGACATATAAATATTAACACCCAGACGTTGTAACTGACGATTACCTTAGTTAAAAAACAGGAGAAAATGTAATTTTTCTATTTGTCTTCACAGACTGACTGGTATACACAAGCTGGACGCACGCAATAAAAGAGACGAATTTTAAGACTCACTTGACCACGTCGGGCCCGCATCCAAGGAAACTACTCCAACTACCTACTTTTAACTACCGCTTACGTTCGCGATTTCAACGTTACTGAAACTTGAACGCTACTTTACTTTATCCTTACTTGTCGTTACACATAAACCTGACTTCCTGGTTTTATTATTTTAAGAGGCCTGTGCGAAAAGTGATGTTAAGAATTTAATTTGAGAGTATATAAAGCATAAAAATCTAGTTAAATTTGAAATATTTTCCTTTAGCACAAGGAAGGTATGTGATGCAATATACTTGAGATGTTTATTGTTATTAAGGTTATGTATTACAGGTATATGTGAGAGATAAGAGTATTTCTCTATGCATATACTTTTGTATCAAAATCATATTGAAATGAAAGATTGTTCAAAAAAAATTTGGAAAAAGGATAAGAAATTTTTTGTAGATTAATTAAATGAGAAAAGTGAAAAATTTAAAGCAAAAAAAAAGAACAAAAATAAAATTATCTCTTAATATTTTATATTCTTGTTTATAAAACAAGAAGCATATTATCAATTATGATATTAATTTTAACTATTCGCGCAGGCTTTGAAACATCCTGTGCCTTAGAATTAGTAAAACAAATTTTTGTTTATAATTTATATTCAATAGTTCTGTACGATTCTTTCATTAGTTGTAGTATGTATGAAAAAAACCTGAAGTAATTTATTTCTTGTATGTGTTTCAAGAAATATTTTCATGATGACGAAGAACAACATATTTCATAGAATTAAAATTCCAAAACAAGATATTTTGCGGATTAGTACTTTATTTTTGAATACAAATGTGTTTTCACGTATTACAGTTCAAAATTGTTTTGTTGTGAAGATAAAACACAGTGAATGTATGTTACTTAAACAAAATTTTGTATAAATTAACACTATTCTTTGCAAGATTTATTATATTCTACTAAAGTTTACATGATCGTTCTTATTTTAATAACACGAGTGTAAATAGTTAGTTTAATTACACTATATTATTAATTAATATATCTGGTAATATTTTATTGCGCATTTTTGTAGACAAAAATTAATTTGTATAAGTATACAATTACAAATACACAAAAAAAAAGAGAAAAATAATTATATTTTCCACTGAATTATAATGAGTAAATCTTGTTTTGGAAACGCTTTAACATAATATATATTTATGTGTATAGATATATTTGCATAAAATGTGTTAACATGTTGTTTTTTATAGTTAGATCAAATTTTGTTAAAAAACATACGTTTTCTTAGAGAATTAATATTATGTTCATGATCACAATTCGTCAAATACGAATAATTGACGCACAACATGAACGTTTTATGATGGACACTTTTGTACATGTATTAGACTGTTTTACTCAATGACCATACGCAATGATGTTTTAGGAGACTGTAACTGACTTGTTTGGTGATATTAAAATACACATTAAGTATTCAAAACCTTACACGACTTCCACTTATTTTTTTTTTTTACACTGAACAGAATATCCTACTTTATATTATGTTTATAATCTACTGATCTGATATATATTTTCTTTTAACTTTCAGAATACCTCATGGAATCAAAGATGTGTACCTGATGACTGTGATATAATAGCAGAGTAAGGAATTACTATTATTGTGTATATCGAACATATAAAATATAAAGAATAAATTATAATTTTATATAATTTCTCCTTTTTATTACTGAACAGAAATTGTTACGCCAATCAGAGGATTATTGTATTTGCACTTGTTTATGCATTTCACTTTTATAGTGCACTTTTATAATATATGATGTTTATAATTTATTTTTTAAATATTTCTTTGATATGTTCACAGAGTGCAATAAAGTAATTTTATATAAAAATAACAATACGTTAGATTATTATTAATCTATTCCTGAATGCGTTCCATTATGTTAAGTTTGAACTGGAAGGTGCATCTAAAGAAACAGTCAGCAGGTGTCGCAGCAGTATATCGGAAAGAATTTTCGCGCCAGTAAACTTTTGCGCTGTAATATAAACGTGTATAGTCGTGGGGAGGAGACTATTTTAATCACGTTCATTGTTGGAGAGGTTTAAATGGGGCACGTTTTGCATCGATATAGGTTAACAGCGAAATAGAGGGGATAGCAACTCACGTGTTACCGAACGTGCTGTGTGATGCGGAACAGTTGCTCCACGCGAAAGGTATACGACTCAGTCTTCATAGATACCACTGTCTGAAACGTACTGTGGTGTTTATTATTGTGAAATTATTCTAGGAATTTAGTGATATAATTAATTAATTTACTGTTTATTTATGATTAATCAGGTGGTACATAATTTTCAATCTAATCATTAACAGTGAATGCGATATATTAAAAAATATCTTGTTCTTTTTTATTCGTGTTAATGCGAACAATCTACTTTCAAATTTTTCCTCATCAATGTTTACCACCATTATTTTATAAAATATAGAAATGATACGCGAACATCGAGTTTATTTAATTTAATAGCAGTGTTGTGACTTAACGTATATCATCTGAAAAGAACACTGCTTCAAGAAGGAAACAATGGAAAAGGTGTCCACTGAAAATGCTAAGGTGTCAGATTCCGGATATTCTAATACCTGCAGCAATAGCCAGTCGCAACGGAGGTAAATATCAAATTCTATTGTTTATTATCTTGAACTTGTTCTCTTTTCCAAGTATCGATTTGAACGTGGCGCCATCGATTTCAAATTATGCATTGCACTGACTGCACACAATATTGATCGTGATTCATAAATTCACATTTTTTGTACATCATTTCGTTATCATATCGGTAAGGGAAAATGAATCGGTGATCTATTTTTCAAATAAAACTGTATTTGTGTAATTCATCCTCATAAAGTTAAATTTTAATGACTTCAACAATATTTTCATTAACAATTCATAAGTGTTAGCGTAAATAAAAAAAAACTTAAAACATTTCATTTACATATTATAAAAATGTAACTGCGTGTAAATAATTATTAACACACCTGTTCGTTGTGCCATCTGACTCATTTTCACCGAAAATATTATGTACCACGATACTTAACGGTTAAAAGAATTAAAAATAAAATGAAATTAGCTTAAAGATTAATTTACTAAAAATTGAGAAAAATCAAGCTTTCGCTCCATTATATTTTGTAAAATAAATTTCATCGATATCCACAGATTTGGTTCATGTAACGCCTTCTTATCCAATTACGGATATCACGCGTTATTTATATACAAACGTTTAATGAACGTTTATGAGAGATTGCGTAGAATGAATACTTGTGCAAAACAGTATACATGTTAATTGCATTTCTATTCTCATTTAGCTGCAATTAATATAGGAAAATCTCATGGTTGTCGGAACGTAATCCTTTGTATTCCCCCTTTTTTTGCCCGTCAATCTTTTAATTCTTTTTTACTTATGCGATCGAGCACGTTGGTTCTTGTGTAATTATAACCTGCAACGTGCTTCCGCACGATGTTCTATAAATGGAAATGTTCACTTAATCGGGTTAGGTTCGGTTAAACGTTTACGAAATTCACGTGTGACGATGGTTGTTGAATCTATACGATGGACGGCGCACGTTTCCGATTTGCTTAAAGTTTTGCAATCTTTCGCAACGACTCGAAACCTTACGAGCAGGTGTAAGGAAGTTTCGTAACAGTTTTCATCTGTAAGCTCGAGGAAACCTTTGTAAACTGATTTCCTTGCGTCCCATCTGATTCTTGTTTTACATGATAAAATCGCAGACCTCTGAATAAGATCTGGACGCGTGTTATGGGAGAAAAAGAATTAAAAGAACGATAAATCGATTGATTGTTCCAAGTAATCGTACAGATTGTGTATTTAACCCTTTCGAACAGTACACATGTGTACCAGCACGATTTGAAAATTATATCTCTGTGAAAACGTGTTATTTATAATCGATCTAACATGGTAGACATACTTTGATTATATCATATTTATATTTCGGGACGAAACGGTTAAGGGCCTACAGTTCCCGAAACTGCCAGAAACCGAAATTCCGAGAAACGATTCACCTTTTATGCATTTCGGTTATTCTGAAGTACTTTATCGAACCAACAGTTGAAATAACAGGGTGTTGAATCTCACTCGTGAAAGTAATAAGGAAAAAGATTGATCGATTGGATTATCGGAGCCTTGGAATGTGATCCGCGATCTATTATTCCTTGATCACACTTGTTCTAGATCTATTTGATTGAATTTTCAGGCTGTTCGAAGGCGGATTTAGGTATAGGATGAGTAGCTTGAGGCGGCAACCTTTGAAGGGCGGCAGATTTGGGGAAAATCTGTTCGACATAAAAATTGTTTTACAAAGACTAATGAATTTTCACAAAAATATGTTTTCAAACTTACTATTCTAAGGGTTTGCCATACCCCTCTTTTTAGCCTGGGGGATTTTTAGCAAAATCTTAAACCCACCCTTAGAGGCTGCTATTTCAAAAAGCAACAGAGACATTGAATTTAACAAAGTTTAGAACGCAGTTTGAATATTGTAGTATATTGTAATCTGATAATAAGAAATTAACAAATGGAGGCGTCGTCACAGCTTGAAGATGCCTTTCTTTAGTTAATCTCTTGGTTGGTTTCACCGACGGCGATAACCGAGGGTTAATTAACGGACGACTTATTCCATTAAAGTCAATTCAACCATCAGGTCGCCGATAGATCCTCTCCCCTTATTATTTCGAGAAACGGTCGTCATCTGCAGATGAAGGGTGATCGTTCTCCGACTTTAAACTCCCTTTGAGAAGCTTTCGTACATAACTGATTTATCCGTTATGAAACGAAATCACCCCTTCGAGGGTTAAATATTCTACCTAGTGTACCGAAATATTCGAGGAAACCAAAGTTTATTTTAGATTAGTTATATCACTACAAAGTTCTTAGTATTGTCTAGCTCTAAAGGTGAAAAACATGCGAAATTTTCGTCGAATTTTCGAAATTAAAATTGTACCGAGGAATTCTTTTTTTCTGGCTTCAACAAATTCATCCTTCAATAGGTTAATGTTATGTTATGTTAGTTAACTCATCCTTAACTTATCGTTATGAGGATAACGCTGCGTCCTGTCGGCTCTCGTCAAACAGTTTGAAAATTCGCAGGATAGCGTTCAGCATCTGTACGGTGTGCATTAGCGCAGGATACTTGGCATTGACACGCTTTGTCGATGATGTAGGTGAGAGGTAGACGAAAAGTACGGCGAACGAGTGGGATAGAAACTCGAACACTACGGTTAAGGCTAACTAGTTTCTCGGCGAAGCATGTCGGTTGCATTTCCACGTTCGCATTTTACACATCTAGGCGCGGGTTTGCGAAACCCGATGAAAACAGGTCGAAACGGAGCGCGAAGCATACGCGAGATTGGAGATCACTGATTCTGAGCTATCGAAAGTGTTCGATTAAAATGTCTGCTTTGGCACACAGTCACGTGGCGTTGCCAGTTGTGGAAAGCTTGCGAAACAAAATGTAAAATTCAGGCGAAATGGCAACCGAGGAGCTTTCTTAGATAATATGTTCGGATAATCGAAATGACTCGATGAAATTGGTCTTTAATCGATAGTAACGTGCGTCATACTTTAACCGATAAGAAACGATAGGCAAAGCGAAGTCTCACAGATCCCAGCGATTTTTGTTTTCGTGGTAACTCGCGAAATTCTTATTATTTCGTCTGAATCCTTAGAGTTTAATTCCAGCTTCTTCGTTTCTTAATACAATTTATAGTTTCCACACGAAATTCTAATTCACAGTGCTGAGATTTTTCAGCTGTTTTCAATTGTTCGACAAATATTTAGGATAATTCGGTGGACTCCACAAAATGATCCATTGCACGTTAACGTGGATTATATAAGATTCCAGAGATATTGTTTCATAAACTCTGCTTAGATGTAATTTCTTGTACTTATTCCGAACAATGGTTAATAACGACGCAACAGCTAATGGCGATTCTTCATTAGTATTTACGAAGGACAATACCGTGGGTGAATCCTCTATTGATACGCCCTACTCAACCGGTAGTCGATACTGTTTATGTCGATAATTATAGACTTATAGATTCTGAATTCTCACGTGTTGTTTTTCAAATACGCTGTAAGGGTTGAAACGTGATATTTTGCTGGAAAAAGCCCACATGTTACACCATGCGTCGCTCCACTATTTTGATCGCGTAACGAATCTCTGTATAAACCCGGAATGGTTACGCTAAATTGTCGATAGCAGATCCTAAAAATTCAAACTCGAACTTGTAACTGTTAACGATAACGTTTAACATTCCTCCTCAGAGAGATGTGCCAAAGAAACAATTAATCTCACATTTTGTTTCATTTCTCAAAATGTGTTGAAGTATTCTAAGATCCACACGTGTTTTTTACCTTTTACTGAACTTCCCTCTCGGAAAAAAAAGTTATAAGGAAGTTATAAGAAATTGCTATACATGATTATGAATGCACGCATATTCTTGTCTTTTCCTTCGTTTACTATTCAAATTACCTACTCGAATTATCCCTGTATCTTTAATTATCCGTATTGCTCCGTTACTATTCAAAACGTTTAACTGTTTGGATTAAATAAATTTACGCATTCGAGTATTTGGATAATTCTGGTTGTGGTGGATAGTATATTTTTGATTGTTTAATACAACGTTTCCTTGGCACCATTCAGCTCCGCCATCGAGAGCTGGATCACGGCCCCGTTCGACGGTTCTAGTCACGGGGCCACGAGCGTGAAACAGACCTTCTTATGCAATAATTTTTCCTACCAAACGAGGAGCCCCGTGCCTGTTCCCTGGGAAATAACGGGGACAGTGAAAGGCCAGAAAGACTCCGTCGTAAGGGCCGATCGTGGTCACGTTTGCCGAACATGTGATCGGTCCTTTTTTTCCCCCCATTCCGGTAACTAGTTCCAGAGATTTCGTGTCAGCAGATTGTGCGACTTTCTCGGCGATGGTTTAATCGGCCAATGGGCCGAGGCCGTTCTTACCGTTTGAGAAATGCACCTTTTCAATCGCCACTTATGCACCTAAGCGTATCCGTTCGCCAGACAGAATTCGAAGGATGTAGTGTCAGCGAGCCACGATTATCGGTTACATCGGGAATGCACACACACGATTTCCCATTTGTCCAGAAAGTTTGCCCGTTTATTCTCACGGTAGGTTAAATTAGCTTGATCGGTCAAGCGAAGATCTCTGGAGACCGGAAGTATTTGTGGAACGAAAAACACGGACCGGTATAATATCCCTTTTGCGCGGGCATAAAACTAAACGGTAGAAAGTGTGCAGGATCAGGAATGTTATTTCTGTTCTGTAATATTAAGACGGAATTACCAATTACGAATGAAGCATACTTATTTCTATTAACTGGGAGATTGAACGAAAGAATACTCGATATAAGTGGAACGAACTTTTATTTACACGTTTTACAGGAGACGGTGAAAAATTTTCCAAAGTGCAGTTCAATAAGTTCATAAACTTCTACGAGGAATCATAAACTGACGAATCTGTGGTAGCTCTGATGTTGAATAACAATTCAGCCATTGCTCTTTATGCATTTATTTAAAGACCAAGCCTGTATCGCAAATTCGTGGAATTACGAAAATAGCATTCTATAAAATTATCAGTGTTCTAAAATATAAAATAGTAACTGTAAAAAAATCGTGTGTTACAAATTTAAGAATCGACCATGCTAACACGTTCAGTAGTAACAGAAAGTCAAAGTTAGACCAGATGCGCCTCTAAAGTAGCTTGGTTTGTTAATTGTCAGACATTAACGCGTCTACGTTACGTAATCTCATTTACTACAAATGTATTTAAAAATATCGTTTTTACGATTGGGTGGTTGTTAGATATCAGATTCTATAACAATGTTTACCGATTTCTGTTTCAGTAGTGGCAGCTCGATCTCGAGAAACAGCAACCGTTCTGAGAGTAGCGGTTACTGTGGTAGGCGTCCATCGACATTTGGATCCAGGTAACACATCATTTGGATTACATCTTTAAATCATACATTTAGCACAATCGAAGCAATCGCGATGACGATCGGTCATTGTATACAAAACCTTTCCCCAAAATATCGTTTCCGAAATACACGCTTCAAGGTATACACGTTATCAGCGAACGAAGCTGTTTGTGATCTCAAAGATTATACAAACGCGTTCCAAGTATTAATACGAGGGTAAGTCAACTATTATCCGCAATCGACTAGCAACTACGACTTTGGCTAGCAGGAAATGAGAGCAAGGAATCCAGTGGAAAGTGATTTCTTTCCTCACTGCTTTGCGAGCTTTCTCAAAGAATAATGTATCTCTTGCGAGCTTTCTCAAAGAATAACGTATCTTTTGCGAGCTTTCTCAAAGAATAACGTATCTTTTGCGAGCTTTCCCAAAGAATAACGTATCTCTTCTCTCTCTATCTTTCTTTCACCACACTTGATAGAAATGTACAGATGATCTACTTGTAAACTATGGTCGTGCAATATCGAATCATTAATACATGTAACTGATGATAAAACGGTGTCACTCTTTTTAATCGCTTCTTTCTACATAATCACAATCGATTTCTCTTTCATAATATCTCTCATTTGAATTATAAAGTCTAAAGCATCTCGCTAAATCACGATGAGTTGTCTCAATTTTTGCGCTAATCTTAATCGTTGTCCCGCAATTAAGTAATGGCGGATTTGTAAAATAAGTTGAAGCGGTCGCCTCGGGCTTTGTAAGCCCGCGACATAAGCTTCTTCTTCTTAAAGAAGTTTTAAGTTATAATTTTGTACAAAAATTTCAAACATCCCGCGAAGCATTAATTCTTTCAACCTATACTTATGTACACAAAATTTCAAAGATTTCGTTTATAAAAAATACCATTCCATTACAAAAAAAGAAATAGTTACGCACCTTGTTCTCTTGGGGTCCGTCCCTTCAAAGTCTGTTGCATTTTAAATGATCAGCCTTCGTGAACAGTTTGTCGCGCATCAAGTGTCTCACCCGGTACATTGTGCATGATTGATTCATTTCAATGGGGCCTCGGAAGATGTGCAACGTCTCGCACCTCCTTAAGACTAAATCCTCTACTGCAACTATGTGTAAAGGTATCTACTTTGAGTGATTCGCATAATGAAGCGCCAATAAATTTACCATCGGTTTTTATTCTCAGTACATCCGTGTAACTAACACGGCCGTATCATAATTATCACGGTTGTGAAGGTGACACGACACGCACATTCACGCGGCAACGTGGATTTTTAGCACCGTATTCACGTACGTGGACTGGTACGATTACATTTAGTTACGAGAAAGCGTGCACACATACACACACACGCGCGCACACACACACACACACACACACACACACACACACACAAAAATGCTATTGCCTGCAGCTGTAAACATTGGTGCATGTGCCATGCCACGTGCCTGCAGTGTCGCCATCTGCGCCGCCTACATAGCAAAAGATATCCTCACGTATTGTTACATAATCTGACCATGTCGTGTCATTGTAATAATAAATCAACATCGAATCTCCAAGTTACAATTAAGCCCTGTGTATTTCTGATTGTTCAACGGATAATACATACGGTGTAATAATAAATCAACATCGAATCTCCAAGTTACAGTTAAGCCCCGTGTATTTCTGATTGTTCAACGGATAAAATCGGAAACAGGAGAACAAGAAAAATGGTACCCACGAATTCGTTGCGTTTTCTCAGTTTGCAATCGTTCCTCGCTTCACCCGTTTGATAACTTCGTTGATTCAGCGTTGGTGAATTTCCTTCGTACAAGTGAAGCCGTTTTAAATAAACATGTTTCGTGGGGAAAAGATGGGATTACGAAACTGCTAGATTACATGGTGCGATTGAAGGTATCGATTGCCACTATTCGCGCAATTCGAAGTGTCCTCCTTGTATCGTCGTTTTCTTATTGGTTCTTGCCGATATAGTTTGCATGTTTCGAACCAATACTTTTCGCGCAGAATACATTACCGTTCGCCACGTGTGATGTTTTACAGGAGAATGTAAGGGGTGGCGGGAGATACTTTGCATAAAAATTCTTCAAATCCTCCGTAACTTGCAGAGGTTAAGGTCACTCACGATTACGCTTGAACGAGCACTCTTCCGTTGTTCCTGTGTCACAAACGTATACCGCGAACGGTGTATCGCTTTTACAAATGGTCATAATTAATTGGAAGAGGATAAATATGTTGTTGAATAATTTATCTATATAGAAAACCTCAATTCTGCGATGGCATGTTCACAATGGAGACGATAGAGTAGTTACAAAGGATTTTCACCGGACAAAAGTTTTCGTTCCTTCGGATATGTTGTATAAGGAGTGTATTGTTAAAAGCCAATCGAGACTATAGGAAATATATATTTGGTCCACTTTGTCTTAATATTAATAGATCTTCTTGTTATTTATATAAGATGGAACCATTTCTAAAGATCGAAGCGAAGATCCATTGTATCGCTTTTAGCGATTTCCTTTTGTACTCCATATCAATGCCTTTGTAAATGAATTATATTCAGCGAGCGTAAAATTTTCAATTACCTAAAGGACATTCTTAGATTGTATAACGTTGAACTCGGAAATACGAACTTTAAATAGTAAACCTGATTATCTTGGAGAAAGCTTGCAAAGTTTATCGTTAGAGAAGTACCGTTTCTCTTCGTTGCATAAGGAATGCAGTCACGATTCGACGACCCAAAGCGTTTGTTACGTATAACATTTTTATTGTCAAACGTTCTCCTAGAGAAAGCTGCCCGACATTCTAGTAATCCTACATCGTTCAACAATACTGTAAATCTAGTAACATTTGTTACGGTCGTCCAAGGGAACCAGAGCTTCCTTCCCGATAAAGCAATAATTCTTAATGCAGCATATGAATCTGCGGCGCTCACGTTTGCTTGCATGTCCATACGTTTGTCATTTGTTGACTCAGCGGAAAGCAAATTTATTTTTAGAACATGTATAGATAATATCGTCGAAAGTAGATAAGAAATATTATAATTTCTGGTATCATGTTAATATAGAAAATATATTGGAAACGATACGTTCTATTTAAAGCTAGTTTTCAGGGTAATTCGATAAGGTGTTGAACGAAAATATTTAAATAAACACCACGATAGGACCACCGATACGAGTTGTGTTGTATCGTTTTATGAAAACGTTGTTGAAAACATCGGACTTACTCTAACTACAATTGTGTTAAAATTTTAATTAACTGCTTTTATATTTCCACTACTCCAGTTCTCTTTATATATTTATTTGTTTTTTGTTTCATTATTTATTTATCTTTGTTCACAATACAGTGCAGATCGAACGATTTCATTTTCATCATCGATCGCGATTGCTTTATATACTATCACCTTCTCGATCATAAATAAAAAAACACATGTTATAGAACATTATATGAAATAATATTTCCTAGTGACACGAAGTTCAAATTAAATGTCTACATGTTTTCAACCATCCTCAAAAATCACAACCTGTCTGTATACTAATTTTTTGGATCTGTCCGATAGATAAGCTTAGACGTTATTATTGTAATGTTTATATGAACGTAGCAATGAAGCCCTACCGCAGTCAATCAGCAAAAGAAAGGATAAACAGCACAAGAAGAAGAAGTCGAAGGCGCTCTTGGCTGTTAATGTTCAGGCAGATATTACCCTGAAAAGTACCGGCGCACAGCCGGAGGCCGTGTCTTATAATGTCGTCGTCCCAACGAAACCTATATTTGAAAATAAATCAGGTTGGTTGCGATCTAAAATCGACGGGAAGAAGTGCACGTTAACTACGCGATCTATAAAGTTTCTGAACCTTCGACATAATTTCAACAAACTTGCAAATCATTTTGTTACGCGATTAGTATCGCGGGACGATTCTTACCGTCCGACCATTTATCGGTCTGTACTACTGATTCCGCTGATTTTACGCGATTCAGTTACCGTTTTGAGTTTCATGATTGTACGTTATCAGAACTCGATTCAACGTAACGGGTTGTAAGTCCTTTATCGTTGAATTAACCGCTGAAGATTTTCACAAAAATTAATGATAGTTATCAAGGAGATGCGGATTAACCCTTTCAGTCACGGATAATCTTTTCCAACTGTCCGTACAAAGATGCTGCTCTATTCTCATTTGGCGATATGAGCGTTTTGTTAATAGGTGTGATACAGAATTATACATATTATAATCTTCATAAAATATACAACGAAAATGAGACGTGATGCGGTGTTTTCGCGAGGCACGTGACTGGTGCGTTAATCTTAACCTTCTTCCTTTTTAACGAAATGACTTAGAAAAAAAAAGGATGTCAAGTAACGTAATTTGGTTTCGTGCACTTCTCCTTCCAGTTGGATTTCGCTTACTTCAAAAACAAAGGCTTCGTATGACCGTCATCATCATTCATTTCTCTCGGCTTCGCCTATGGTTCCCTTAGTCCGTCAGACTTTCGTTCGAACTCAAAAAAGGTCAATTGCATCCCTTCAGTACGAAAATTAAAACGATCGAGCGTCGTTCGATCTCAACGCTTCCTCCACGTTCGCGTTTCAACTCAACAAAAGAGAAATTCACTGAATCGAGAAATTCAGATTTTCTCTGCTCACGAATTCGGTAACATTTATCTGGTATTAGTTGTCTCGGCCCTTCCGCGCGGGCGTTACGCGTATCGTGTACAATTAAGATGCTCACATAATGGAAAATGCTGTTGTTACCCTGGCAATTAATCTCAACTCAAATAGATGACACCCTGGAAGGGATACAGCGTACTCCGTTCCTAATTTTATTACATGTCAAAATATTGTTCCTTTCTTGCTCTAGAAGCTCTTCTGCGTCATTGTTGCTGCTTGTATAACGCACCCTTTAGAGCTTGTACTTGTAAGAGAAACGCTGCTTACGAACTATAAATATATTCTATGCATTATGAGCAGCAGTTAAGACCGTAGAACGGTTTACTAAACGATAATCCCATACCAATTACACGGTGTAAAATGCGTGTCAGCGTTGCGTAACAGCATCTGATAATCTTTATATGCGTGAACGACTTGTAAGAAGACTTGGATAGTGGGCAAACCCATAAATATTTTAAACATTAAAATCAGTCTCGTGTTTTGCCAGTTTTACATAAGCACGTAGTACTATTCCTGAACCGAGCTTTATATAACATTAAGAAGCGTCTATTATTTACGTAATTATTTATATAATTTTTAATAATGCACTTCGAACTGATTCTCGCGAAGGTTCTTTTTGTCGATCGTTACGAGCCTGGACCAGGTTTGCTCGTTACGAGCCCGCAACGCGTTCTGTTGCAGGTTACATTTAAGCGTGAGAATAGATCCGTTGCATAATCGTGGTGGCTCGTTTGTTAGTTAGTTGCACAAAGAATAACTTAATCGTATCGTATAATTTCCGATTGGTGGGCCTAGTGGTCCAAAATCGAACGGCGTGCGGTACGGTAACGTTCACGCATGATACGACTTAACGGTTGCTAGATAAACGAGGTAAATAACGAGAGTGGAGAAGTAAAAATTGCCTTGGTACCAGCTTTGAGTATTCAGTGACCTACGGAAAAGCTCTTGGTTAACTTTTTTATTGTATTTCTTCTGTTTATCTCAAAGTATTACTACGAGCTCTCGTCACCCTGTCTCGTACGATGCGAAACATTATCGCGATAACAGTCGTCCTGTTGGACTAAGGAAACATCGCAATCCCTCATCCTATAATAGTTCAACCCATGTAACAGATCATGTTTTATAGACTTCTTCGACGCTTTTTAATTTTTCGACGATTTTAAATGGCTCCAATATAATTCGGAATTGTTTCATACACTTCACTTACATCGATACTTCGCATATTTTTGTATATTATGTAGCTTTTTCTGTAAATGCATAAAAAAACGCAGTCTACTAACGTGCTAGCCCTTCTGTTTAAATGATTTGAAGCAGTGGTGTTAAACACAAAGGCCGTTGCTCGAAACTTGAAGCTTATTGAATTCATAAAGTGAAATTAAATATATATATATAATTAGCAATTCCTTTTTGTATTGATTAAAATTTTTGTTCGGAAATCCTTTTTTAAAAGTGTATTTATTGGCTCGTATACACTTATGAGTTTAACACCGTTGGCTTAAAGGGGCTGTTAGAACGATCCAACCGTCCTACGTGATAAAAATCGATACGCGATAGAAAAAACAACCCCTTAAGCAGACGGGGGACGTCCATGAAATGTCTTTGAACAGGTGATCGGTGTTACTTGGGTATGAACGATCCATGCCCCATCTGCAAACAGAGCAGGGATATCCAAGCAGAATGTAATATAACGACGAGAATTTTTGTTGGGTGTATACAAGAAGAAGTAGCCACTGTAGAATTGGTGGACGCAACGGATCCTGGCGAGCACAACGGAGATATTGTCACAGATGCGGAAGCAGGACTTGCTTCCCGTGCAAATCCTCTGGATGATTCCATCTCTCAGGCCAATGTTAGTATTCATCACTAAAGCAACGTGGAAACGGATCCCTTTTAATTTGTTAACCGTGGTAGCAGGACACGTAGAGATAAGCAGTAATTACATATTAGTCGAGACATATTCGATCATGGTCGATAGAGAGGCTCCTTTTTAGGGTGGTTCATCGGGTATGCTCGGAGAAGCCTTGGCCTGCCTATTATCTGTGTAATTAACTTTAACCCGGCTACATCAGTATACTACGAATATTTCTCTTTCTGATTATTGCAATCGTGTATAGCTTTCTGTATACGATAATGTAACACGGCTGTACCATTGTTACAAGGTTTCCGCTGTGTCATGCATGGAGAAGGGAGATTTATTGGGACCTCTGCCGTTAGCAAAATGATTTTCTAATGGTCAACAAGGTTACCTATCTACTTTTCTTTAAGAAACATAAAAAATTTTTTTCTTTCCTTTCTAACGCTGATCTACTCATATATACTTTTCTTCGGCGCCTATAACGAGGTTTTTAGTTGTTTAAATGGTAATTAGCTGTTTAAATGGGTTATAAATAGGTGAAGGTTTATTAATCAACTGATTATTCAGTTCATATATATAAATCATAAGGAGGGCTATACATTTTATTTATGTAGCATTATACTAGTCTTTATATTCAATTCGTTCTTTAGAACATTCAAAATTCAATTAATAAAAATTAAATTTTTGTTCTCGCAAGTATAATGAATATTAATATCACAAAATAGAACTCTTTTCTCCGTGCACAGTGTTTGAAATGTTACCGTTGGTAAAGATCTGAACAACAAATATGAACGATCGGTAATCAAAAACAAACTAGCTAATCAGTTGTTTACGAGAATTACATAACAGTTTAAAAATTGTCGATATTTCATACGAGAGGGATATCGGTGACGTAAATTCAATGTCATTTACGCTACCGGCCAAAACTTTGGAATCACTCTCAAAATTGTAGTCATATCAAATCCCTCGACAATTTATTTTAAAGGCAGTTTCCTTTATCGTGGTAAATTTTTCATGGATAAGCCTTCTGAGATGTCACCATCTTTAATTCCTTTTCCTCTAAATTCAAGAGCTGCTTAAAACTTTAGAATGATTCCACACTTTTGGCCGATAGTATGTGTGCCAATGAACGATTTCATTGACAAATCCCTTACTATATACCGACGTATTTCAAGTCGAAGCTAACACGTTCATCTTGTATATTCTGTAGGAGGGATTTTGCGCGGTGATTTCGATGCACGATGGCCTCGTGTTATACACGACTCCCTCACTGTGCACAGCTCTAGGATATCCCAAGGATGCTTGGATTGGTTGCTCTTTTATCGACTATGTACATCCCAATGATAAGGCCACTCTGGCTGATCAGATCAAGAATGGAATAATATCGCCGCAAGATAGGCCCAAAGGTAGTGCTTGAAAACTTTTTAATATTTTACAAACCTACACGAATTGTTCACGGCTGATGCGATTACTTCCGTATTCAGAATTTATTTAAATTTTAACGTCGAGACAATTGATCGATACTGAATTTTTTTATATTTATGAATTGTTCCGTTGACAAACAGGGTAGTTCATATACGGAAGATCAAACATATATTTTGTTAAAAAGTATAAAAAATTTCTATATTTTCTATATAAAAGTATTTAAAATATATATTTTGTTAAAAATTATTGAAAATTTCTTTTCGATATATCGAATTTTTTTTTTTATTAACGATTCACTTTGCCAGGTATTGATGGCAGAAGAGCGAGTTTATTCTGTGGGCTGCGAAAATACACGGGATCTTTGACTTATCAGTTATGCGATCAGCACAAAGTGGCAAGGTCAAATCTATATCTTCCATTTCATTTGACCTTGTCGTTCAGAGATTTCCGAGATCGTGCGACTGAACAACACCACAAAGCAATGTTCCTGGTGGTTACCGCCCAACCTGTTCATTCTGCATATAAAGGTAGTAAGGATGAAGATGTTCGAGGAGAATCGGCTGGCAAAATGATTCGATAAATTGTTTTCTTGGAAGTGTAAAAAACAAACGACCAATGAGCTTTTTAATATATTAACAAGTTGTAGATAAATATATTTAATGATATCCAGAGTTTGTAATACTATAAAGAAAAACAAAATGATGATCGAGTTGTTTCGTTAGCCTAATCTCCTCGACAGTACTGTATCATTCGGTGGTTTCCATGGCAATATGCCTTAAACAGAAGGTAATTTTTATTAAATTAAAAATGTTTATTCGAGAACCATGACAGTGTTGATAGCCTGTTATCTTTGTCGTCTTTTCATTTATTCGTTCTCTTATCATCTGACCAATTTTTTCGTTCTCGTTCAATTTGGAGACCATTGTTTCGATTATTCATTTAAATAACTGAGCGAAGGAAACAATAAAAGGAAATAACGAAAATGCTTTCGTCGTTTTTTCATAAATAAATGAAAGCTTATTATGCTTTGCATGGTTTTGGCACGTAGTGATCTTTCGTTACTAACGCTGCTATTCTGTGTTTTCAACTTGAAGAAGAGAGAAAAAGAAAGGAAGCTGAATAGTCATTTTAACCTGTAACCAGTAAAGTACAGTTTAACAGACCCCCAGCAATTTTTCATTTCGTTGCAATTCGGGGAATATTCGCTTAATCTTTTATTAAAAAATGTACATGCTGTAAATGTACATACTTCTTTTCCTCTCTTTCTTTTTATCGCGCGTCTTCATTTTAGCGAATACGTTGAAGCAAACTTAACTCAAATAACTCAAACTTACTCAAATTGAAAGACACAGAGGAAATAAAGACGAACGTATCCTTTTATATCTGTTTTGGAAACTGTTTATGTTACATTTTTATTTGCGACAGGTGAAAGTTATATTGGTAACTAAAGGTATCAGTATTTATTTGCCTCGGTATTTAAGGCTTTCGTTAAAGATGGAGTTGTCTTGAATACAATTATTTTCTGCTGTTGTTGTGTGATCGTTCATTTCAATCGGTATCGATCATAGAGCAACGCTTAGGCTGCCAAATCAAAGCTTCCATAAAACCTACCGACAAGTCTGTTCGACATTCAGAAACAAACTGTCCAAGAGATCGGCACATCGTTTTTACACATTATTATATACCATCCTGTTTCACGCTTACGTAGGTAGAACACACGCACATGTGGTCGTACAGGCTTGTCAGCGAATCTAAACCTGATGCTTTGACCGTATACCATAAAGACTAAAAATTTCATCACGAAGGAAGCACCTGCCGAGAGAGAGAATGACCCCGACCTTGTTATTATCGTTATCCGCAGCACCAGAAGAAACTATAATATCTTCGGTATTCACGACCCGCCACACCGCGACGTGCCACTTATCCCACGTTGATCCCGACGTAATCCAATACTTTGGCTATCTGCCTCAGGATATGGTTGGACGTTCGCTGTTCGACTTTTACCACCCCGAGGATCTGCCTTTCATCAAAGACATCTATGAGACTGTGAGCATGAATCCCAGAAACAAAAGAAAAATACGTAGCTACATAGTTAGCATAGGTTTCGATCGAGTATAAGCTTGAGAAAAGAAAGTCTGAGAAAACGATAGAAAAAGTGCGGAACAAATGAATCGAATGTTGCAGAGAACCGAGCGTCGAGCGATGTATGAAACCAACACTCCCGTTTCCCTCGACTACTCATATTTACGCATATATCATTGAACAGGTAATCAAGCTCGAAGGTGCCTCCTTCAGATCGAAACCCTACAGGTTTGGAGTACAGAACGGAAGCTACGTCGTTCTCGAGACAGAGTGGTCGTCCTTTATCAATCCCTGGACGAAAAAACTAGAGTTTGTCGTAGGTCAACACAGGATACTAAAGGGTCCAGTGAATCCTGATATCTTTTGCGCCCCACCAGCAACCGAGCATGGTCAATTGGCCAACATTAGCGAGGAGGTGCTCAAAGAGGCCGAGATCATACAGGAAGAGATACGTACACTTCTTGACGAGGTATGTCTTTCTTTAATGATTCATGCTACGCCAGCGGTATAGTTAGCCTAATTTGTCTAGACCGTGATATTTAAAGGAATAAGAATTGTTTGATAAGGTAAACGTAGAATCAGAGCGCATGATCGGTCACTTTGTTACGTTAACCGTACTGTTTTATTATACGAACGTCAAAGAAATAATTCACATAAGTTATACACGATTGTTATAGCAACAATAACGTACTTAATTACAGATAGGAACTCACGTTATTTATTATCAACGCTTACTATATACAGCCAACCCCTGTTTAACACGGTAATTACATTCCTAAAAGAACAAGAAACAGAAGAACCTATACTCTACAAATTAATAAAGCCATTGCACGTATTAGTTTTATGAGTTTTATATGATTATTAAATGAAATATTTTTATAATTTTTTTCTTCTTCGCTATTTATAGGCACACACCGAAAGTTCTTCAATTTCAGAAATATTTTGTTATAGCGGGGGATTTTTACAGTTTTGTAATTGTGTTGCAGTAGTACTGTGTTACAGGGGGATTCACTGTAGATACTTAATTTTCAAGCGTTCCAATCTTCTTTAATCTCTGCTTTCAATCAGAAGTTTAAATATTTGCCGGAATCGCTTCCTTATTATACCTGGAGACATAAACGGAGAAACAAGAACAGATTTCGTGGAGTGATACTTATCTATTAGCGAACTGTCGTAAAATCAATTTTCTAGCTTTCGCTGTCTCTCTTTCTCATTGAAGGACAAATGCAACAACGAACGAACAAACGAATTTAAGAAGGATAACGAGACACACAGACAGACAGTAAAAAAAATGAAATGTTCGCCGTCGTGTAGCTGTTTTCCGCGAAAATTAAATTCCGACAAATAAGTCTGTTCATTCCCCAATTTTGTTCTCTTCTGTTCTATCGTACATCTGCGCAGAACATCCAAAGAAAGTCAGATATACCCGAGGTCGACGTGTCAAAAAGGTGCAAGGACCTAGCGTCCTTCATGGAAAATTTGCTGCAGGAGACAAGAACACCAGGTCTTGGGAAAGATGTATTCGCTACCGACGACAGGAGTTTTTCGGTGACTATTAGCTACGTTTTAGTATCGCCGACACTTACCTATTTTACTAGTAGTACCCGCTAATAACGTGCTGTGATGGTATGCTATATATGGTGGTATATTTACAGTAACCGTAAGATTAGTCACGTTACGGCTTACGACGGGACAATGTAGAAAGTACCTTTACAGAATATGTTTTAAAAGGCATTGCTTGATACAACATCGTTTTCATTGTTATTCCGTTACAATGAAACCCGCCGAACCGGGGCAGTCCGAAAGATTCGTTAATCACATAAATAACACGCTTTATATACGTTTTAAATTGCATGCAGTATCAAAGCTGCTCTAAAAATGAAGGAAAATGCAAAACGAATGCATTGTACCGAATATGTGTCGTCAGAATTAACAGAATCGAAGAAAAAAGAAATTCCGTCTCTAAAAAATTAATATCTTTTATGTGATTGACCGTTTCATGCGTTTCGTTTAAAAAAAAGTGTTCGTTTCGAACGTTTTCATCGAATTTCTTTTTCCTTCTACTGTCCCGTTCAAAAAAGCATAACGTAAGTAGAGTACAAACAATTAGGTGAAAGGCTAATAGGAAAAATTCTATGCTGATGTATCTTTTCATGAAGCAACCAAAAATTTATATTCAAATTCACAGGAAAAAACACCCAATCCTTAATAAGGTTCAATAAAAGTTTGAAATAAATACTAAATAATAAATAAGTATATTTATTAATTATCTTTTTGGAAAATCGGTTGGGAGAGGAAAAAAGAATGAATGTAATTCTTGTTGCTTGTATTGTAGAATTTTCTAGAAAATCTGGGAGCTAAGGTTCACGGTGAGTAGAAGCACAAAAAGGTAAACATAGCAATTGATTAAACATTTTACAGCCTGGTGTCACATCTAACCGGATGGTTAACTTAAAAAGTAACGCTAAAAGCCACCTTTCACGAGTTAGGGTATTCATGCACCTCTGCTATAGTGTAGCTAGTTGTAAGCAAGAACGGAAATAATTCGCACCGCAAATATGCAAAACAACTGACAGTGACGAAACCAAATGACAATTCTTTCTGAGTTGCTACAATATGCTTGTGAAGGGATCACGCAATCCCTTGTTACAGGAGCATGACAGCGTGATGCTCGGTGAGATTTCCCCTCATCATGAGTACTACGACAGTAAATCATCCACTGAGACACCGCCAAGTTACAATCAGCTCAACTACAACGAAAATATTGAAAGGTTCTTTAAGAGCAAGCCGCCGGTTGCCACCATGTATGGCAGCGACGAAGAGAACCTTAATTCCAGTAACTACGAGGGTGGAAAAACGAGTCTAAATTCAGCAGGTTGGTCTTCATTTCACATCTCTAAATGAGATATTTTGTAGTACACAAGAAGAGAAATGATACAGCATTACACAAACTCTTGATACTCTAAGACACCAGTTCTCAACTCATCAAGTCACGTTCATTCAAGATTCCTCAATCGTCTCGAACGCCTGTCCTTTCAGCCCAAAAAAACATTTTACGTTTACTCGTCTATCGTTCAACCTAATCACTCTACGTATTACCTCTGAATCATACCGTTTTCAATCACGACCCCACATCGCGCACCCGCGGGGGAAGCAACGGGTTTTGAACAAAATGTATTTTCTTGTGATTAGCGGGGAAATGCATGTCAACGATAAATGGAAGCGGCGCAAGCGGCAGCGGTAGCGCAGAGAATCTCAGCAATGGATCAAATAATCAAACAAGTTCAGCGAGTAGAGGTAACACATCGAACACGACTAGTATTGAAAGCTTCAAACCTCCCACGTTAACGGAGTCCCTACTCAATCGACACAACGAGGATATGGAGAAGTTGATGATGCAGAAGCATCGGGAGCTTCGATCTAGCATTAAGAACAATGACAAGCTGAAGGTATCCCGGATAAAAGTCAACGAGAAAATGTTGATGGATTCGAACGCGCATTTCGTTAATCATGGTCATGGCATTAAAAGGAGCGGAAGCCATAGCTTAAAGGGAGACAGTTTTAAAGTTAGTGATTTGCCAACAGATTTACGTAATTAGTCAGGGGATTAACCCGATAAGGAAACGTTTAAACGTGTTCCGTTCTATGTTATTAGGTCTTGAAGCATGATGAAGTGTCGAGGACAACTGCGTGTCAGTTTCCTAAGAATATTACTACAACGGTTAGAAGTATGAGCATCGATCGATCAACTGTCATTCAAACAGGTGCTAATATTAATATGTGGCAGCCTTTATCGGTTACCATGCCACCTCCATTGCCTGCTCAACCACAAAATGTGCTACAAAAGTGAGTGTCCTTCATCAGGAAATGTAACAAAAGCAATGGAATAAATTAAATTGTTGTTCTTTCGATTTTAGTAACAGTTTACAAGCAATAGCCAAAATACCAATACTGCCTACAATGATACCAATATATTGTGTCCCCGTTTCGCAAACGAACGACACCTCATTTTTATCACCTCTACAGGAGAAATTTAGCTCGCCTCAATCGGTACAACCAAATCCTTACAGTATGTAACTATATTCAATTTTTTCAGATAATATACTCAAGGAACGATGAAAAATTGAAATATCAAATCCAATTTCCAGTGTTTGTACCAGTTTCATATGTAACAACGACAACAGCTGGTGTCATTTATCCTCCGGTGATCAGTGCTCCGTCGACCGGTATGACGTACAGGCCTTTTCTAATTCCTCAGCAAACACCAGCTCCCTATGAAAATAATAATCAGTCTACGATAAACGAGTGTTCTAACCGGAAACGATCGGCGAGCCAAGCGACAAGCGTAAAGGCAGAACCAGGCAGCACTATAGCCATGTCTGAATCTTCTAAAAACGTAAAATAACATTTTAACGTGAATCATGTATTGAATAATAGTAGCTGTACATATACAGGGTGTTAATCTACCTTTGGGCCGAAATGAAATGGGGGGTTCTAGACGGTAAAATAAGACGAAAATCAAGAGTGACGAAATTTCGTTAAACGCTTCGTTAATTAATTATTAGCAGTTAAAGATTGCCCAAATTAGCCAATCCTGCTGCAGCGCCGGCCGTTGGGCTCGCCGCTCCCAGGCGAACCCAGGACCGTATCGACATGTATTATAACGCTTACCTCGTGGGGCGCAGGAAAACTTGTTTGTCGCGGATAATTCAAAATCAAAACTTCAGTCACTTTTCAAAATGTTGAATGACATTAAACCTGCTTACTCGCAAAAAACCACAAGAGCATGTCAAATCTCGCCCATTGGGATTTTCGAGTAAAGAGGGTCAATGATCTCTTAAAGCAGATAGTACACTGCCCAAAAATGAAGCATCCACACGCATTTAAATCGCGATTGTCCCGTTCGCAGGGTCCACAAAAAGGTACACAACACACGTGCATGAATCAGTCACAATTTATATCGCCACTAAAATGTATTCTTTTCTCTCTTCTTTTGCACTCTTACGACAACACCACATACGTGTGGCACAAGCACACTCACAACTATATTTTATTTAAAACTAAATAAAATAAGCTCTTATTTAAAAGAAATTAACTGTAACCAGGAACGATCTAAAAAAGCGTTTTAAAAGAAGTCGAAAAATAATTCCGCTACTGAACAACAGCAGAACCAAATGACGACTGACGAATTTCATCACTCTTGATTTTCGTCTTATTTTACCGTCTAGAACCCCCCATTTCATTTCGGCCCAGAGGTAAATTAACACCCTGCATATATTAAAAACTGAATAACGATTAGGTACTTTCGCCCGTCAAATTCTTTTCATCTTGCGTGAACAACGATGGAGGTTGTTCGAGTCTAGTGGATGTATCGATACCAATAAATCAAAAGATCTGTAAACAGAATGACTACAACGTGGACGAGTCGAGTTCGTCGAGCTTTTACAGTAGCTTTCTGTATAAGAGCAGCGAGAGCAGCTGCAATCCAGATCAAAAACCAACGGAATATCTGCCAGAGGTAAAGAGAATGTTCTTCTTTCTGCAGCATCTTCTGTACTTGATGATCTGTAATCTGCTTGCGATCCGTCAAGTAAGTTAAAAGTATTATTAAATGAATTCATTGGTCAATATTATTGTATAGGACACTGTGAAACAGTATTACGGCAAACGAAGGAAAGAACCACCATGGCTCGAAGATGTCCAGTTAACACCAGAACTGATATACGAATATCAAATACACCCTAAAACCCTGAAAGAGGTCCTTCAAGCTGATATGGATGCCTTAAAAAATTTGAATCAACCCCTTTTAGTGAATGATCAACTGAGCCAACTTTACTTAGATTTAGAAGTCGAAGGATTTGAAAATAAGCTTGTTCTCGAAGACGGAGTCACTTCTAGTAGTAGTGACAGTGAAAGCAGTAATGGAAGTTGGACAGCCTGCACAATGTCTCAGGTAAAATATAATCTTAGGAACACTTGTTAATTATTTATTATTCGTATCGGTTATATATCAGTTGTAAAGTATTTTATAAAAAAGAAAGAAAAAAGCATAAATCAATACGAAATCTTTTATCGACCATAATATTTTACCATATTTATTGTCTTTTATCAAGATTCAAACGATAATTTTTTAATTCTTATTAGAATAAGATACTCGATTATCGTTAAAATAATTAGTGTTAGTAAAAAGAACAAAATAAAATCTGAGTTTTATAATGAGAGTTGTTATATCGTATTAATAATAACGAACAATCAAAAATGTTTAAAAGTATAAAAATGTGTTTACATATTAGTAGCATACTTCGTTTTAAACAGAAAATTTTCTTAAGTTTTGAAAGTAGTGAACAGATAATGATGATTATATTATAAAAGCAAGATCTTATTTGCAGCAAAAATATAGGAGAAGAATGGTGAAGTATGGTAAATTCGTAATGATTCACGAAGAAAATGCACCATTACCACCGAGTCTACCATCTTAAACTGCACTTTGCCAAGATTTATAGGAAAAACCTTATTGATGACCAACTTGTAATCAGACACTGTTTTCAAATTCAAAGTCCTTATTTGCAATACTGTGCCTTGAATTTAATTTTAGTACTTAGATTACAATTGGTCGCTGCGTATAATTCTAATGTCATTTAAACCATTCTACATATTTTACTGATGTTTCGAGGCAGATAAAATTCTGTATATTATCTATATATACTTCTTTCAAGTAATTTTTTTAGTAAGTTTGTCTTTTTCTTAAAATATTTTATGATTTATTGCGATATTTATTATTAATTAGTATTATTATAATAATAATTATTATTATTACATGTACATATGCATTTAGGCTTCGAAGCACTTAAAGTTGAGATATTAATGTTATTATTTACTAATGACGATATAATAATTATTAAAGAATTCATACATTTTAGCTGCCTCAAACATGCTCTTTCGTATTCAGACGTACAAATCAATTCATACATTTGTGTATAAAGTTCTAAATAATAAGGAATCAAAATTATATAGCTTAGACTGTTTGCGATTCAGTGAGGCTTATATTCCTTTTCTTCTTCGGACATAACTCACAATACATTATCTTCGATGATGGTACTTTAATAAATTCATTACGTCGGCGACAATTTTTAGATGTACTCGTATCTCAAGGATATTTTGTTAAGTTACAAGGTTTCTGTTATCGGGCAGCCATTGGCATTCACGTGATTGTTCTTAAATGAATCGAGCTCTGTTCGACAATTTTTTTTTTTACATACACAAGATAGTCAATAAATTCTTACTGTTTGAAAAATAGGAAATCCGTTGGAAAGTCTGTCGTCTGCACAATGTTTGGTGTTGTGATTAGAGGGGGAGAAAGAAGACAGAAAGGAATTTATGTATGTAGTTTTAGTAAAAACGGAGTTAGAGAATTAGGTCAACGTGTTAATTTTTTGCATTGTGTAGCCCTTTGTCGGGTAGCTAATAATTCATATTTTCATTTACAATCGATTCCTCGTAACAGGGCTTTGTTGTTATATTAGTTTCTCCAAATAGACTTAAATTAATGAATTTTTTTTAGGAAAAATTGTTTTTCTAATATATTCCACTGATTATATTCGCCCTGTCTTTAATAATATTGAACTATATTAGATTGATGTTTAGGATATGCTAAACTAACTGTTTCACGTTTATTTTGCAATTCAACGAGTTACGCATTTTATATAGCAAAAATTTATTATTATTATATATTAAAATTTATTTCAAAATGGGATATAGATGTATGACGGATGTACTAATTCTTTAAACAGTACATTTTGAAGTTCTATGAAAAAAAATTTATACGTTTTTAAAATATTATAATCGTTTTAGATCCGTTGAATGGAATAATACCATAAATTTTTGTATTCCTTTATATTTGGAACTGCATTTGTTTATATTTGTATCACGATCGTTAGAATTATTATTCAGCACCGATTATATTAATATATGAATATTATTCATATTACTATAAACAAAAATTGTTATATCTATTTCATAATACGGAACCGAAAAGATTATTTTTATACGTTTTTTAAATACAGAGAGATGACATCCTGAATTCTTATATGATCGAAGAATATTTTATATACTAATCTATTTATATACGTAATATATACATATTTACATAATTTACCATAATTGATGTACCTATCGTAACGTGTAATTAAGAAGCAGAAGAAATATTTTGTACACCAGTGATCTGCAACTTACAGAATTAAATAACGTGACTAGTTCATTAAAAGGTCATGACGCTGATTTTGTAGATGTAAAAAGAGAGTAAAAAATGAAGCATTACGCTTCCTTTGTCCTAAATATCATATATCTAGTCCAAAGTCCATACAAAGTAGTTGCAATAGTTATGCTAAAAGAATTTCATATCGAAACTGACGATGTTATATTATCTATACAGCGTGTTAAGCTACTGCTTGGCCGAAATGAAAGGGATGATTCTAGGCGTTGGGATAAGACGAAAATCAAGAGTGAAGAAATTTCGTTAAACCCTTCATTAATTAGTTATTACATCTGCAGTGCAAGGCAGATTGCCTAATTTTGTGCAATCTTTAACTGCTAATAACTAATTAATGAAGCGTTTAACGAAATTTCGTTACTTTTGATTTTCGTCTTATCTCAACGCCTAGAATCACCCCTTTCATGTTGGCCCAGCAGTAGCTTAACACCCTGTATAATATATTGTATAACATTATAGATATATGATTATTTGATATAGATTGTATTTCAAGCAAAGAAGCAAAAGTATCGATGCTAAATATTTTTATTAACTAATGCACTTTTAAAGTAATTCGATCAAGGTGTAAAAAGATCGTTACCTCTGTTAGGAAATTAGAAAATATAAAACGTGATGAAGAATCAATGTGAATATCGGACAAATAAGCTTGAGTGATAGCATTGATGCTTTTAGCTTCAAAATGTAGTCCATAAGTCTTGTTCCTCGTTTCTTAAGGCGATCACATGTTAGCACAAAGTTTTACAATTTCTTCGGACAAGTGATCGTCCATGAAACCGTACGTGTGAACGAATAAATACATGTGCATTGGCATACATTTATTTATTTCATTTAGAACATACACATTTCTTGCAATGAGAGAGAGAGAGAGAGAGAGAAAGCGTCGAAATTGTACGATGTGGATGTTTTATTCTGTACGTGTGAGGATCGATTTTTACATTTACTTTTCACGCTATGTTTGATTATAATTATTTGTCCGCGTGTTTTCTCGTTTGTAAGGTGTAGCTGTTTTTTATCGAATGTTTGTTTGCACTGTTGAATGTAACAATGAGAGGTAATAAGAAGATAGTTGTAAAATTTACTTGGTGGTCGTGTTGGTCGTACTTTATCGTTTATCCTTCACGATACTGTAATAATAATTACAAAATTATAGAAATTCCAATTATTTAACTTTGACATTTTAACGTCCCATTTAACGAAAGTCTATAGCTGAACTTGTTTGAATTGGAAGAGTATAAATGATGCTCGACCATAGCTACTGCTTGTTCCAATAATTATGTATCACTATTTTCCGAGTGATAACGTTTATTTGTACATTGAAATATGTAACGAACATTTTTTACAGCGATGACGATAAACGCATTTTATATGTTATTAATAAATATTTTTATACAAAGTACTCTTTGTGTCACGTTACAGCTTCGGATTTGTTAGAAACGAACGATACTCATGCAGTTTGATACTCTGTAAGTACAAAATATTCAAGTATGTCTGGTTACTTCTGTGTAACATGTAAAAATATGCTATGTAAACAATCTGTCTGACATACACGTATTTCTTCAGACAGTTTATATGTTAATGTCTAAATTTCTGCATAACATGATGTTCAGTTTTAAGTGCAAATTGCACGGGTCACACGCAATTGCGGATGTTTCTACAGGTGAATCAAAAATGATCCTAATATTTTATACAAATTTGTCGATTCGTTATTAAACTTAACTTTCTTAACTATTAGAACTCGTAACTTGAAGAGGACATTGTTGCATTCATTCAGATTATAAATATTTTCTGACTTATTTTGTATGTGTATGTGTTTGAATATCGTTTATTATCGCATAAGTAAAATATATTTAATAACTTATCGTTTCACGATTATGTTTGTAAATTTTATAAGAGAACAATACATTTACGACCTTATGGTTCAAAAATTATTATTAATATTATTATTATTACTGAAAACAGAAGAGGTTTTTCAAAAAGTTTAATAGCGTTTTTACATTTTGAATGTTACATATTTTATAGTGAAAATAAGGGATTGATTAAAAGTATTATTAGTATAATATTAGAGTATTAACGTATATATTATCATCGATGAAATATACCTATGAAATACAACTACATTTATGGATAATTGTAAAAAAAAACACATTGGAGTTTTATTTCTGTTTTATACGAACAACTTTTATCACGTTCGTG
Organism: Tetrapedia diversipes; assembly: GCA_033822845.1. NCBI lineage: Eukaryota > Metazoa > Arthropoda > Insecta > Hymenoptera > Apidae > Tetrapedia > Tetrapedia diversipes. The sequence continues at coordinate 263,590 of JAOPTO010002399.1, read as the reverse complement.
TCACTACAAATTATTCTATACACACAGGTCTCTTCTCCCCTCCGGCATCTTGATTCATCCAAACTCTAACACGAGTCATTTTGTACTTTATTTTCTCCATTGACCTAACTTATTTTAGACTCAACTCTCTTAATTTGCTATTTCAGCCTGTCAACCAAACATTTCATCTCGTACAGTTTGCCGACCCCTGATTCGATCAACATGGATCATGATCGTCAGTCAAGGTTATACTAATGTAATACACTTTCAGCTACGTTCTCCTCTCCCGTTCTACGTACCTCCAGACCAATTTCTATATTTTCTACCTACATTAAATAATGTATGTACCGTTAATATATGTCGCTTCCAAAACAGTTATGCAACAATTTTACGTTTGTCGTCATTTTAAACGTTAATTACCTCCTGCCGGGATTCTTTGTTGGATTTTTTAAATAATTTTCTAATAAACGGGGCTAGCAACATTGGATCTAACTTCTCAACGTTCTGGGATGAGATAAGACTCACAGCAAGGCCGATGCTCATCGTCACTAACGCGCCGGTAACAGTGTACCAAAGATAACTGAGACGGTACAACGCTAAAGGTTCTCTGAAAATACGATTATAAAAGTAAGACGTGATAATTGATTCGTAGACATACTTCGTAAACATAAATCTGCGGCTTACGGGAGAAGATCGTCGTTATCCAGGAACGTATCTGGAGGCTCGAGTAACATTAAATTTTCTACCTGAGGAAACGAATAGTAGCATCCTTCCGTGGTGACCGGTTTTTCATCGAATCTGCCAAAACAATTTACGTTATCGCATAGCCAGGGTTGTTTCGAAATTACTTGATTTTTATTCTCACTTTATCCTTCCGCTGGCAATCGCAGCTTCGGCTGAGAGACTGATCCATCCCATAAAACCCAAACCGGCAAGACCACCTATTAAAGCACCCTACATTTTGTACATAATCGTGTTATTTACGTTTACATCGATACGATACCGTTCTTAGATTAATTCATAACTGGTAAAATGGTCATTTTGTCAGTACCGCATGGAATTGTTCAAACATTTACAGAGAATTAACAAATATGAAAAATCTTAACATTGCAAGTTATGCTTATTATTTTATGTAGAAATTAGGAAAATGGCATTCTTTTAACATAAGCTAAAGGTAAACTCTGAAAAGTCAAGTAAATATTTCTCGAATTATAACTAAAACGAAAGTTACTGGGGTCTGTTGGACTCCAACCTTAGCAGGTACATTAAATACTAATGTACCTTGGCGTTTACCCAGGGCAACAAAACACCCATGCTAAAAATTCCAAGAGACGGTCCACTGGTGATGGAAGCCAGATTCGTGGTTAACTGAAACAGACTTCGTTTCAAGTAAGAGTACCTTTATAACAATTTCGTCGTCATAATACCTGCAATACGTGCGATCCAGTTTTCTCAACAACGAACACTAGGGCCACGCAAATTATCCCAAGGATAACTACCGTGAGTTTCAATATTATATCCGTGATTTTCGGAGGAAATGGGGTTTTCCTGAAGGGTTTAATGAAATCTTCTAACACCACCGCTGCCATAGAATTCAAACCAGTGGATAAGGAACTAAAGTACAGAAACAGATGAATTTTAATCTCTTCGCGATCAATTATAATGGTAAAAGTACACTCGACTCTTCCCTTTCACACGATAAAATATTTAAAGAAAAGTTATGCGAATATTGATGAGAAAAAATGTATAAACCTGGTTTTTAAAGATGACAAATTGTATAAAGTCATTGAAAAGCATAAAAATGTATTCACTAAAGAATTTTATTTAATTAACTATTGTTTGTATTTAATTAACTGTTCAAATATTATAAGAATCATGCAATTATGAATAAATAACTTTCAAAAGATCATGTAACTGTGGGATCGTGTAAAAGGAGGGTCAAACGTACGTAGGTTCTGTGTACCTTAATGCTGCACTGAATACTCCGGCAACAAAAAGACCCGGAAGACCCGGAAATTCATTTAATATGTTCATGACAAGCAATGGTAACAACTGATCCTTCGCCTCTGCTAACTATGTAAAAAGTATTATTAGTTCGACATTAAAAATAAAAAATACAAGAAAGATATTAAAGATTATAAAGTGTCCACAGAATGTGAACCGTGAGACATTGCACGCACGAGCTGGTATACATATATTGGGTATGAAATCTTTCTATTAATTCCAGTTCACGATATACCGTGGAATTAGGCTATCAGGGAAGTGCAATCATTACCTTTGTCGTAAGTGGATCGCATACGTGATACCAGGCATATATTAACATTCCGGCGTATCCGCATATTCCTATTAAAATCAAGACCCCGACTGTGAAACACCAGAGCGCTCTGAAATTGTAACATTTTGTTTTATGCTACTTAACACTCCCTTCAACGACTTATATTTCGTAAACGATGGGATTGAAAAGTAATCGGCGTACCTTCTAGCTGATTTTAACGTGGGTAACGCGAGATACCGTTGTATCATGTTTTGATTGATAGCGGATATTTGTAACCAATGAAAGAAACCACCTACTGCAAGCGACCATATTGTGTGCCTTGTTAGAGGACTCCAATCTGTCCTATTTGAAAGTTCGTGCAGCTTAACAATTGTCGTGTTAACGATATGTCGTTCTATTAATCGTAATATCATAATGCTTACGTGGGCAATTCAAGTCTACCAGACTCCAAATTTCTTCTTATCACTAATCCAAATCCGCCTACATCGGACGTTCCCTTAATAATAATTAACATCATGGAACCGAACATTATGAAGGTCTGAATAAAATCGGTCCATACCACTGCTCGTAAACCACCCTAATTAGTAAAGTGTCCGTTGCTTAGTACGTTTTATTTAAAAGATCACAATTTTATTGTATCTACGAATTGTTCCTTACCACACAAGTATAAAAAATGCACACGATGCAGACAAACGGAGTAACAACATGCACGTTCACGCCTGTAACTGCAAATAGATTGTTTCACGTGTTAATTCGATGCGAGTATGATTTCATTGAACATTGCTCGATATGCATTTGATACCTTGATTAAAAGCCAACGCTGGTACGTAAATGACAATAGGAAGCCATGTCATCTAAAAAAATTAATGCGTATCTTTTTTTTTATCGAAGCTGCATATGAGTTATTGGAATACAGTAGACTCCCGATTATCCGATCCCGCTACGATTGATCTTCACTTTAATCAGCCACACTTTTGCCGATACGAAAATAATCGTTCAGTGGAAAAACTTTTAAAACATTCTGCGATTATTAATTTTGTCTTTTTTTTTATCTCATTGGTTATTGTTAAAACAGTTGTTCTGTCATTCATTTTACTTCCTATACATACCACATTTTTGAATAACGGATTCCGCAAATCTTTCGCAAATAAGTTCATTTACGGAAACTTGCGTCGAGATATTTTCGAATTAACCAGCCGATCATTCATCCGATCTTATGGGGATTGGTTAAGCGAGAGTCTACTGTATAATAAATAAAATTAAATGAAACTCACGATACCAATCACGAAAAGCACTGAACCTAGTGTTCTGATTTTCCTATCGAAACGTCTTTCAAGGTACTCGTAGGTACTTGTGAGTTTGAGTTCGTGAAAAATAGGTAAATAAATTCCTGACATTACAAAGGCAACTATAACGACTCCGACACCGATAAAAAGGTAGCTGGTACCATGTACATAAACTTCCGTCGGTGTACCCAGTAACGAAATACCTGTTATTATTATTACAATAATAATTTAAAAATTAATCCCTATTTATTTCTGCACAAATTGTATTATTTTTATCAGATAAAGCTATCGTGCCGAAATCAGTAATCAACGAAATCTTACCCGATATGAAACTGGCTATTAAGCTTAAACTGACAGGGAACGTCTTCATGTTTCTGCCACCCACCAGGTATTCGTCTACCCCAGACGACTTTTTAATGAAACCGAAGTAAATGCCAATTAAACCGCAGGTGGCCAACATGAACGCGAACACCGTGTAATCCCATACACCGAAACTTCGCATCATTTCGCTAACTTCCTGTACCGTCGGTGTGTCCTGCGACCAATTTGGTTGACGGTCCTCCATACTACTCTTCGCGGTCATTTTGTTGCAAAAGGGAATTTTGTGATCCTTGTAACGCCTTTAGGCATTCCAAATTATAAAGTAAATTTTTTTTTTTTTTTTTGGAAAATAAATAATAGTATTCTTGTATCTTTAAAAGTAAATAGTGAGGAAAATTATAGTACTTTTTTCCATTTAAAATAAGCAAAAATGTAAGACAACAAAAGCACACTGTATTTCTGCATTTTTGATAATATAAGTATTGCTTACCGTAATTTAATACCCAACACACTTCTCAGTTCATTAAACTCAACTTATAAAGAACAACTGAGTAACTGCAAATTTTCGAGTAAGGTACATTTACGAATGATCGAAGATTTATACAACCATAAGATTTAAATGTAAACGTGCACCCGATGTAACACTCTGGAGAAGATATAATTCTTTCCACATTGAATACTGAATGATAAATTATTTTGGATATATGAGAAAATAGTTAACTTAATATATGTATAACATAAAAGGTTGTAATGGATTTCACGGAAGACCGGTCACAACTAGCGTGACAGTTCATCTGAAAAGAGCTGAAAGCTCGAAGCGGCTCGATGCGATTGCACCATTGTGATAATTTTCTTATTAAACCGACAATGGACATTAAGTACGAAGTTAAAACGACCGAGTATATACCACAGTGGATCGTAAGTGAATAATACGACCTAAATATGGTAGTAGTTGTATAGATGTGTTGATCACATTGACGGTCGTATTTCAACTAAATTTCTTGGATAATTTTTAGGTGTCGAAGTATTAATAACTATTCAGAAGTAGTATATGTAATTTTTAATATAGTACTACTTGACATTCTTTTGAAAAAATGTATTTATAAAAGGCATTGTTCTTAGGATAAATTATGATTGGAAAAAAAAGTAAAAGACTGTTTGTCGTTTTAATTTAATTAAGAAATAAAACATAATTGATACAGGATTTTTCGAAATATAAGATCAGGTTGGAAAAAGAATATCGTTTAGTTGTTATTTCTCACAGCTTTCATCCTTCATAGAAACGCGGCAAATCATTGCCCAATATAACTTTTCTTTCAATTCCTTTCTCTGTAATAACACCAGTTCGGATAACACCACCACTGCTACCGTCGCGAGACATAGCCAATGCTAATGCTATAAGGACAAGAAAGTAAAATTAACATCAAACTGTTCGAAATTAGATTATAATGATATTGCATTGAAGCTTGCTAAATACTTACTATTTTCAACTAGCTTAACACACTCATCTTTTGACATGTTTGGCTTATATTGAGAATCCATATAACCATAAACATAGGTTGAACCAGATCCTCCAATAGAAATTGATTGTCTTACACACATACCACCTAGAGGAATACTATAAACTTGTCCTCCTTTACGGCTATCCCACCCTGCCACCAAGATTCCAGCCATCAAGGAATCTCTATAATTGTAACATAATTCACGGAATACATTTGCAGCTGTTTCAACTAAGGGTTCCATGCCCAATTCCATTCTATAAGTACAAAGTATAAATGATAGAATTTTATTGCCTATAATTTAGTAATTTATTTTTTATAATAATATTAAATGCTTACTTATGAAGACTTAAATGATATGCAACTATATCAGAAATAGCTTGAGTATCTGCTGCAGAACCAGAACGACAACAATAGATGTAATCTGTTATTTTAGTTAATTTGTCAGCAAAACGATTGGAAATATAAGCTCTGAAAAGGTTAATGATATAATTAATAATTATCACTATATTACCAGAAAATAATATTAATTATCACATAAATAATAATATTAATTATACCCTGTAGTTGCTCTAGAATCTGCTCCAATTACTACTCCTCCATTGAATTCACAAGCCATGATTGATGTCTAATTAATAAAATAATTCAGCAAAATTGATAACATTTATTTATAAAACCATGAAATAAAATTACTTCATACCAAAATATATGTGGAGATATGAATATCTTTAGGAAAAACAATTTATATTAGATACAGAACGATTATTAAAATTAGGAATATATGTTATCAATGTAGGATTATAAAATTATACATATATAATAAAATACATTGATTTCGTTTTAAGTTTTTGTTAACAAAGTTTTTAACTTTGCATCGTCATTCTAACCTTAAAATGCATTAGTATCAGAAATTATTGAAACTTACTCCTGTACTTTGTTCTGAAGAAAGCCAGTCTGGAACTAAATTCTCAGCAACTGGTCCTATATTAGGCTGAACTAAATTATCTAACATATAAGCCATTTTTACAAAATTCAGTAAATGCACCCTTTTATACACTATGCAACGTTCAAAACAGTTCAAAGCTGTGATACTAGACAGAACCTGTGATGCCAGACTGAGGACGGGAGTTCTAGAGAATACCCCTTCCACTGTTCACACTACCGCAGGAGACGCGTGTACGTGAGCTCAGTTTTTCGGACGACTTCGGGAAATCGAGAGAGAAAACAAATGAAAGTCTTTCTTTCTCGCTCTTGAAGCGCTGACATCTAACCATTGTGGAAAGCAAGCTTGCGACACGGGGTCGCACAAGATCTTGACTGCCTATTATTCTTATTTTTCGACACACAAGAATGCTCTAGCAATGGACAAAAACTTCGAAACAAAATTAGGAATAACTATCTCGTGTTAAAAATTGGCTATATTTGCAAACTAATAATTAATTTAACAATGCCGATAACTAGATACTATAATAATTTATTGCACGAACAATTAAAATTTAATAAATTATTCCCGTGTTTAAAGGTACCATAAATTCACGATTCCAAAACGTCGTTAGTTGTTAAAAGAATATGTTCTGTATATTCTTGGTATTTATTGTTAATATTTTTACAAAATATAATAAATTTTATATAAACTATTGCAAATATAATCGAAATGTTTAAAAACTATGAAGAATTAAGTTACAGTTCATTAAGTACGAAGAAATTTAAGAATAACTCTATTTAACATAAAATAACGGTATATTCGCAGAGTAAAGGATAATTAAGCAATAATAAACAACGGGTGCAGTAATAATTTATTGCATAAACAATTAATATTTGGTAAATTATTATTAATATAGCAAAATAAATGTTCATATTCATGATCATATTTCACTCAGTGGTGATCAAGGGTATGCCACGGAGCATGCACTATTGCGCATGTCGCTCAACTGCGCAACTCGTGGGTGATATACTGCTCATTCATTGGCAACACGTTAGTCGTCGGTTGACCTTCTTACCGACGACGTCTCTGTGTCGGTTGTGTTTCCGAACACATGTTGACATTTCGACCGTGACGTCACGGGTACTCGTGTACCTTCGCGACCTTTTCTTCCTGCGTTACCGCATATTATCACACGTGTTCGCTATCGATTATAGCGATTCTTCGCACGTGTTTTCTTCTGACTATCGCGAGTTTTCGCGAGCTTCTTCTATCGATCGTTACGATCTTTCGCGTCTTTTCTTCTGACTATCGCGAGTTTTCGCGAGCGTCTTTGATCGATCGTTACGATCTTTCGCGTCTTTTCTTCTGACTATCGCGAGTCTTCGCGAACATTTTCGATCGATCGTTGCGACTTCATCAGCAACAATGATAACCGTGTAGCCGTACAGTGCCACTGTATATCTCGCGATTTAGATAGTAGTGTTGCGACCATTTAATCGCGTTTCCGAAAATTGGTTCTATAACGTGAATACTATTTGAGGGGATTAGTGTTAGGTTAGTAGTTCGCGTTAGGGGGTTAAGGGTAGGGGGGTTTTCTAACAGTTAGGGGGTTTTGGGTAAGGGGTAATCGGGGCGCGTCGGTTATGGGTGGTGGGTTGGGGGGGTTCGCTCGTGGGTTATCCGTCCGTGGGGTAGATGTGGTGCGGTGGGTTTGTGGGTGGGAAGGTGCGGGGGTAGGGGGGGAACTAGCACAAGGATCTGGCACCGTCGGTCTCATGGGGCCCTCCGGCTCACACCGGAGCTTATGTGTACCTATGTACGGTCATCTGCCTTGTGGTAGTTCAGGGGTGTTTGGGCGGGTGGGTTTCGCGAAGGGTAGGGAGTTGGGTCGCGTCGCGGGGGTAGGGGGTACGGTGGGGAAGTAGCACAAGGATCTGGGGCCGTCGGTCTCATGGGGCCCTCCGGCTAACACCGGAGCTTATGTTACCTATGTACGGACATCTGCCTTGTGGTATTTCAGGGGTATATTTGGGGGGAAGGGAGTCGTAGTAGGGGGGAACGGGTTGGGAGAACTAGCACAGGGATCTGGCACCGTCGGTCTCATGGGGCCCTCCGGCTCACACCGGAGCTTATGTGTACCTATGTACGGTCATCTGCCCTGTGGTAGTTCTGTTTTCCGTGAGGGTGGATTAGATGGCGGGGGTTGGGAGGGTCGCGAGTTAGGCGGTGGGGTTTTTAGAATCGGTGTAGGTTATGGGTGGTTTCTTGGGGCTATGGGGTATAGATTAGCGTTAGGGGGTTTTGGGGTACGCGTTAAGGGTTAAGGGAAAGGGGTGGGAAGTACAAATAGTATTCGCGTTATCGAGCCAAATGTTTATCAGCTTTTTTAAAACAAACTTTGGTAAATTTATACCAACTTAATCATAATACGAGATATTCATGGCATTGTACTGCTACTTGGAAATCTTTTGCTCTTAGTCTTTCGTTGCATATTCCAAAGCGTCTTAAGTGGCAGCTCGCAAACTCGTTGGTTTTAGTGTTGGGTTTTTGAAGGCGCCTTCATATTGTTGTATTGTATTTTGTTGTATTGTTGTGTGTGTTTTCGGCGGGTCTTTAACAAGGAGAATCTCAGGATAAATCCTCTCATAATGTGTTGAAATTTGGTAGGCTTATAGGCGTATGTGTACAGTAATTGTAACCCGAAGTATAGCCGTAGATGAGCAGCCATTCGCAAAAAAGTGAATGCAAAAGTTGTGGAGCCCACTTATTTGGGTATATTTAAGTAATAAAGACTCGTAACAGTTTTTCTCTGATTCAAATCTCGTCACACTTTTTTCACAAATATTTTTTAGTTAACCATAAATTAACATATGTAATATAATTTATTACAGTTTAACATATATATAATAATTATTAACTAAAAAAGAATTTATAACAAGTGACATGATTTGAATCAGAGACAAGGTATTACGTGTTTTTATTACTTAAATACTCCCGAATAAGCAGTTTTCCCAAATTTTACACTCATTTTTCTTGAGAATGATTACCCATCTGCAGTTATAATTCTGATTGCAATTATTGTGCGCTACAAGCCTACCACCAAATCGGTGGGGATAAGCCCTGAGATTCTTTTTGTAAGCGTAGTCACCTCCTCGTGGTGAGACCTGGTAATTGGTATCGTTTTCAAAAGCATAAATCTTTAGAAAACGATACTAAGCTAAGAACTACGCATACCTGTAGTCCAGTCTATTTGATTAAAACAAGCAAATCGTAGACTGGTCTACAGGTAAGAATTTTATAGCACTCTAAAAACCATATCATATAATACACTATCTTTATTAATAGGTTATTGGCGGCTCAAATTACAGGTAAAGATCTCCGTAACTAGAGATTAATCATTTTGAATCAAAAGCAAGTGAGACTTTGGAGAAATAAGAATTAAATGAAAAGATAAACGAAGAAAGTGATTTTAAATTTTCGCACATAAATGAAGTAACTTTAGTTTGAGGCTCCATCTATTGAAAAACGGTTCAAACTGTTAACGAAGTAGTTTGTTTATTTACCTCTTTACCGTCTTATTTGCTGTCCCTTTTTACTGTTGGTAAACATGTGCAAGTTGTTTACGTGTTTCTTCGGTAGATGGCTGACCTCATCAAAGGCAGTTACCACTTTTGTTTACTTGTCGATAAATGTTTGTCACCAGTTTGAACACTTTTTCGAGAGATGGCGCTATCAACGTGATTAAAATGTATTAGATATACGGGGAATTTAAAAATGATTTTATATATTGCAAAAGATTAATTGTGTAATTATTGTATGCCACTATAAGTTGCTAATGCTTACCCGTATGTGAATATATGCATATATGTATCGAACTGTGACGTGTAAAAGAAATAATTTTAAATTTTCACGAACAAAATAGGATACTTTAGTTTATTGCTCCATCTATTGAAGAACGGTCCAAACTGTTAAAGAAGTAGTTTGTTTGTTTACCGTATAGGTGGAGCAGCTATGTCGTTCTTTCTCTGTCTCTTTTTACTGTTGGTAAACATGTGCAAGTTGTTTACGGGTTTCTTCGGTAGATGGCCGTCCTCATCAAAGTCAGTTACCACTTTTGTTTACTTGTCGATAAATGTTTGTCACCGGTTTGAACACTTTTCGGAAAGATGGCACCATTAATGTTTTCAAAATAGTTTAGATATGCGGGAAATTTAAATATAATGTTATATATTGCAAATAGATTAATGGTATAATTATTCTATGCCACTATAAGTTACTAATGTTTAATCGTATGTGTATGTACGTATACATTTATTGAACTGCAGCGTGTAAAAAACGTAGAGCAGTAATTAAAAAGAAATAATAAAATGGTATGATATAACATTCGTAAATTAATTTGGGAACTTTTATAGCTGTTATTTCTATAATTCGAAGTTGTATCTACCTTTTAACTATCGTTCAATTTTATGGTTTAATTAATTTTGAATAAAACTTCTAAAAGTTGAAAGCTTTTAACTCCAATTTGTTGGACACTTAATAATTTTAAAATGTAGAGAAGGTAAGTACAGTGCGGTTTGTACAGTACTATTATTCAACATATAGAGAACATTAAGTTGTATTGTCGTGTTATCCAATAAACTGTTTGATTGAAATATGCACACTTTTATATGCATTGCATACAAACAGATAATTTTCTAATAACATAATTCTGAAATCGCAAAAGATACTTTTCGGGAATAATTTGGTATCCTAAACGTTTGCGCAGTAGCATTTTGAAACTCATAGTAATAGTTGCAACTATTGGTTTTCGATTCATAAATTTTATCACACATTTGAACGGTTAATATTGAATATAAAAATAAATATTGTTACAGAACTCGTCTGGACCTACAAATGAACAACGTGACAACTCCCAGCATCGGAAATCTCCAGAACAATTTCATATTACAAAATCAGATTATTTATTGTATGATTATTTTATACATTGTATTTTACAAAAATTATAATAAATCAGATTAATTTAACAGTACTACAATGCTTTATCATTTATTCCCTCTCCTGCCTTATCTAAGATAATAATAAACAATATCCTACAAAAATTAAAAATAAGATTCGCGAAAACTAGTAAAAAACGAAAAGAAATATATCCAGTAACGCAATCTATTGAAAATTTTGAGAAATGACGTCAAATTCCAAGAAATCGTGAATATCCAAAAAAATATTCCGCGTCACCTCCTCGGTCGTTATGTTCGCCAGATACAAAATTTCGAATCTTACCGAGAACTTTAGAAGGAATATCGCGAAATCTCGGTTTTGTATCAGGAGAACATAACGTATAAAGAGGTGGCACAAATTTCCCGCGCTTTCGAATTTTCGAAATTTTATGTCATTTCTTGGAATTTCGCGATTTCTCGGAGTTTCTCGGAGGCGAAAATTTTGAATCGAAATCGAATTTTTCTACGAAAATCGAGATTTTGTATCAGGAGAATATGATAACCGAAGAGGTGGCACGGTAAAATTTTTTCGACAAAATTAAAATTTTTCTGCAATTTTGCGATTTTGTATCAGGAGAACATGATGACCGAGGAGGTGGCACAAAATTTTCTTGGAATTTGACGTCATTTCCCGGAACCTCGCGATTTCTCGGAATGTGACGTCATTTCTCGGAATTAATTTGACGTCATTTCTTGGAATTCCGCGATTTCTCGGAATTGTGACGTCATTTCTCGGAATTAATATGATGTCATTTTTCGGAATTAACATGACGTAATTTCTCGGAATTAATATGACGTCATTTCTCGGAATTAACATGACGTAATTTCTCGGAATTAACATGACATCATTTTTCGGAATTTCGTGATTTCTAAGAATTTGATGTCATTTCTCCAAATTTTTCGACATATTTCGTATTGTTTCTACCGTACAAAAATTTTCAACAAACATTCCACGATTTTCGTTACTCTTTTATCTTTTCGCGTTTTTTACTAGTCTTTTCGAATCTTATTTTTAATTTTTGCAGGATATTGTTTAAATAATTATTATCTTAGATAGAATAGGTGTGGGAATAAATGATAAAGCATTGTAATACTGTTCAATTAATCTGATTTATTATGATTTTTGTAAAATACATTGTATAAAATAATTTTACAATAAATAATTTGATTTTGTAATATCTGTGTAATTTCTTCCGGAGATTTCTGATGCTGGGAGTTATCCCGTGTTCATTTCCAGGTCAAGACAAGTTCTGTAACGAATTTTATTTAATTATTGTATAATTAGACATTATAAAGATAGTGTATTATGTGATATAGTTATTAGAGTGCCATAAAATTCTTACCTGTAGGTCAGTCTACGATTTACATGTTTTAATCAAATAGACTGGACTACAGGTATGCGTAGTTCTTAGCTTAGTATCGTTTTCTAAAGATTTATGCTTTTGAAAACGATACCAATTACCAGGTCTCACCACGAGGAGGTGACTACGCTTACAAGGAGAATCTCAGGGCTTATCCTCTCCGATTTGGTAGGCTTGTAGCGCACAATAATTGCAATCAGAATTATAACTGCAGATGGGCAATCATTCTCAAGAAAAATGAGTGTAAAATTTGGGAAAACTGCTTATTCGGGAGTATTTAAGTAATAAAAACACGTAATACTTTGTCTCTGATTCAAATCATGTCACTTGTTGTCATAAATTACTTTTTTAGTTAACAATTATTATATATATGTTAAACTGTAATAGATTATATTACATATGTTAACTTATGGTTAACTAAAAAATATTTATGAAGAAAGTGTGACGAGATTTGAACCAGTGAAAAACTATTACGAGTCTTTATTACTTAAATATACCCAAATAAGTGGGTTCCACAACCTTTGCATTCACTTTTTTGCTCACCTACGATTATACTTCGGGTTACAATTACTGTACACATACGCCTATAAGCCTACCAAATTTCAACACATTATGAGAGGATTTATTCTGAGATTCTCCTTGTTAAAGACCCGCCGGAAACACACTTAACAATACAACAAAATACAATACAACAATATGAAGGCGCCTTCAAAAACCCAACACTAAAATCAACGAGTTCGCGAGCTGCCACTTAAGACGCTTTGGAATGTGCAACGAAAAACTAAGAGCAAAAGATTTCCAAGTAGCTAGTACAATGCCATGAATATCTCGTATTATGATTAAGTTGGTATAAATTTACCAAAGTTTGTTTTAAAAAAGCTGATAAACATTTGGCTCGATAACGCGAATACTATTTGTACTTCCCACCCCTTTCCCTTAACCCTTAACGCGTACCCCAAAACCCCCTATCGCTAATCTACACCCCATAGCCCCCAAAAACCACCCCATATCCTACACCGATTCTAAAAACCCCACCGCCTAACTCGCGACCCTCCCAACCCCCGCCATCTAATCTACCCTCACGGAAAACAGAACTACCACAGGGCAGATGACCGTACATAGGTACACATAAGCTCCGGTGTGAGCCGGAGGGCCCCATGAGACCGACGGTGCCAGATCCCTGTGCTAGTTCTCCCAACCCGTTCCCCCCTACTACGACTCCCTTCCCCCCAAATATACCCCTGAAATACCACAAGGCAGATGTCCGTACATAGGTAACATAAGCTCCGGTGTTAGCCGGAGGGCCCCATGAGACCGACGGCCCCAGATCCTTGTGCTACTTCCCCCCCGTACCCCCTACCCCCGCCACGCGACCCAACTCCCTACCCCTCGCGAAACCCACCCGCCCAAACACCCCTGAACTACCACAAGGCAGATGACCGTACATAGGTACACATAAGCTCCGGTGTGAGCCGGAGGGCCCCATGAGACCGACGGTGCCAGATCCTTGTGCTAGTTCCCCCCCTACCCCCGCACCTTCCCACCCACAAACCCACCGCACCACATCTACCCCACGGACGGATAACCCACGAGCGAACCCCCCCAACCCACCACCCATAACCGACGCGCCCCGATTACCCCTTACCCAAAACCCCCTAACTGTTAGAAAACCCACCTACCCTTAACCCCCTAACGCGAACTACTAACCTAACACTAATCCCCTCAAATAGTATTCACGTTATAGAACCAATTTTCGAAAACGTGATTTAATGTTCGCAACACTACTATATAAATCGCGAGATATATAGTGGCCTGTACGGCTACTCGGTTATCATGTTGCTGTTAAAGTCGCAACGATCGATCGAAAAGGCTCGCGAAAACTCGCGATAGTCAGAAGAAAGGATACGCGAAAGATCGTAGGGATCGATAGAAAAAGCTCACGAAAACTCGCGATAGTCAGAAGAAAAGACACGCGAAAGATAGTAACGATCGGTAGAAAACGCTCATGAAAACTCGCGATAGTCGGAAGAAAACACGTGCGAAGAATCGCTATAATCGATAGCGAACACGTGTAATAATATGCAATAATGCACGAAGAAACGTTCCCAAGGGCACGCGCGTACCCGTGACGTCACGGGGCGATGTGTCAACATGTGTTCGATAACACAACCGACACAGAGACGTCGTCAGTAGGAAGGTCAACCGACGACTGACGTATTGCCAATGAATGAGCAGTAGATCACCCACGAGTTGCGCAGTTGAGCGACATGCGCAATAGTGCATGCTCCGTGGCATAGCCTTGATCACCACTGAATGAAATATCATGATGAATATGAACATTTATTTTGCTATATCAATAATAATTTACCAAATTTTAATTGTTTACGCAATAAATTATTACTACACCCGTTGTTTTTTATTGCTTAATTACCCTTTACTATGCGAATATAGCGCTATTTTATGTTAAACAGAGTTATTCTTAAATTTCTTCGTACTTAATGAACTGCAACTAAATTCTTCATAGTTTTTAAACATTTCGATAGTATTTGCAAAAGTTTATATAAAATTTATTATATTTTGTAAAAATATTAACAATACATACCAAGAATATACAGAACATATTCTTTTAACAATTAACGACGTTTTAGAATCGTAAATTTATAGTACCTTTACACACACGAATAATGTATTAAATTTTAATTGCTCGTGCAATAAATTATTACAGTATCTACTTACCGGAATTGTTTAATTAATTATTAGTTTGCAAATATAGCCAATTTTTAACACGAGGTAGTTATTTCTAAATTCTTTTTGTGCTCAACGAAGTGCCACTAAATTATTTATGTTTCTATGATTTTTAAACGTTTTGTAACTATTTTCAATGATTAATGTAAGATCTTTTAATATTTCATTACACTTCCAATAGCAAATAAAAAACGAGAATACTGCCGTGCGCAATCTATGAGGTAAAGATGTTAATATAAGAAATTACTTATTATAAATAAAATCCGAACAGAATTTACATGAGAAGGAAGTATGGGTGTTATGAAAGAAGAAACAAGCATAAAAGTTCGTAGATAACTGCCAGAAATGAAAAGGTGGAACCAATCTCACGTGTGCCTATCAAGAAAACCAAGCATTTTCAAGCTCCTAAAGTAAAGAGTCGGCAATTATGATTAACCTATACTGAATTTATCTTGATGTTTCGCTGGTATAAGTGGTGGAGTTATGTGTTAGTGATTGAAAGTGAGTTCTTATGACAAAAACTTTTTTTACACGTTGCAGTTTAATAAATATATGCGTACATACATATACGGTTAAGCACTAGCAACGTATAGTGGCATACAATAAGTATGCAATTTATCTTTTTGCAATATATAAAATCATTTTTAAATTTTCCGCATAACTAAACCATTTTAAAAACGTTAATGCTCCCATCTCTCCAAAAAGTGCTCAAACTGGTAACAAACATTTATCGACAGGTAAACAAAAGTGGTAACGGACTTTGATGAGGCCTGCCATCTACCAATGAAACCCGTAAACAACTTGCACATGTTTACCAACAATAAAAAGAGGCAGAGAATAAACAACATAGCTGCTCCACCTATATGGTAAACAATCGAATTACTTCGTTAAAAGTTTTAATCGATATTAAACATAAACTATGCATAAACCTTCTACATTAAAAATCACTAATTTTAGTTTGCGGTTCCATCGGTTGAAAAATGATTGAAACTTTTAACGAAGTAGTTTGTTTATTTACCGTATAGGTGGAGCAGCTATGTCTTTTTCTCTGCCTCTTGTTATTGTTGGTAAACATGTGCAAGTTGTTTACGGGTTCCTTTGGTAGATGGCAGGCCTCATCAAAGTCCGTTACCACTTTTGTTTACCTGTCGATAAATGTTTGTCAACAGTTTGGACGCTTTTTGGAGAGATGGCATCATTAACGTTTTTAAAAGTTTTGATATGCGGGAAGTTTAAAAATGATTTTATACATTCCAAAAAGATAAATTGCACAATTATTGTATGCCACTATAAGTTGCTAATGCTTAACCGTATATGTATGTACGCATACATTTATTGAACTGCAACGTGTAAAAGTAATCGGACACTTCATAATGTTATTGACATCATTACTTATATGTAAAGACTAAGAATTCAAGTGCTTTAACATGATCTTAATCATTTGCATTAATTGAGTTTCTGTCATCGGTGTTTTACTTTGTTATACACAAAACCAGGTAATGTGCTTTAAAAAACTGAAAGATAACAAAATTCCGATTCAGGAAAAGGTTCTTTTTTAAATAACAAGACGTAATCAGGGAGTGTTAATACGTGTTTTTCCAGGACAAAAACTTTTTCGAAGTTCTTTTTCCATTACAGGAGTATCCTTGTATGCTGAAAATAAGAATAATCGGCAGTCAAGATTTCGCGCGGCTCGTGTCGCAAGCTTGCTTTCTACATTGGTTGGATTTCAGCGGTTCAAGAGCGAGAAAGAAAGACTTTTATTAGTTTTTTCTCTTAATTTCCCGAAGTCGTTCGAAACGTTGAGCTCACGTTACGCGGGTCGTGGGGTAGGCTGCGTAGTGGAAGGTGTTCTCGAGAACTCCCGTCCTCAGGCTGGCAACACAGTATCTGCATACGGATGGTTAGTTCCACCTTTTCACCGTTAGGTGATTATAGTGTTTTGATGTCCATAAACTGCTGAAACTTTCAATTCATAAAAAAATTCATTTCCAGCACTTATCTATGCACTTTTATGCTTGTTTTTTTCTTTTATAGGCTCCATACGTCCCTCTTACGCAAATTATGTTAGGATTTTGTTTCTAACAAATGATTTCTTAAATAAATATGTTTACCGTGTAGATTGCGTACAGTGTTATCCTCAATACTTCAATTACTCAAAAATTTGTAGAAAATGGTTTTGCAATGCTTGTTTGTAAGCGTTTAAACTTGCTGTTTGTTTTTTAGACACTATACTTCCCCCGCCCCCCATTAAAATTTTTATGATATTTCGTTTAATACAAACTATTGTTTGAACAAAATTTTATTTAATACATCTGACTTTGTATGAAAACATGTTAAATTCGACATAACACTCCTCGTTTAAAGTATCATAAAATAGTTACAAAAAATCGTACGTCAACGTTTAGGCAGGTCATTACAAAGAAAAAGCTTTGTTCTTCAATTTACTTGTTAATTCAGGTTTATAAAAAATTTTCTTAATCCCTCAGAGAAGTTTGAATTCGCACATTCTTTTTGAAGAAAATATTCCTCGTTTTCGCGATTATAACTAACCGCAGAGAAATTTCAGGGGAAATTGAACTTGTTTTGTTCCTTTGCTTCTTTGTTTCGTTGTTCCTTCGTTTCTTTGTGTTCCACCATAATGACAGTGAAAATGAATAAGTAAACAATATTTGCGAACCATAAAATTATGTTTTACATTGTCCTGTCGCCGGGAGAAAGAGAGAGAGAGAGAAAGAGAGAGAAAGAGCGAGAAAGGGGGAGCGTGGTAATTCACAAATCACGTCACTCGGGGCGTAAGAGAGAAGGTGATCGTTAAGGAAGAGACGTAATCGCAAAAGCCGGTACGATACAACACCTTAGAAATTAAGAAACGTTGTCGCGATCGATAACACGTAGCCCGTTCACGAGTTTCTAAGCGGGCATGAAACGGAAGACGAAAATAATTTTCTTGCCCGCCGTAGCACAAAGGATTTCTGTTTCGGCGAGCGTTTCAGGGGCGCGCTTTGTTTTAAGGTATTTTGCGGTTCCGAGAAAGGACGCGGAACAGAGGAGGACGGGCGGGAAAGAAAAAGCGAGACAATCTCACATGTACTGAACTCGAACCGCGAGTTCGTGGGTGCGGTTCCAATTATCCACAGTGGCTCTCAGAAAGGAAAAAGGACAAGCGGAGCCCCTAGGCCGCAAAAAGGGTGGGGTCCTTTTACCGTTCCCTTTTCTTCCTGTTTCTTCATTCAACCCTCCCGGAGAACGTGTCGAATCGATTCCTCTCGACTCGTTTGCAAGCCGTCCAGCGAGTGACATACCGGCTACGCGGTTTGCCGTGTATCATCGTTCTTTATTCTCGCAACGAAACGTATCGCGTACCTTTGACCTTATCCCGTCTCACGAGAGACGTTTTAATTGTATGCGAACGAAATGGCGCGATAACGAGAACGGGGGAGGAGACAGGATTAATTTCGAGTGTAACTCTTTCGTCGCCCTGATTCTGGGTTAGAACAACATCGATCTATTTCCCGCTTTCGTTAACACGCGTTCACGTGTCCCGTTGGGTGCCATTCGGGACCATCCACAGGGAATCGTTCCGTTTCTTCTCTTTTTATGCGCGGGGTCCGTCTATTTCTTACCGGGATCTCATTTAACTGCAACCCGTTGATGTAACAGCACACATCCTGTCGTGCGTTGAAACGGCACCTTTTTCCGGGGACGACTGGCCCGAAAATAGCGACACCAGGAACAAGACCTGGCCTCTATTTGCGTCGCGATAGGTCCTCGATGTCATTATCGTTGTTGCACAAGCTGTTCCGCGTCCTCGTCGATTACGTTAGGTGCGTTTTCTTTGCAATTACGTTCAAAGGATCGATTAACGCGATTAAAAGGGTCAATCGGGCAACCGCTGGTTCGTAAATGAAAAGTCACTCGACGAGAGAACGCTGGGGCGCACTGCCGAGAATAAGAATCTCGCTCTCGACGAGTTACAGGGCGCAGCTACCTGCGTAGGTGAGCCAGGTATACAGTGAGCCGATGTACGCTTCTCGTTTTAAAAAAAATTACACGGGTCCCCTTGGCCCTTTTTTCTCCTACACGTTTGCTCGCACACGTGACCTTGCAAATTGTGAATTATGCATCGAACCGAAATTCGTGTGCACGTGCACCACCTACCGTTCGTCAGGTTGGGAGGCTCGAACGGAGTTTAAATATTGTTTCGATTAATAATTGAAACGGTTGCATTGTAACGATAACAAATTATTCATCCCGAGTGTATTCGTACCTCGTGCGTGACGCGAAGTAAATAAAGAGCCCGAGTTTTGCTCGTTGTTAACGGATGCTACGTATGTACGCATCGATTACTTCAGCCATTTCCCTCGATTCGGCCTCGGTATTCGATGTTGTATCTTCATTTTACCCAGTTCGTTTACTTTCTTATCGGTGGAACGGACAAAAATCAATTATCTCGTCGATGTAACGAGGAACACGGCATACGAAACGGCAAGTACACAGAAATATCGTGTAAATGGTATTTTCATCCACGCGCTGTGAATAACGTTATCTGTGCACGAACGCGTAGCAAGCCGGTAACTTTAATCGAAGCTAAACGACGAAGCTGGCTCTGAACTTGCGAACGGACACCTTGCTCCCATATAGTTAGCGTAACATCGTAGTAAGATTGCGGGTAACGCGGCCACGAGAACCTCGATACCTACTTAATCCTTCCCATTGGGAGGAGGACGCGGGGGAAAAAAAAAATCGGTCGTGTTATCTGGACGCGTACAGCGGTCGCAATTAAAAGTGCAGAGCTTCCTCCCTAGACGCAGTTTCACGGTAAAAGCGCGCTAACTGTTTCCTCGGTTTACCGGGGCAGCTCGCGCGATAGTAAAGCGTGCGATAACGACCAGGTAAATTGTATCGCGAACGTTTTACGCTTTCATTTGCATAAATATCGTTCGGTGTACGCGATCTTATACGAGTTCGAGAACGGTGATGCCCGTTACCGAGCGTGCGTCGCGTCCGTTCCGCGACAATTTATCCAGCGGCAGCCAACTTTTTCTTCTTTTTTTTCACCTGCAGGAATCTCATATTGCGTCATCACGTTCGCGCCCTAGGACTTTGTGTAGGATTTTACGACTGGGCGAGGTGTGTTCTAAAGTTGCTCTGTCCGGTTTTGCCCGGCGCAAAAAACTATTAAGCATCCCAGCTCATTAAGTGCATTCGCTTGTAAGAAGGTTATCAAATAAATTGCCGATAAGATGATAGAAGTAATTAATGGCGGTGCGCCCGTTATAAATTGTAACGCTGATTTAATTCTTCGCGGTTTCCGCGAACGTAACCGCCCGTCGCTTTCGCATGACTCAACCTCCGTAGGCATATTTCCCCGCGTTGTACCTCGGAACGTTGCGTATCTGCCTGTTTCAGGCATCCGTAGGCTATTAAACGTTACGTCGCAACGAGCATCCTTAGGGATCCGCGAATTAATTGAAAACTGCATCATTTACAAGGGCCCCACCGGGCATTAACAGAATTCTAAATCGTCGCACGGCCAAGCCCCGCCTGTGCCCCTCCTCTGTCGCTAAGCGGGCGCGACGCATTCCGGAAATTTTATTGCACGGTCGGAAATCCTGTCGGCTGTCCCGCGACAGCTTTTCGATCGTTACCGGTTGTTTTTTCGTGCCGCGAAGCCGCGCGTTCGGGTTTCGAACAGGACTCCGTGCCGGCAGGGTGCGGATTTATAGGCATTAATTAAACGCAATTCATTAGGCTTGGTCGCGCGACTTGGTAGCTGAAATCGGCTCGAACGCGTCTGAAGAGCACCGATTAGGTAGCCGGTATCGTGTTCGTCGCGTCAGACCACACACAGGTAGGCTCACGATCTTTCGTCAGCTGGTCCACGATCATTTTATACGTGTATTTCTGCGGACACGATTTTATCGTGGATTGCTCTGTCTTCTTAACGGATCGCGTCGATCGTTATGCGGCCGCGTCGCGACCCTCTTCGGTTGCGGGACCAAGAAAAATCCTCTTAACTATCATTATTCAATTTTAGGTCGGTGATTTTTTGCTAAGCCGCATTATCGGCTCGCCGTTCCCTGCGCTCGTCCCCCCCCCCCTTTTACAACTTCTCAAAATGTGAGCTCGATGAAGCGGTCTGATTAGGCAACTTGATTTATCCCCTTCGTCCACGTGTTATATAGCTAGTGGCTGGCTCGTCCTCTCTCCTTCCTCCCTCCTCCTTCACCCTTTCTTGGCCGGTGCAATCTCGTTAAAATTTATTCATGATCGGTACCGCGGACGCATCCTTAGCAAGACCCCACCGGGGACTGGTCCGACTGGTCGCGCGGTCCAAATATTCGTTGAGACGGCCTATTTTCCGCGTAATGCGATAGGGGCTTAATACCACTCTTGAACCGGTCGCGAGCTCTGATTTATCGATCGGCGGTATCGACTTTGTTGTGCCCCGGCTAATCCTTCGCGTTCACGTTCACGTTCCATGCGGCGAACGGGGCTCGTACGGGGCCCTCTCTTATTGTCTCGCCGACACGACAGCGTCACTATGAATCTTAAACACGTTAATGGTAAAATTGGGGTTATCGGTAAGCAGCTGTTCGAGAGAGCAACGATCCGTTTAATGATACACCTCGAGGACGCGAGAACGTCTGTGCTAGGCCCGGGGGTTTATTAAATAAGTGATTTTCGGCCACGGTAGTGCATACCCGGTCACGAACGTTTCGAAATATGGTACACGGAGCCGCCTCGAGAGGAACGCGTCTCTCTCGAGGGAGAGAAGAAGAACGTTGGACCAACGTTCAAACAAGCCGGTGGTGAAGGCACGGTGTAACGGGGGAGGGTCCGGAATTAATCGCGGTGAGTCGGGAAATCCGTTGTGGGATTTTTATTCGGGGGAGCTGTTCGCCTTCCAGACGGTTTCGTGTACTTCAGGAGTGATGCGCTGGCACCTTGTCAGACTTGTAGGCGTTTCGCCTGCCTCGCTTCATACCTTCAGCTTGTACAATGGGGTACAACGACGTGGAGAAAGAGGAAGAGCATGCTCGCCCACCTCCGAAACTAATAAGTATTGTCCATCAGGCGCATTGTTTCGATGCCCACGTAAGCCAGCCAACACGTTCGGAACAAGTTACAGTTTAAAGTGCCCGGGTCGTTAGTTAAGCAGAAGGGTGACCGGTCGCTTCGTTAAACCGTGTGCATACGATTCCGACCATTTTGGACGGAGCGTTGAGATTTCGGTACCGACGGTGCTTTCGGCCTTGTCCCTACATACTTTTAGAAGAGGGGGATATATCTTTGCCGAATTCCCTTTCTCTTGGATTACGATTCCACAACTCTGCTAGTCATAAACTGATTTAGATCTCAAAGTAACTGGAAAAGTTGTTTTATGTGTTTCTGCATTGCGATTTCCTTTCAGTAGTAGATTTCTTTATAAAGTTTGTGCATACATTTCGCAATTCGAGGTACGTATAATCGTTGGAATAGAAGTAACAGAAGTAAACTCTGAATAAGGTTCCTTTATCAAATGTATACCTACCTGTAAAGATTTGTATGTAATCTTCGTTGTTTACGATATACGTGTTCATTCTTCTTGTAATTCCATGGATTACAGCGAGCCATAAGTGGACAATACTTAATTTACATACGCGCTTCTATGCCGAAAATGACTACACGTTCCCCTCGCGTTATCGTTAATCCTTTTCAGAATATTTCACCAGCACCCGGGAAAACGAGTTTCTTCCCTAAACAGATGCGTTTCTTCAGCCACGAGATATCCGATCGCAGTTGGTCATATTGTTGGTCGTGTTCAACAGTCGTTGCCCGTTTTCCATTCGAGCCTTGTATTTACATAACACTCGTAAGCGCCACGTTAAGACCCACGTTTAGATTTAACTGCCACTTCGGGAAATCATATTAACCAAATACTGCAGTCGTTATACGTGGATCCCGATGCGCTGGAAATAAATTACCGAGGCACCCTCGGAACCTGGCTGCGGTGAATGGGACGTGGGTAAGAGAGAAAACGGCCCTCCGTGTCCGTTGCCCGAAGACCCACCGCGCTTCGGAATTCTTTACGATTTCTATTCAATCCCTTTATCGTCCCTTGACACCGGAATTCCATTCTCCCGGCCTTTGTTGGCCGACCGTTGACCGTGCTCGCGTTTCACCTTGCGCACCGTTTTTAATTACGTGATACGTCGTCATTTTCATTCTGCAGTTGCGTCATTTCATCCAGCTCGAGAGGCTCGAACAAGCTCAAAGAGGAAAAAGGTTTTTCACGAGAATCGTTCTTTAAACGTTCAAAAATTGATTTCGCATTCACCGAACCTTGTTCGTTTGTATTTGTAGGGGTGGAACGAGATGGTCGGGCAGGATCAGAAATTGTTATTTCGTGAGCAAAATTACTTTCTGCATAATAGAGACGATAAGGCAAAAGGAACTATTAGGCTCTTAAGAGGCTATTATACTTTATCTCGGATATTAAGTCGCGGAGAATAAGCAGGAGGAGGGGCCGTGGATTAGCCTCCCGATGTCCGGCATTGTTTTCGCGATAAATTCAACCATTGTACAAAGTTATCGCGTATAAATTTCGCTGCCGTGTTGCGAACTGGTGCCGTGGCCGGCTGGAAAAAAAGGAGGATATGACACCGAAAGGGGGATGGAGCGTCTTCCCTCTCGCTCGCGCGCGTACGAAATAAATTGGCCTTTATATTAGCACGAGTCGCGGCATAAATCCCGGTTCTCATTGTATCGGCCCCCGTGGGTGGACGACGCTGCACGTGGGCAAAATCCGCTTCCCTCCGCTTCGAAAGTGGCGCGCGAACGTGGGGGTGGAGAGAGGCCGTCGTCGGGAGTGGGGCGTTCGTTGTTCGCGGCGAACCTATCGCTGGAAGAGGCTCCTCCGATGAAACTCGTCAGGGTGAGACGCACGTGTTCCTATGGCCGATAAAATAAATCCGCTTAGAGGCCGGAATCTGGGGATGCCGGCCGCGGTTCCTCACAGCCCTGCACGCGGTCTATTTTATAGAGCTGCCTTCGCGATAAAAGGCCCACGCTCGCGCGCAGGAAATAAGAAATCGGTGTAGGAAGGCAGGCGAAATGGAAGCAGAGTCCCGGCAGGTGCGTTTGTTATTGCAATTCAGATCGTTTAGATTTCACGCGGCCACCGTAGCACTTGAACACGTGAACGGTGAGATAGTCGGGAAAGGAACCGCGCTCGGTTCACGATAAACGTTTGAATTCAACCAGGCTTGCGATCGGTACACAGTGCCGATACATATGGAACGTTTTATCCGTTAAATTTCATGTATTCGCAATGAACGTTTATCAAAGAAGGCGACGTAACACAGTGAAAGTTATAAATAAATGTGCACCGATTTCATGCGAGTAGAATTCAGAATACTGTGCGTTCGTTGACAATTTTTCTAGGAATACCCGTTTCTTGCTCTTCCTCGAGTTATAGAATACGATAGAGGTTACAGACTGAACAGATTAACATTCTCAAGGATCTTCCTGTGTTTCGATTCCGATGAATGTCAAACATTATATCTTCTTTCTTTCGATTGTACACCTATTTAGACGTACACTTACGCGTCGCTACAAGGATCACGATCGAGGATCGCCGGTTATCGGGTGCTGGAGTTCGTTTGCGGACACCGTGCGCACGGAATTATGCGTGGAAAATTGCGATTTAAAAGCTGGTGGCGTGAAGGTTGGCCAGCACGGCGGCGGCGACGCGATTCGCACAAATCGTTGACGCGCCGGCACCGGGGGCCGCACACGGTGCTGCCCGCTCCGGATATATGCAACCACAGTAGGCGGCGATGCAGCGCGTCCACGCGTGTACGTCGCGCGACACGCCGTGAGGATGTCGATTTATATCCGACGATGAATCGTGGGTTCCGGTGCCTACGAGCAAAGGAGGGTGATACACGCCACGGCTAGAGGTGGTTCTGGGAATCTTGTTCTTGTTGCTGGGCCCGGCACACAATGGGGCGGAATAGAGAATTCGTGGGGCATTAAACGCCGGCGTTGATACGACGATTTATGAAAATCTTTCGTAACTGCTTTATAAATTGTGCTTATTATTGTCATTATTCTGGTATCGCGTGTATCTCGATGTTGTTCTCTCGAAGTTACGCCGGTTGCCTTTTTTTTTTCTTCTGGTACACTCATTCGAGGCACGGGGCGGGGAAACAGATAGACGATAAGAGAGACAGAGAGAGAGAGAGAGGGAGAAAGAGAGTTAGTTTCTAATCCTTTCGCGGGGTGACCGGCTCGACTTTGTGGCACGCTTAGCACGACGTTTATCGCTCACCTCTGGTTAATACAACAGGCTTAACTTAACGAATCGACAAGATTTACGAAACGTATGCGGCTTCGTGAAGCCGATCATATTTCTTCGTTCACGTGACTCGGCGCCGCTCGTGTGTGGAAGTAGCCGTTGTGTGCTTCTTGATAAATCGAGGCACGTGTAAGACGATAAATCTTTGTACACCGCATTAGTGCCGCTACTCCGTATTTGTCTCCATTCCGTTAGTATATTAATAAGTGATAATATATTAGACCGGTGCACAAAAAGGAGCAGCACGTTTAATATAACGTCGCGCCCAACATGGTCACGCTGATTCGTGTCTGCCGGTTAATTGTCCTACTCGATCCTACTCCTATCCGATCAGCACGGTGACTCCGGCGATCGCTTAAATGGGTGCCTTGTACCCCCGAGAAGCAGGCGAAGACGAGCCACCGTGGGACGCGCAATCGCATTTACGACAAAGTAATTACGCATTTCCTCGTCACTCGCGGCCGTGTTGTGACTGTTTCTTCACCACAGACGATGTGAGCGATGACAAGGAGTCGCGGTCCCAGTGGGAGGTCTTAACAATGACCATCCGCCTCCGACTCGGCTACGCCGCTACCTGGAGAACCTCGGCTCGTGGCTCGGCTATCGATGGCTTCTGATCGCTCTTGAGCATCAAACAAATTCCCCGCAAATCCTTCGTCTCAAGCTTCGAGCATCGTTCGTGCGTTCTTCGCGATTCGTTCAAGTCTTGCTTTATAATCCCTTCCACTTTACACACTCGATGAATTCGTAAATAATTGTGAAACTTATAAGGTACTATAAAATGATGTCTGTGAACGATTTGCTCTCATCTGTTGTTCGACCGAGGTTTACTCTCATCGCTAAATCAACCGTCTCTCCTGCGCACGTTTCTCTCAGCGAGGTTGTTTTTCTTTTCAATTCATTGATCTACTCGAATTGAACTCTAAGCTGTTGGTCGTGTTCAAACGAAATCCGAGTGAACTGCCAGCAGTCCGGTCGGTTCAGCGGCCAGCTCTCTTCTCGTGAAGTGAGACAGACCTCCTTACTGATCGTAGGTGGTCCTCTTCGTCGGACGCAACGATTTTAAATTAAAATTAAAGTCAAGCGATCTTATGGTTCTCGTGGCCGACAACACCGCCACCCGCGTAACAATGTTAATGGCCCTGGTGCTGAAATTGCGAGCCCTGTTGCCGTTGGCCGCCCAAAACTCTTATACGTTTCCATCGAGGTAAACCACCGCCTCGAATATTGGTCGCACTTACCGCGAACAGACGCGACTTTTCGTTTAAGGAATGCCGTTCTCGTTCAACCTCGTTACCGTGAGCGTTTAATCGTCAATATCTCTTCGCACAGCGTCGTCTTACTTAATTTTCCAAGTTTTCTTTAACGCAGTCCATCGGTATTATCGTTATCGGTTAATTACCTCGGATTACGAGGTGCCTACCTGCGTTTTTATCGTAACCGCGAAATTTTTAAATAAGCAAATTCGTATGCCTCCCAGGCAGAAACTCGAGGTTGTTATGCTCGTTTTTTTTTAAAGTAATGAAAGCGCGAGGTCGACATCGAATTGACCACCTCCCGTGATAACTTTGATACCTTAGGTACGAAGTTAAATGTTTTCGAGTAATTTCAACCTCGCAAAATCAGTTTCGGAGCTTATTAAATAAGCTTCCAGTCCCGGTCCACGGGAAATTGCGTTTCTGAAGAGTACCTACATTAGCCTGTGCTAAAATCACGCTTACACGGTAATAAAGTGATTCGACTGAACGATCCAACCCATTGAATATTCAACGACGAGCCAGAGGGGGGGGGGGGTGGTGGTGGTGGTGGTGGTAGAAAATTTGCGCGAACGTTCATTTTCAGCAGGTAATTAAATCTCGCGAAAGACCGGACGGAGGGAAACGGTCGTTTAAAGAGAAACGCGGATCGTTGTACGGAGGCTTAGAACCTTTTTAATGGCGTATCGCATAACGCATTGTTTTAACCACGGGTCTGGTCCCGAGGACCGTCGTTGATTTTTGCTCATTGTTCGTTGCGAGCTCGCGCGACGGCGACCGCTTTATGAGAGGGCGTACGTTCGTTCTCGCCGGGCGGCAGATAATTGGCTTCGTGTTTTTCGGAGTGTTACGATGTTTATACGCGCGGCGGGCTCGTATCACTATTTCATAATTAGCAAGAAAGTTATTGTTCATGCGGCGCGAGCGCCGGTCACGCTGGGAGAGGCGAGGGTGAAAAACGAGCTTCGAGAGACCGCTTCGTTATTATTTCATTAATGTCATCCCGGTAAGTTTCGAGTGACGCGTATTGTCCGATCGTGGCCGTTATACATTCGCATAATTTATCGCCCGTTCTCGTTTCCGGCTAGCCGAGAGAACGTTCCACAGCCATTCCGCACGTCGACAGCACAATTTGTTTCGACCGGGGATAAAAACGCCGTGTCCCCGTTTCCTGTTTCCTTTCCCTCCCCGCCCCGCCTATTTCGATCTTTTAACTTAACGACGACCATTCCCGAACGTAACGTTTTCGCCGTTGAAAATATTTTACCTAAGAATCCTGGAAACGACCGTGCGTCAGGGACGTTCGTGGATAACGCGGAAGCTTCCCGGGAGTTTCATACCCTGGTTAAACCCGTTCCCCGTCACGTTCGATCGTCGGTGTTCCTCTTTTTTTCCGTTCGTTGTGTAAACCATAAACACCTTCGATACGAGCATCGAATCTTTGTTTTATCGCTGACATCAAATCCCGGCAACGATACTCGGCTCGTGTATCAGAAGGTCCGCGGGGTCTCCTAATTGGCAATTAATTTAATAAGCTTGATTAATCTCCCGGTTGAACTCGACCGAATGGAGCTGGCCGCGAATCCGAGGGAGGACAACGAGGAACCGTGAAAGAATGAGGAATAAGAAGAAGCGTCTTCTGGTTGAAATGTTTACATCGTGGTTTTTTCGGGAGATCGTCAACCGTGGCTGGTTGTCTGCGTTTTCGAATCTCGAACAAGGCTGAAAAAGCGCGCTTGGTCGGTGCTCGTTCATCTTTCTTCTTTGTTTTTTTGTTTCCTTTTAACGCAAGGATATGCTAATTTGCCGGACGTACAGGTGGCTCGTCAATTTTTTCCTCGCTGCGCGGTCTCGGTGCCGTAAAAATGCCAGGCTAGAACGGCCGGTCCCAAAGATTCGCGGGCAATGAATTATCTTCTCGGTGGTCTACTGATTTTATTTTGATGAATTTCGAAAAGCAGCCCGCGGCCACGAGGCATTAGTCACGGTGTAATTGGCGAAGGGAAGGTTCTATATACGTGGCCCAGCTCCTCGAAGAGTTTCCTCCAAGAAGCATCGTTTGGCTTGCCCGAAACGTTAAACCTTATAACGAACCGCTCAAATTGACAGGCGTTATTAAAACTTTCTTGTTTTCTGCCTTTTTTTCACGCATACACAAAGATCTTGTTCTTTCCTAAAATCGTTCCGAGTTGTCCCTTCGTTTGACTGTATTCGCGATAACAATTTCGGACATTTCTTTTGAAGCTCGCAAAAGGAAATTTTCTCAAGGATAACTTTACACCCTGGGTTGAAACCAGATAAACGATGATATTTCTTATTATTTTTCTGAATCTTTTTTCCCCCTTTATACCTACGCTTTGTAGAAAATGATTTGACGACGAAGATTTGCTCACTTCACTATGGGGTATTTGTGTTCAAAAACTGATCGAAAGTTGGTTTGGAAGATTTTTAACGTAAAAAGACGTATAAAACATAATAAAACACGTACAGATTATGGTACGACAATG
The DNA here is from genome assembly GCA_033822845.1 of Tetrapedia diversipes. Lineage (NCBI taxonomy): Eukaryota > Metazoa > Arthropoda > Insecta > Hymenoptera > Apidae > Tetrapedia > Tetrapedia diversipes. The sequence goes on along the minus strand of JAOPTO010002399.1, from coordinate 234,097 downwards.
TTTCTGGTACAAATATTCTACAGTGAGCTATTTTTCAGCAGAGAGTAGTGAACGACGAATAGCTTACCTCTCTGGTCGTAATCGCTGGTATAACGAAGTAAATCTGAATGTTTTTTTTAACGATCGCACCCTAAGAAGCGTCTTCGAAGACGGTGCAGCGTCGCAGAACAATAGGACGGCTTCGAATTCGATGATCTCCGATAGCGCGAGAGACACGAAGATAATCAGAGAACGACGCGGCGCGGGTTAAGTTGAGCGTGCGGCTCGCGAGAGCCGAAGCATGGTTTATTATCGTGGCGGAGGATGGTGTTCGAGGATTTAATTAGCATAGAATTATAAAATGTCAAAAGGTAGGCGTTTCACGTGAGGAGAGATCTGACTCGGATCTCCGCGGAAATATTGCACCCGCGGGCAATAATCTGTCCCGCTGGATTATTCAAGCGTCGGCTATCGCGGCCGCTCGTTGTATTTGCATACACGCCCAATATATTTGTCGATTACATTTACAACGTTTTCTATCGGTGTTTACATCGTATTTCACCGGACACGAACGTACCGCCGTATCAATTACACGCGTGTACCCTGTGTAGAGGTGAAATTAACGAGACGCGTGCAAAAAGCGGCGAAGGGGGATGAAACGGGGGAAGCAGAAAAAATGAAAAAAAAAAAAAAAAGAAACGGAATCGAAGGAAAGAGAAAAGAGGGAAGGAGCTCGACTGGTAAAAATGTCGATGTGGCGCCACGATGTTCTCGAAGCGGTCGATTCTCATGGAGTGGCTCGATCCACGAACGTGAATTCCACGTCCCACACGTTTCCATGGTTTTCAGTTTTGCTGGCGGTGGTCCCCGGCCACGTTTTTTCCGCAACCTTTCTTCCCCGTCTCTTTCCCTCTCCTTTTCACGGCCCTCTCGCCTTCTCGCTCCTTACCTTATCCGAGGTTCTTTAATTCGCACGCGTGGGCGCGAATGGGCCGCGAAGAACTATTCTATCTTTCTTCGTGGCTGCAACCGCGCCGATTCCGTCTCCTTTCTTCCCACGGCGGTCCCCGTGCGAGCGCCAAAAGCACGCGCTTTTAAACGCTATAATCGCGTGGCCCTTTGGAAGCTAATGCATTCGATCGTTGATTTATGCACTATCCACGTCGAATATATTGGGACTCACTTCGTGTATGAAATTAATTTCGTACATGCCCCGCTGGCCTCGCGGTCTTGTAACTATCAATAATAAAGCCTTCGGGTCTTATACTCTTCTAAGGATCTTCCCTTCTACGGTTCTCGCCCGTTCTCGCCCTCTCGTTCGATTTTATCCTTCCCTTTCATCTATTCGTCGTGCCTGTCTTTTGTATTACAGTTTCACTCACGCGTGCAATTGTAATCGAGCCTTCTACTTTTTCCTTGGCCAACAAACACGAAGGGTAACAATGTGCTTACGAGGAAATTAGATCCCTGCGAGCGATACCTAAAGGAGTCATCGACCGGTGATTAAGATTAGCGATTAGAGGGAATCTGGTAAAAATACCGGAGAACCACGATAAGGATACCGTTCGTTCGCTTCCCACACGGGCGAGGCAACGAGACGCATAAAACCGAGTCGTGTTAGAAAACGGTGGGAGAAAGGTTGCGCGGGCCGCGGAGAAGCATCGAACTTCCAGAGGGCCGATACACATGTCGCGTTATTAATATTGGCTACACCCTCCCGGCACCGTCAGAATCCACGGCCTCCCACCCTTCTCTCGCTTCTCCCTTTTTTTTATGCCCTGGAATCTCGTCCCGAAGTGTATAATCTTGCACGCGAAGTTCGGGGACACGCCGCCACCCGGCAATCTGCATATGCTTATGTCGGTTATGCTCCGACAGCCGAAACCCTCTCGCGAAAAAGACCAAACAGGGGAAGAAGCTCGTCGATAACGCGGCCTGTCGTCGGCCTTCCTTCTTCCTCGTAGAAAAACGGCCTCTTTTCGGTCCTCATCAACTCGGAAATTTGCTTCGACGTTATTAGGGAGGTTCTGGTTGGATCGAAACACGGCTGGGTCGGGCCACGGCTGGTAGTGTGGGTTGAATAGCTGTGGGGTCGTAACTCGGGGTATAGATCGGTAATGTTTAAAAGGTAAGCGCGAAACTATTCGCCCACAATGCACCTTTCTATATCGGGCACGGATCAACTTATATCTTTTGTGTAACGTGCAAACGTTCAGCGTTGATTAATAGAATTCTATTCTCGTCCTGTGCCCGTTGCCGCAAAAGCTAAATCACTTTGAATATGGAGTTCCTATAAAAGGAGGACACCTCGTCTTAAAATGTGTCGTAAACGTTGTTCGTCTGTTTAGGTACAGCACTTTTATTTGATAGAACTACGGTTAAATGTTTTATGCACCGTCGTACAATTAACATCCCTGTGTCATAGCATACTTCTTGTTGAGTACCCGCGAAATAAATATTATAGGTTACCGTGTCACGTTTACGGAACGCGTCATAAAATAACCATTATCCTTGCTGGATGAACCACGATTCGATCTCGAGATATCTCTAAAAGGGATATTCACGATCGAGCAACGAGCGTCAGATCACGCGATATCGTGTCCTCTCTGGACGAGCGAAAAGTTTCTCTCACGGGTATCCGGTAAGTGTCGATTACCCATCGCACTCTTTACATCATGCGTATCCTTTATCCGCACCTTATGTCTATCATTATCCCTTTGGTAAAACAGTAAACGTCGAAATCCATCGCGACTTACAGTTCCACGGATCCCGAGCAACTGCCCACGTCTTTGGTTTCCTCGAAACGTCGCCATGGTTGTTACGTGGAAAACGAGCTCCCATGAGCCCCGGCATTATTATTTTTCCCACCCTCGTAACAGCAGCCTCGGGACCTCGAGATGGATCTGAGCACGGTGAAGTAGGATGTTTTTCTCATGAGCTCACGATGCATCGCGGAGACTCGTTTGGATCGCATTTGGAAGACTTTACCTCCGCCTTCCATATATGTAATGACCGGGCTCCGAGGGAGACGAAGAGGAGAGAACGGGAAAGGGAAGCGGAGAAAGTGAAAGAAATAGAGAGAAAGAGGGAGAGAGAGAGAGACAGGGAGTGAAAAGACGGTTTGGGCCCATGGCGGAGCGATCGAGAGGGGACGATAAAGAAACGAGCGAGGAAAGGAGGCGAAAGAAAAAGACGGAGGCTGAAAGAGGAGGACAGAATGACGGAGAACACGAGCGGTGAGGCCCAGGAGTATGGGCCCCACCTAGACGCGTGGGACCGACACCCACGATCCTTGCATCAACGTACCGACTCTCATCGCGCACACGCGGCACTTACATATAGCAGGGTTTTACGACGGGGAGACAGCCTGTCGTAGTAATAAGAGGGGCCCTGGCCACGCGCGCCAAGCCTGCCAACCACTCAGAATAGAGGGCCGATCTCCTACGTTCTTACGAATGTTGCTCTTTCGTTTGTGATCTCGCCGATAAGACAGCCGATCCGGGTGTACCGATCGGCTGGTCGAAGCTGAAGATGGATTGCCGCTGCGAGAGTCCCTCGATTTTCTAGGGGAAATGCGAGGGAAGCGATCGAGGCGGTATAAAGGTGGTTGGAGGAAAGAAGGGCCTCCTTTTTTGAAATTTGTCGCCTAATGGACCGTATTATATTTGACGGAGTGCCACGGAAGCATAAATTTATACGTACATAGATTTTGATAAATGATAAAGCTGGAACTGTTTTCCTTGAGGTGATGGTTGGAGATGTAGAAGGTGACTTAAGTTGGTCGCATTATACTTTCTCTGTTAACGGCATAGGGTTAAATTAAATTACTGTTTTGACTATTTATAAGGTCTGTTGGAATTTACATCGATTGTTAACTTCCACGTGAAGGAAACTGCTTCGACGCGAGCGCGAGATTGAAACTGAACATGAGGGATCGACGGCGGTGCAGTGTATCGGTTTTCTGTTCTCTGAAATTCCTGCGGTGTAAAGTTCTATCCGACGTGTGCGCTGCACCACTTATTATTCAAGGCTGAAAGCCGATATTCTGGGTCTTACACATGTTACCTGTTAGCAACACGAGCTTCCTGATAGGAAAGACAGATCGCTTCGCGAGAATCGGCGGTGAATTTACAGGAAACGAGTAGGTGGTAGACAGTGGTTGCAGACATTAGAAAGGAACGATTTCACGAAATAACACCTCGCCTATTAGTGGTGCCGGTGAATAATCGCGTTAAGGAAATTGTCTGTTAATTAGTGAAACGTGGGAGGAGGGGGTGTAATGATTAATGGTACGAAGGTGTTAAGTCTCATCGGTATGCATCGACGTTCGACGAGTACACTTTGTTTCTTTATCATTCGCGTCCATTGTTTAGGGTCATTTTTAAAAGCGGCGACAACCTCGACGCGTAGACAATGTTCCTTTTTGGGGAGCATAATTATGCCGTTCGATGGATGCGTCGATAAAGGAGCCACATTAATCACAAATCGTATTTCTCCAGCGGCTCTAACTGGCCGTTGAAGATTTATTTTGTGCCCCTAAACGCGTACTGCTGATTGATCTTAATCCTGATCCCCCGTACTTTGTTGCGCTTATCTGCTTTTGAATATCTCCCGACCGCCCAGACAACGGCGTCGTTTGGACAACTAAATTTGTGCTTCAGGAACAATTTGACGTTGTGGGATGATGTTCGGATGTTAGGAAGGCGGCTAAGTAACTCGCCGTCGTGGCCTGAAGGCGTTAAAAAAGATATTCCCCCGTCGGGACTTTTATAGATACGTACAACGTATCGGTAATAAATCTGCGCGAGTCAGAGTTTTTCGGTGTAAAACGAACTATTTATGGAAAGGGGTACACGAGGGACGCTTAGATACGAGCGTTCATATATCATAATTAAACGCCACGGAAACGCACCGAACTCGGACATCTATAACTCCCCGTGTGACTTCGAAAAGCGAGCGACTTGCTCGCTCCACCCCCGCAGTCGTGTTTTCGTGTCGCTGTGATCTAAGAAAATTATTAGATAACGATGTATCACGTGCGCGACAGATTGTAACGGCGCAACGTTCAAGTTAGACTTTTATGGGATCTACGACAAGCAGAAACAACCCTATTAACCATAATGCATTACCCGAGAACGGTTGCAATCGGTAATCCTCTAATTTCATTAAAAACGACTTTTAATTTGTAGAAAAATAGTTCTTTAACGTACAATCGAAAAGAAAGAGAACAAAGTAACACTGAAAATTGAGATTTTTTTAACGAAATGGAAACACGTTTGGGACAAAAATGAGACAAGAATCTTGAAGACCGCAGCAGCGTTAAACACAAGGTGGCGTTAAGAAAAAGGAACAGACAAGAATAGCAAAAATTTCGCCAAGATAAGGCAGCGCCCATAAAAAGAAGGGGGGAATTCCGTGCGGCGTGTAAACAGCGAGCACCGGCACTCGGAACTCGCAACAGAGATGCAACCGGTGTTCCTCAAGGCCGTTCTTACAAATCCTAACACCGATGCGGACCAACCAGAAGAGAGACTGATTCACGCCTGTAGATCCCACGGTCAGATTATTCATGCATTTCGTTTCAAACCACGAAGAGGCATCTCGATACCGCGTTAATAAATCTGCCTAATACAAGGGGCGCGGCCCTCGGGGTTCCACTGTTAAGGGTACGTTCACACCGAGAATCTCGGTGCACGCATTTTATCGGGCAACCTCGAATAAATCTCGACTTGCCCGTCGATTGTGCCTTCTTCTTTTCATCCTGGATCTTTCTTCTCGCCTTTCTCTGAGGTTGCTTTCTTTCGCCGTTTCTTCTCCATCTTCTTCTCCTTCTTCTTCTCCTTTAGTTTGTTCATTGGACAAGATCTCAGCTGGTCGTTGCCGAAGATGCGCAGCTCGGTGCATCGGCTCGAGTTTCCGGTTCTCCATTGTGCACGCCCTTGCGCGCCCCTCCTTTTCCCTTGTTCTGCCATCCTTCTGTCTTCCGTTCACCTCCACCTTTGTCTTTGTCCTTCCACCTTCTCTTTAACTCCGAACGGAGGATTCTATAAAGACTAGATTGTAAGCGAGACGGCTCTCTTGTATCAAGTTGTTCTTCGAGGCGTGGGCGCACCCCTTGTTCTTTCGCTTTGGCCCTAGAACAGTGTTTCCCAAAGTGAGTCCTGCCGGGTATCCTGTTACCACCACTTTTTCATCGTTTAGGGCCAATTTATACGTGTAACACCATTTTCCCTAGATCGTTGTCAAACGCGTTGATTCTGGCAATTATGCCCAGGAAAATGATGTTAGGTTGTGAACAACGTGATCACTCAGTTTCTAAATATTAGCATCGAAACAATGGAGTACAAAGCAAAATGGAGAGCGTAGGAATTTATTTTGAATGCTCTATGAACGATTGGTGTTTTAAAGTGATCAAAATTAGATTATTGGTACAGGTATTGTTGGAAGAAAATAAAATTCCCATACCAGAAAGTTCGACCGTGATCGAAGGAACGAAATCGTATTTGCTGAAATACACGTCTTCGCGTTGGTCGGAATAAGAGGACAAGGTGGTCGGGGGGGGATACTCGTTTATCTTGAAATACTTCAGACTGAACACCGTTTGTCCGCTACCTCGTTTCTCAAAGTTTTATCCTTCTGTTTCTCGATACCATATCGACGTAACGTCTCAAGGAACCATTTAAAATCCTAATTATCCTTGTCCCGTTATGCAACTTCAATAACAAACTTTAAACAGCCAATTCAAATATATTTAATACGATTTAACGTAATATCTTTTTGAATATTTTCTTGAAAAATTCAATTTTCCCGTGCAACTCTAGTGTTTTGTCAGAACAGCCGTTCTTTGGCCACCTAACTCCTTGAGACCGTTCTTTTGCGAGTCCTTCAATTTATCGTTGATCCTCCGGTGGCTCTTGAAGATACGACCTTAAAATATAACGTTGGCTCGATACGAATGTTTCCTCGGGCGTGATGTATTTTCCGAAAATCAATTTTGCCGTCCCTTCCGGCTACCCACGTTATTACCTGCCAAATTTCTTTTCCACCGTCGGTCACGAAATCGTTCTCTTTTCAGAATCGTTTCAGCCTGTTAACGCGAATAGCCTGTAATCTGCGCGCACGAGGATGGGTTAGGTTTCTTGCACGATGCCCAATAAATATCGCGCCCACTCTTCTCTTATTAGCAGGATCCACCATTTTCGACTTCCTCTTTCGGTCGAGCGATTACCACGTTGTCATCTTTCATTCGTGCAGTTTGAGTTACACGGTTATCGTGTTTAAGTATGGCAGAAGGAAGACAGAAGGAAGAAATTTTCTAATCAGTTCAATTCGCTGTTGCAGGATATGCTCCTAACCAAATGTCTTGAGTAGGTGGAATTTTGATGGAACCATAAAATTTTATTCGAACAAACTTTCTACTTAAACTGAATTATTAAAATTGGACCTTTAAATTTGTGATTCTACAGCTACCAAACTGTAGCATTCGAAATGTAGTTCTTTCAGATATATTAAAATACACTGAGTGCTCAATCTCAATTTCTTTTTAATGCTAAATACAGATAGTTTTGTCAATCAAAAATTAATTGTGACACTTTACACATATTTAATTTAATTTCTAATCTCCTTTTTGGGTCAATACAACACGAATAAAACTCGCGAACCTTTTTGCACAGCGCAGTCGAACGATAAAACCGATCTTGCGACGAGTCAGAATCGTTGAACTGCAGACTTGCGACGAATATCGAGCGGTTCGAGGCACGAAGATGATACCGTGGTAAGAAAAAGCATGGAGCGAGAGAGGAAGAATGTGAATAAATAAAGAGAGGTGCGGCGTCGTTCGCAATATGATTAATGTGGCCGATCGACGGCGAGAGAGAAACAGAACCAGTCGGTCCAGAAAGCCGCCTTCGGCTCGGTTCTTCATAGTGGCTTTCAGTCGAACAGGGAACGCAGGAATCGATCGATTGGGCGCCAGTCGGTTTCTCGGCTCTTCATGTCTGTGTGCATCGTATGCTGTTGCCGCGTCGAAACGTCATGGATAAATATGCAAATACTGCAACTTTATTCTTACAGTGTCCGAATAAACTTTTGCGCTAGTTAAACTGAAATATCGACGATTATGCGATCTAAGTGATCTAAATAAAGAATTTTTGACGATTTATGTTTTCGTTTTTTATGATTTGACTCATTTTCATGTAATTCAATATTGACCACTTTAACAATTATTGGTACATATATGGTGCAGTTCAATTCAAAGAGAAAATATAATTTCTCTTTTCTCATTGTGTAATTTCACATGACGATAAAAGGTGATGTCCTCGTTTCAACAGAAAACTGTTATCAGAACTATTGAAGTCAGTAACCGAAACGGTTCCAAATCCCTTCAGCCAATTAATTTTACTTTTCCGTCCTGAATAACCCAAACTACGCTGGTCGTAAGGGTTAATTTTCTCACGATCGCCGCATTTGTTTGTCGTGGCTGGCTTTTATTTGGTTGGGTGGATCAAGCCCGCTCCTCTTTCTCTTAATCCTCTCTATCCCCGAGGACTGGCTCGTTTGTTCGCATCATTAGAGGCTCGCGTGCGGCAATTTGCCACGCCCAGATACAAGAATTCGCACCTTCGACCGGCGAGGATGGACCAAAAAGGAAGATCCTCGGCGCGGGCTCTTTTCTTATCAACCGCCGAGAAAGCACCAGGGCTCTCTCCTCGTCCTTGCCATACCTAAGGTCCTCTATTTGGAACAGCCTTGAATAATGCGTCGCCGATGTCCCTTGACCTTCTCGTCCGCGGAACGAACCGACAATGAGATCTTTTTCGAGTCACGCGAGCCAAGTGTTTCAGCGTAACGTATTGAAGAGATGCCAGGGGTACGGTACACGGCCTTGTGTCGGAAGGTTATAATTTCGTAGTCGTTCGAACAGGGCCATCCACGTCTCACGGTGTCGCTCGATTGAAATTGAATGGCGGCAACATCGAAATATCGTTTCGTTTTCAAGACAAAGAGTAATGGCTTTTTCTTCGACGGTTTCTTCTTATGTGGCACACCAGATGCTTTCGTTACCTTTTCGAGGACCACAACGTTTTTTGGTCGGCTGGATCTGGGTATTGGCTTCGTGCCACCCACATCGTTGTAACGAAAGAAAAACTTCGTTTTTTATAGTTAGTAGAATTGGAATTTCAATGGTTGTTTAGGGATAACGAGTAATTAATCGGAATTTTATCAGTTTGTCAGGAGAAAAGTTATATTTACAGTTTCTTACCTTAGCATAGCGTACGTTTTACAGAATTGAAAAGAAGCAATTGTATTAAAATATGTATAGATAGTAGAAGATAAATATAGTTAAATAAAGTTAAGTTATGCAGTCTTATACATTTAATATATTAGCGGTTATTTATTCGCCGTTCACGTCGTTCACATCTGTCATAAATGTTGAGCAGTTCTGCATAATAAATTAGATTCGTTCGCCTTCCTGGCTTAAACGACCCCTTTTTTTTGCAACGATCGATGCACAGCCTTGTTGGCGTTAATGAATTTTGATTGGCCTGTTAAAAATAGGGCTCTCCTTTGACTCTCTGCGGCACAATCGTTGGTTAATTAATTCACAAACTTTATCTCTAACAGAGACACATTAACGATAAAACGCGTGTTCTTAATATTTCCTTATCGCCGCTTAGATTGAATATTAATTCGACTTCGTTTTGATGGCGAGTCGGTTCGAAGAAACGGCGGACCGGATCGAAGATCGACTCGGTTCGATCGAGTTCGAGTGCCGCGAAATCTCGATCATGCGAATCGAACCATTGCAGAACCATTGCTGAATTTTTCGTGTGTCTCCGCGAGCGAGTACGGACCACATTTGCATAAGTATTTATAGATTCCATGTTCCATTCCCTTATCGATTATGTTCACGTCGATAAAAGTAACAGAAGTATCTGTATTTGTATCCTTGAAAACGATCTACTCCGACAGGCTAAGAAACCTCCTGAAAGATAAAGTAATACCGTCTCGAAATTTTCGAGCCCCTTTACATCCCGTAGCCCTGTTGCCAGAAGTTTTAAGATCTTTAGGGAACCCTCGAAGACGAAGGGAACGGCGATGCTCGCAGAATACCATCCAGCGAATATTTATCGAGGATAAGTCAGGAGTGATCCGAAAATCGGCGTCTGGTAGGACGGGGTCTGGCTTCTTCCTTCGGCTTTGTATATCTAAGGACGAGCGTGCAAATATTTGCCCGCGAAAGCAAGATACACTCCGGGGCGGACCGAACGCGGCACGGTGAAACCAATAAGAGGGGACCAAGAAAGAACGGGGAGCTGAAACCACGTCTCTTCGTCGCTCTCGTAGATACCCGGCGGTGTGCATACGGACGATGAAAAATTTGTGGAGACGGAAATACGAAAACCCCGACAGCTGGCGCGGCTAAACGGGAACACGCGATTCACGGTTCACGACACGAAGTGACGGGAACACTGGTTCTGAACGGTCAGTTGGGGCAGTTACCGTCGTTCCCGATGTTTGTGTTTCTCATCTACCAGTTTCGCCACCCACACTCCACGCCGCCGTTGGAATTCCTCATCCTTTTTCTCGTCTTTCGTCCACCGGTGACTAACGTGCCGTGACGAAATGAAATATCTGATTTACACATCTGATGCCACAGCTTGTACGGGTGTTCCGCGTTAATGACTCCACCCTGACGCCCGACGGGAGTACCAATTCGAGTATCCGACCAATTCACGGGTATAAATTTCTTTGATCAACATCGGGTCCATTGTGAACGACTGTACGTAGGAATTTATCGTTTCTTCGAAACGGAACTTCATTTAGTGGGAGCTTAGGGGTGCGCGGGTAGTCGATTCAGGTTTGGATCGGGACTCGAAAGTTTCGGGTGCTAGAAGTCTTAAAATCATATCAGACAGAGTTTATAAATTGCGATATGATTTTATAAAATACTGCAATGATATTTCAGTATCATTGACTTTTTTAATTCTCTATCCATCTTTAGGTGTTTTCACTTATTGCCAGATAATACTTTGTCAAACCTCACTCAATTTTTAAGCTGAATAAACCTGAGACTAATTTCTCGTAACCATAAATAAATAAATTAATTAATTAAATTAAATTAAATTGTCCTCTATATGATGACTTAAGAAAAATACTTAAAGCAGACAATCAGAAAAAGGAACTGAAATGTTTATATGTGGCTCCCCTCTCCAATTTTTCGGGTCTTGATCCAACCTAACTCTATCAGTACTCGCCCCAACCTTCTGGTTCAAGTACTCGTGATTTTGCATACTATTCCTAGAAAAATGTCTTGATCGAAGTAACGGATACGTATCGTCGGTCGAATATTTTCGTCAAGCATATCGAGGATCGAGAGAGTTGTAGAGTAGTGAGGCGGTTCGTAAAACGAACACCTGTAGCGAAATCTCTATAAACCAGTGACACCACAGGAAACAGGATCACGTTACGTCCACTCTGCCCTCGCAAGATCAGCGTCCTTACCTTCCTCATTCGAGGCTTTACTACCATCCTACTGCCACTGCAGAAGCAGTCCTAGAAAAGGCGCTATCCTACCGAGCGTAACAAATGTTCGCGATTAAAAGTCGGCCTTGCGTGGAAACGCGAACGGTGTTACCCGATATCCGTGCACGAGCCGTTTTACAGTTTCACGGTGCCGTAAGGTCCGCCTCGCTGATCCCAATTAAATTTCGTTGCGATGCACAGATAGGAGCGTCTTAACGAAGACGTTCTGTCGAAGTTGAAACGATGATTTGCTAAATGAAGTAACACGTGGTATTAAAAGACAGCTCCGACAGAGGAGATAAAAGGAGTGTATATAGCATTTTATCTATTATCTGCCTGTTCGTTCTTTTCTCGTCTGACCTATGCCGCCTGTGCCGCAAGTGGGAAGACATGATTCATAGCCTTTCGATTGTCATTCCATATAGAATTAACACCTACCCGTGATCAAGCTTTTATTTTGTTTTCTAGAAGTCTAGTCAATCCCTCGCTGTGACCCGATCTACATTCGAGGTACTTAAAACCTAAACCAATCAACTCCACTTCTTAAACATTTCTCAGCTCTACTAGTGTAATAGTAGAGCAGCTAAAGAATTGCTTTTCTATTTCAAAGCACTCATAATCAAGTTCAAAGCAATTGTCCATTCAGACTCGAAATTATTGCTTTTGCAATTAAAGATAGCTGAAATCGGACACACGAGGCATCCGGCTACTCATGAGATACCTAGGTAGAAAATATCTCACGCATATCCCAATAATAGTCTTGACATTAAAATTATCGCATACATATATTATTTAACATCTAAACACTACAATCGTATTAACACAAGAGTAAATAATTGTTTCTTAGCTTTATCGTCCCACAAAAACATATAAATTACCCTAAACATTGCAAATATTTAATTAATAACACATGAGGGGCATTCAAGTAAAGAGTGTACAGGTATTTATCGTTATTCCGTCTACTTTACGAGTACTCGTATATCCAATCGCTCGAATAGCGACAGCTCTAATTGTAATATACTTCGTCTAATCTCTAATCTTCGTGGAACACTAGGGGGACAGCAGCGGGTTATATTTTGACAAGGCGCGCTACGTTGCGCGTGAACGCCCTGAAGAACGTGAATATTCAAATGTCCGTGGCTCCGGCAATTGCGACTCGACTCTCTCGCTACGTGGAAGTCACGAAGCAACCGTAGCTCGGAGGAGTAGACACGAAGAAACCCGTTCGGTCGCGTGGCTCGCCCACGCATTGCGTGTGTGTACGCCGCCTTACGGCTGCTTCCCTCCTCCTCATCCACCTCCGCCCCTTCCGCCGCTCGGACAGCTCGCAAGGTCTTCGATCTTAACGATGAACCACCGACAGCAACGTGTCGATGTCTCTCGTCGTCGTGGCCCGCCCCACGGCGCGTATCCTTATCTCCTCCCCGTCGATGGACCTTATTATCGGTCGGCTGGGCTGCTGCGAGGAGCTGTCTAATGCACCGGCCGATTGCCACTTAGGTTTCGCGGCCGGCCATACCGGCAAGGTGCGATAATACGGTAGGCGGCATTCGACCGATAGAGTTGTATTCACGGTCGTGTCCCGACGCGCTCATTTGAATCGGCTTCTCTATTCCCTTCCTCGAAGGCTTCCTTCTGTACCCGGCCGAACACGCGATCCGAGAGGAGATTCATCACGCGAGCTAATCAACGAGTTGTAGGTGAAACCTAGATAGCGTTAATTATCGCTGAAGGTTTGTCGATCGAGCGATGAAATAGAGGACATCCTCAGTGTCATATATCCTCAGCGAATTGATCGTTGTGTTATATTCATGCATCTATCGATTTTTGATTCACAATGCACCAATGCGATTGTATTCGTGTTTTGTAAAGTGTAATATTAAATTTCGTAATGGATTGTTTAATGAACAATGAAGGAATTAGTCCGATCGATCGTTTCTTCATCCCTTAGACAGAATGTAGACAAGCTACTTTTTACGTATACCTTTCCTCGTTTCTCCAAGTGAAGGCAACGAACACTGATGTAGTGCCGTGCGGCAAAATGTCGTTCGTCTGCATCCAGCCTTACATTGTACGGAGAGATAATTGCCGCTCGATTGAGGCATACATAACGAGCAATCACCGTCGCGTGAATCGAGCTGCGACAAACAACACCATCCAGTTGTTACCGCGTGACACTTACTGCTGGGATTCATCGTTTTTCAATAGGGGACCGCGGTAGTGTCGGGGACTCGAATTCGCCCGAGGGGTGCGGTAAACGATAGAGGAGCCCGCCGATAGTTATACTGACTGGGCTTCCTTGTTGCTCCATATAGGAGGGCGCGACAAACAGTGATCGTCGCTGTGGCAATAAAATCTGGCAATATGCACGTCGTACGTACCCGGGCGATCATTTTCGCGGTGCTGATATATACTGGTACGCTTTACTACCGTGGTAGCAATATTATAGCTTATAAATTCCTGCGTGCACCGTCGCTATGCCTCTTGAGATATAAATGGGGCACTTAAGCGAGATGTCGTTCACACGTAATGACGCCTTCAATGCTTACCTACTAGAACACAATCCCCGACGTGTCGCTCTAACGCTGGTACGTCGATGATTTTCTCACACTTTTCGAGTACACTTTGTCGTTAGAGTTCGACGCGTTTTGGACCGAGCTTTCTCTCACGATACGTGTAAATCAGCGGTTCTCAAACTTTTTTTTTTAGGCTGGGAGCTCGATTCGGTTAAAGGTAATACCTTCCAGCCTCAACGTTTCACTTAGTTTAATTCTTTCTTTGCTTTTACTCATCGGTTAAGGTTAATCTTCGTTTATTTTCGTAATAACTTACTTTCACCATCCTCGTCGTTGCGGATATCGGACGGAGCACAGTTTGAGAAGCAATGGTGCAAATGGTTAGGTACACGTATGCACACAGAATTCCCTGGAACAGTTTGTCGGGCAGCAACGGTTAAAATGTCGTCCCGTTGGTTTTCATTTTACCTTTAAACCTTCACCGTTCAGAAATGAATAACAAACACAATTTGGCTGGTGTACGACAGTGCACGATAGAATTTTTACGAGTATTGCTTTATGTCTAACCGAAGACAATTGCCGCGCCGCTTCGGGGCAAAGGCGTTAGCTTTATGACGGCGAGCAGACGGATGGAGACGCTCGCTTCTGTCGAACGTATTCGCGAGGAGATTATGATTTCTGGCAACGAACGGGTTTCGTTGCTGTGGTATGGAACAGAAAGGAGATAGCGCTCTTCAAGACCGAAAACAAAGAAGAACGAGGTGGAGCTGGTGCTGGAAGAGGAGGAAAAAGAGAGGGGGAGGAAAAAGAAAGCGAAAAGCAACGCGCGCGGGGTCCGTTATCCAAGAGCCGCCTCGTAAAAGACACAGGAGTTACGACGCGAGCACGCATTCAGCGGCTGGCCAATTGGAAAACTTCTTTTTCGGCCCTGTCCATCCTTCTCTCCCTCTGCTCACCCCTTCCTTTTGTTCATCCGCGGTCGTTTTATTCTTCTCGCCTCCACCCATGAGCGATTTACGAGCGAAGTGAAAGACACTCGTCTGCCCGTTGCCAGTTTTATACCAAAATAACCGTAGACGCGACGCTGTTTTACATATTTAATGGAATTCCACGGGGGGATCCTTTCTACCTTCGATCAGCCACCGAACCGACGGGAAACCTGGCCGCCCCTTCCCGTCCGGTCCATGGAGCGTCTTCGTTCGTTTTACTCTGTTTTCACTTCCGTGCGCTGTCGCTGTTGTAGCTTAATAAGCCGTAAAATCGTTCTCGTGGCCGCGAGCGCGCGAGCGCACGAGCGAGCGCTGCCCTCTTCTATTGTTCGGCGCGCGGTTCGTAAAACAGGATACGAAAACCGGGGGATCCAGGGTCGATCCAGAAATTATTCGCGGCCGCGATCGTATCTGCCGCTCCCGGGAAATTTACGGGACGATCGCGCGGACGGTCGAGCTTGAATGTCTTCATCGGGCGGGGAAGGCAATCGGCGCGGCATGAGGCGATACTCGATCTCCGCGATGCAACGGTTTCTCGTTCTCTTCTGCATCGTCGAGAATAAACGACCGGCAGTATCGTAGGACGCGTTGATAAACGAGACGTTCGGTCCAAATGCGACGGTTAGTTCGCTAGCCTGCCCTCCATATCGGGTGGACACGCGTCGTTTGCCCGGTACAATTTGGTAAACGTTCGCTCGAAGGAACCGAGATCGGTCGTGGCGGCGATCGCTTCTTAAAAAGTCGGCCGCCGTCGCCAGGGTTCCGCGGTGATAGCAGTTTATACGGCTTTTTTCCTTTTTTCGAACGGACACCGGCGGGAATAAAATTTTCTGGGCTCGCGGGGAACCCACGACGGTTGTTTACCCGCTCGATCGTTTTAATTTTATGCCGGCCTTGTATGCCGGAGGAAATTAAGGGCGGCGAGATTCCTACCGGATACTTGTGCGACCGCGGAGCGATTGCAATAAATTGAACCGCGAAGGGCAACTTTCTCCGCGGGGGTACGCGCGTAGGTGGTTGTCGAATATTGCTTCGATACTGGTTTGAAGCGAGCAGGAAGCATTCGTTTCGTATACGCTGTTCGATTTAAGTTTCTTTTTCGAGTAGCGCCGCGGCAACATCCGCGCGGCCCTCGCTCCTTTCCGTTTGAGTCGAACGTGAACGGCACGGAGGGGAAAAAACGAAGACGAGGAACGGGTACGTATGCGCTCGCGTTTTCATAAATTTCTGGCCAGTTAGCGTTCGTTCGGTGGACCATTTGGAGGTTAAGCACGAACGACGTTTGCGGGGAACCGTTTCGATGAGCGAGGTCTTCCGGGCATCCGGCTCGTGAGCCTACCAATCAGATAATTTCGCGGGCCAATTACACGTTATGAAGAGCGGCAAGAAAAGTCGAACGAAACCAGATGAAGATAAGTGGGGAATAGGCTGAAAACTTTATTGGCGGGCCGGAAGAATTGTCGGTGGAAAAATATTCGAAGATAACCGCGAAGTAATAGAGTCGTGTACCTAGTCGTGGGCATTATCTGATGGGAATTTGCATCCTCCTTTGGCTCTTGCTATAAATAGCGTCCAGCGCCCCTTCGAAGACGAACTGGATGAATTCGAGTGGGCTACACTCTGTCTGACTTAATCGGAGCTCAAAAAGTGGACTCGAATGAAAATTGAGTATCAATTGTAATATCAACGGTGTACTTAGATGATAGGGAATGGTTTGAAATGGTCAAGAGATCTTACTCGATCCTCGTGACAAAACTGGGTACTTTAAGTTTCGAAAAATCTTGTTTGCCTTGGTATCCAAATATATTTCTCAAACAAAGAGTTCTGTTTCCTACTTATACAAGCCTCAGTTAAGGTTACGAATAGAGTGTCTCGTGCTCGCTGCTTTCTTGACAACCAGACAAAAGGCACGAAGGTGTTCAGCTTATCAGTTTTGCGTTCCTTTTATTTCTAGTATTCAAATCTGATAACGTACGACATTCGTACTAAATAAAAAACGGTAAACGAAGTACAAATCGGAAAAATGAGAAAAAATTGGGATCGATTCGTATTCATAAGTAAACAAATTGAACTTGACGTCATGCTCAATCTTTTGCCACGACTTTTGGTGAACACGTCTTTCTCCGCGAGTGGGTCGACACGCGCAGAACGTGCCGGCATTGTACTCTTTCCACGTGTCCGCTGAGCCAGTGCGGCTGCGCGCGCGCGCAAACGACAAATTATGTACTCGCATTTGCATATTTGATACGTGGCTACAACGTCCCGGAGGAAACGGTCCCGGTACTGAGTTACGTTACGACGCCCGTGGCTCGGCTCGTAGCGTTCCGTTCCTCTCGCTGTGCCTCTCGTTCTCTGCTCGCTCGCTCGTCGCCGCTCGAGCGTGTTGCACCGCGCTCAGCGTTCGCGCGCGACTTTCCACGGAGATCGAGCTCGTTAGTCTCGACGGGATCGAAAAATCGAGCGTATCGAGACGCGGTCCGTGCTGTTAATAAACAGCGCGGAACCAGTAAGTTTATCGGCGACCAATAGCCGGACGAAATTATTGAAACAGCGACCGGGAATGACTTATGTAACGGCGAGGGGGTACGGTTGAAAAGTTTCGTTCGATTCGTAGATACGGTATCTACACGTGTTTCGCTTGTATCGGTTGCCGCTCGCGTCTCGTATCGATTAATTTTCGTGCGAGCTTCGGTTCCAGTTAACCTGGTTTTCTAGCGTCGTCGCGCTAGGATACGCGGACGGGCTTCTCTCGTCTCGTTAATCCGCGATCGCGTAATTACGTAAGTGGCGAAGTTGTCGCCCGCTTCAACACCGAGCTTCGTACGTAAGCGTCGTCGAACGACCGTTAATCCCTGTCGTTTACGAGTACACTGATGATGCGGCGAGATTATAATATTGATATGAAATCGCGCTTGTAATTCAGGTAGCGATCCGTGGAAGTGCGTATCTTAAGTCGATCGTCGTCGTTTCGCGTCGCGTCTCGCAAATGGACGGTCTTAACTCGCGTTTCCCTCTCGCGTGATCGCGATACGCGGGCCGTTTTTTCTTACAGAAGCGCCGGGGATCGGCGGCGATCTTACTTTCAGCCGACACCGGTCGCGAGGAACGACAAATTGTGTACGCTCGTATTTACATATCGAACGCGTAGCCGTTTGGATGAACGGTCGAGGCGCGAGTCGCGACCAGGCCGGCTGGATTAGATCATATTTGGAGAACCGGTATGCGATCGGCGGAAACGAACGCGTTTCCCGCGAGGCACGAGTTATGCATTCGCCTGGTGAGCATAACGTTCGACACGTGGGACGTCGGGTTAAAATACGCGCGACTTTTGCGCCGCTCCATTGTGTTCTCTCTCTCTTTCTCTTCCCCTGCTTGGAATACGACCCGTAAAAAGGACAGATCGTACCGGCCGCATTTGCATAATTCACACGTGGGTACAGGATGCGCGCGCTCGCGGGAGGGTCGAATATTATTTCTCTCGTTTACCCGCCCGCTCTCGCGGCTCATTTTTCTTTATCCCCCATGTACTTTGCATTGTTTAACATCGCCGATACCTCCCTCCCGATACGTCGACGGCCCCAAGCTTGTTGGAGCCGATTGCGATTCTCACCGATCCACCGTTCGTTCCCATGCGAAACCCTCGGCTGTTCCACGTCACACAGCGCCAGGATAACCACCCTCCGAGTAATCGATATCCGATATCACGAAGAAATTCGCATGGTCGTTAAGCCGCTAGATTATCCTTCTTATCTCTCGTTATCGTTCGACCGTTGCTCCATTATTGCCCGGATCGTTGTTACGATCGGCGTTATTAATATCAGCGATACCGCGTAATATTCATACTCGTTAAGTTCGGATTAGAGGCGGACCGTGAGCGGTATAGTATGTTCCCCGGGTGTAGCGTGAATACTCAGATAAATTCAATCTCGAGAATCCATTAAGCACGACGCACTTCTTGGGCCCGCGTTACCCTGCCGTGCGTGGGTGCCCGGTAATGGGAAGTGCACATAGAAACCGTCCTGCCCATATTTGTCTACCATTCGTCTTTTTCAACCTCGGTCTCCTTCGGCTTCGTGTGTTCGCCACCAGCCATGGGTTTTCTCTGTTCACCCACATAAACAGGCCACGCGTATACGTGTATACAGGAGCGAGCAGATGGAGCGGAGCGCACGGTGCGTAGGTCGGGCATTCCTGAATGTCCTTCGGGAATCACAGTGGCATTAGTCCTTTGGGATTTCCTAGGCTGTTGGCCGTGCACACTCGTCACGTCGGTAAGACGTGACGAATGGGTAGCAGCGATCACGACGTTCGATAAACATATTAAGTCGCGTTAAGCCCTCCTACGAGGTAAACGGAGCAAGATCCGAATCGATTTCACCACAGGCCATCACCTCGGCGTTGGAATTTATTTGATTTTTTCGACTGTAATCTGCCTGCCTGGTGGGACACCGTGTAGCTTACTACGGCCGTCTATGCAACTGTACGTATATACGATCGATCGTATCGGTCAAATTAATACCGTGTAATTTTAGACACGGCCAGCGGAACATCCGCCGTGACATGTATATTAGCTTGGTGAAGTCCTCGCTGGTATAGGTAGGTTGTACTCGCGCGTCTCCCTTATAAGCTCTCTTCTCTTCGTTTTCTAATGACATTCTCGAGCTTTTATTGAGTCCTCTTACGATCGATGCGAATTTAAAGTGGCGATGAGGGAGTGTCATCCGCGAGTCACTATAAATATTGGCTCGGCCCCCAAACTGTGCCTGCCGTGCGTAAACGTTTGCGATTCGAACATGGCCGACGGTATGCGCGACGTGGCAGTAAATTTCGCGTTAAGCCGAAGTCAGGGCAGGTGATTTACGTGAGTACCAAGAGAGAGAAAGCGAGTGGGAGGGAGAGAGGGGGACGGTTCATCGCTTCGAACCGTCAGTATCCAAATCTTATTGGCCATCCTTTGGTTTTATGAATTTCGCCAGACATACGTTGTAACGTCTAGATATTTCAATCAAATTAAAACCATATTTCTTAACTCTATCCTGTTTCCGTGTAACGGAGCATATCCTCGGGAAACGGCGATGAATCGAGGATAATTACAATTTCATTGATCGCGGGTTCAGGCAGCGTAATATTAATGGTAGGATTATGTAAAATCATTTGTACGATTGTTCGTGAAGTCGATTTTTCTATTTTTAGCGATACTATCTATACAATCATCGAAGTACCCGAGTTTCCGTGTACGCCTGTCTCGAGTATCGCTTATCCAACCTGTCAACATCGAGATACTCTTTCACGTAACTACCGAAACTCAACAAGTCCTGTCTCGGTTGGAGCACAATGCCGTGTACCTTTTCGTGAAACGCGAGGAAAGTAAGGAATAAGGATAAAGGTGCTAGTACATTTGCCACGCAGCACGCGACGCCTTCGTAACAATAGGATTTTAGGATGCGTGGGTGGGCCGTACGTTTATTTCACACGGGACAGCGAGAAATCCCTTGTTTACAGCCGGTTGGTCTTGGACAATCGTGTCTCCTTCGGTTCTATTCGATTCTCGATCATTATTTCCACCCATCAACATTTCCAATTTTTCCCAACCGTGCACGACTGTACCAGTTTCAACGTTGGTGTCCGCGATGGTGTAACAGCAAAACGGAGACTCGAGACACCAACATAAATCAGACAACTGAAAGAACCGAGCAAAGAAGCAAGAACAATGTCAGGGTTAAAACTCGCCGCCATGCGTCTTTCTTAATGGGTCCGGGCAAGGAGGATCATCATAATTTTCCGTGGCTATAGTTCTCGGCTAAACCGGAAACGCATTTCTAATCTGGGGAACGTTGCCCCGCTCACGTGTTCGATTTCGATGAATGCCCAAAGAAGCTTGATTTCACAGATATTCACAGAAAAATCCTTTCAAAACAGCCAGGAGTTTAATTATTTGATGCCACTTGTTCATATACAGGGTGAGTCACCTCGCATAGCCTGTGAATTATTTATTATAGAAAAAGAATGTCTTTCAAATAAAAGTTATACGGCGTGTTAAAATATTACAGCGCGTTCCTTTTGATACCGTGGAATTTCTGTTTGAAACGTTTTTTTCCGTAACAAATAATTCACAAGTCATTCGAGGCGATCAAGCTGTGAAACTGCAGGATCCTCTGTCTTGTTCTTGTATTTTTCTCTGATTCCAACAAAAAATGTAACCGTGCGAGAATATCGAGTGTTGTGCAAATGCCAGATTCTTAAATAAGATTCGACTGTTGTACGAACAACGTCCAACTGACATTTTTATGCTCGGCCGGTGGACTGACAACGGTCGTTCCACGATGTTTGGCCACGTCTGGTCGTCAATCCGCGTTAATTTACGATGATTCGAGGGCCGATTGATTTTGTTTTGCAGCTTGGAACCCGGCGCGTTGCCTGGCTACGTGACACGACCTCAGAGAGTTTGTTCGCTCCCTGAAGAAGTGGCCAAGCGCGCGAACCGAGTCACCGTGACCGCTCCACTTCACCTACGAACGATCTTCTTATGAATGCCGCTTACTGTCTGTAACAAGTGCATAATCAGCGGGCATTTGAAAACGACCTCGTTATCGTTGAATCGTGTCGCGTCGTGTTTCGATCAGATTCGAGGACACGCCTCGATTCGTCATCGTCTGAGTATACCGGTTCTTAGTGTCGTCCTAGGGTTCGTTGATGCTGCCACAACAAGCTGCATTTTGATGCTCATTCTGTTGCGCAGAGGGTTCAGAGAAATGCTTGCAATATGTGAAATGCAGAGGATTGAACGAATCAAAATTTGAATAGGGTTAACAATAAAATTGGGATTTAAGGAACTTTGTCTGCGAGGTGGTTACTAATTTGGGTGTTGCTGGACTTTTAATCCTTTTTTAGCTATGATTCTGACTTTCGAAAGTAAAATTTAAATTTGCACAAGTGGACCTAAGATGTAAGATCTAAGATTATCATCTTATCACCAAATACTCATGTACACAAATGTGCGCGACAACCTAGAGATTGATACTTCAATAACTTCGAGTTCCTAACATTGTTGTACCAATGTTACACGTGCGCACACATAACTTCTTAAAATCACCCTCTGTTCGCAGAAACGAAAGGAAAGGCTCACAGCCAGGATGGGGTCATCGGAGGTGCACAAAATTTTATCACATGTTCGGGGGGTTTTACAGCTCCACGGAATCCGGTTAACCTACAACGTGTTCCCTGCGGGGTCGTTCACGGTGACGTGATTTAAATAAATTGTCTTCGATGGGTCGTGAAAGACCTTTCCCCTACATTACGACGCCTTTACTCCACATTTATTCAATCGCCCCGCTGAAACTGTGAAGCTAGACACAAGGGTACACGCGTAGCGTCCGCGAGACCGCCTTCCCTCGCGAAATTCTCGACGTCGGGTAATATCCATATTTTACGAAAATAATGCAGTTGTCCTTCGCCGGAACGACGCGTTTCTCATGCGCGCGTACCACGAATATTCTTCCACTTTTTTCCCTTTTTTCATTATTATTATTATCGTCAAGCGGATCGTGAAAAGTATTTTTCATCGACGACGGCGTGCACACGTGCTGTTACGAGCATAGCGATCATGGTCGATGGGGACTGATCTATATTTTCTCGCGCGTACACGAATCGTTTCGGTCGAGGTTTACACTTTGCTGGCGGGATTATCAAGGGGAGAACGCTCATTGGCCGAACGAGCAGATATCATGTCGCGCTATAAGCGACTGCCACGCAACGAAATTGTTTCTACGGTATGCACCTGAAAACCGGTCGCAATCTGCTAATTGGCTAAACAGTGTAACTACCCCGATTTATAGGCCGATTTACATCGCCCATAGGAAATTTGTAGTCCCGCTACTTGCTACCGTTGTCGTAACGTTGGCTATTACTTTAACAGAATATCGCCGCTCAAAAGGTGCACCCGGCCGCTGGACGTTTCGCTGCCTCGGCTTCGATACGTCAATCGTTAAGCGAACGCGTTTCCAATCCGCTAACGACTCGAGATCGGTGCCTTTGAACAGCCCTGCGATCGGTGTAAGACCGCCCCTACTCTCGCAACTCGTTTCACCTATAATCTCGATCGGTCTACAGGCGTTTATTAGTTTTCCAATAATATCGGATTACTTAAGCCAATTTGCAAGGGGTTTCGATGTGTTAAGTATTTTACTTTCATCGTCGGATGTTATTAACTTTGCCGCCTTCCTGGATTTCGCTGCTATTAGTCTAATCGCATTAAGAACAATTCCTGATTTGCAGAAAAATGATATTTCAACGTGAACGTCAAAGGATAGAGCAGGATATTGGTAACAGTTTCTTTATCCATTGCTTTAATGGATTATTCTTTAATGGATTTAATTTAATTTATCTAGCCAATCCATACGCATGAAGATTTTTCGATTTACAAAGCAATTCTTAGCCTAAAACGCATTGAAAAGTATAATCCTGAATATTTTGCTAGTATACTACCTCCTCTAAAAAGAACTTATCGGTGTTTCAAATCCACCAACAGCTTTCTGACTGTTGTTATTAAATTATTCCACGATATATTCGATTCCCTCGTGTACCTTCTCGCAGTTCATTAGAGGGATTTATAGAACCCCGGAGCCTCGACTTCTGGACGCGCATTGTTAGCTCCAATGAAGATCTAATCCGGTCTCGTAAAAGGAACGCGAAGGGCGCTGGGATTAGTTCATCGCTCAGGGCTGACACAGTCGGCCCTCCAAGGATAACACTATCCTATTAATTAGCCGTGTCGAAGCGTCGGGACCGATTAAATCGAAATAGCGAGCTCGTTTCGCGGGGGCGTTTCTTCGGTCTGTTTAAGGCCGCATTAATTGCCCGTGAAAACGCCCCCGCGCGCGTGCACCGGGCCCGGTTTCGCCACAGTTCATTAGGGTCTGCGCCGGGTAACTCCGGTTGAATCTGATGCCGTGAAAATAAATCCTCGCGGATGGACGCCTCTGTACATACGTTCGTTCAACAAGGCGCCATCTTGAAGAGCGAAGAGAGTCCCACGCGGAAGTTCGCCACGTTCCGCTACCATCGCCGTCTCACTTTGTTCCGTAGCCTCTGTTCTGCTTCTTCTTCCTCGTACTGCCGTGTATTATCACCGCCCATTCGATCCGCGCGAGAGATTGATCCTCGCCGACGGTTCCTTTGATGCTTCAATTTTCGCCCAATGGCGTAGGGCCCAGCGGTACCAGCTTGAACCAACTGATTTGTCCGTTCAGATTTTCGGAGAACGAAGTGTGTTCAATTGTTTGAATAATGTTCTCTGTTACTTGTAAAAATGTTCGTACGGCGAATTAACCAGGAAAATTAGAATAAGCTCTGTGATGTTATCGTCTGTAGGAGCTTGAGAATTGGCTACGCGCTTTTATTAATTTTGTACGAAATTTGAATTATGAATATTCAACAGGGGTAGCGGGGTCCCTCGGGTAAAAAGTTGAGCGATTTAAATTAATAACGTCCTTTAAGAGACGGTTCGAAACATTTTGTTTCTACGTCTGGCAAAGCGGCGTGAAATAACATATTCGAATCCTTTGAAGCGGTGCTGCTTTATCGCATTCCGATCACAATAAATTAATAAACGTTCTTTTTTTTTCGTTTGCTCGCGCCACGAAGATCGTTCGACTGCGATATTAGCTGGTTTATTAATTTATTTTTTCTTTATTAGCCGGACGAGTCGCGCCCACCGGTAATCAGGGATCTGTAATTAGTCGAACATGCTGTCTGTCCATAGCGATTTATGCCGTGCCTCCGGGGATAACTTCCCCTTTCCCCTTCCCCTTTCTCTCGTCGCTTCGTTCGTTCCCTCCACCAACGCTTCTTCCTCTTCTTCGATTCCTCCGCGACGGTGTTGCTCGTTCGGGCCTCCCTTCTCGTCATCTTCGAATCTTCCTTCGAGGAAAGACGGATTCCTCGCCTTCCACGTATCGCCGCGATTTATCCCAGAACACGTAATTGTTGGTTTAGACCAAGAAACACCGGACGCGCTGGCCACTCTTTTGCTGATCGATCGTGTTCGGTTCTCGAATTTTGTTACCGTGAAATATTCTTCGTTAACGGCGCCGCATAATGTCTTCCGAAAATTACACGTTGTTCCGCTAGGATGCATAATTATATCCGATCGTATAGTCCTGTCGTTGTATTCATAAAGACTGACGTTAAGCAAATAAGAATGGATAGTAATTTGGTGGAATATTGTGATTTGAATACATTCAATGCGGATGATGTGAACGTTTGCATCATGAATTTCTACTCTTCCACATTTTTAATTTAATGCGGATGAAAAGAAAGGTTTTTCAGTATCAGTGCTGTTCTTAATGTATGCAGCAATTTGGCACTCGAATATTTTTCGCCATTTTATAGCCATTTCTTGTATTTACTCAGCTATATCTGTTTTCGATATTATTCACACGAGATTGCTTCTAATCTTTAGTGTCACACCGAACGTGTCATTGAAGTATAAAACAAAATGGCCACGACTAGTTTATACATTTGAACACATCAGTAGGATTAATAATCATGCGTCATGTACTCGTAATTGAAATAAATCAGGGATTTGCATTCGTTCGATAGGAAGACGCCCGACGATTGATCACGCGAACGCTTATAACTTCTGGTCAATTATCATCTCGGAAGGACGAGGCAACTTAGATGCGATCGTTTGTCCAGAAGCCCAAGGGCTTCTGCGTGCACCTCTTATCCCGCTTTTCGGTTGCCCTTAACGAGCCCCGTGTCCCGATAAACACGCGCGATAAGAATCTTCCCGCGGCAGCGCGTTCATCGTTTGACTAAGTGGTTCGCGGGATTCGAGTAGAATACCGTGTACTCGCACGAACTTGACCCTGTGCTGACCGGTTGAATTCAAAAACCTCTGTCCGCGTCTGTCCGCCTGTACGTCTATCAATGACCACACCTTCCCTTTCCGCCGTCTCGTTTGGTTCTTCACGAACGGATCCCCCCAGGGGATTCTATCGCTTTCAACGAAAAGCGGCGCAACGGGTAGAAGAACGTTGTTCGCTGTGCATTCGTAATAATGGGCGGCTGTTGGAAAGCCGAAGAAAAAAGCCGCGTAATTATACGCGATCCGGCAGGCCTCCAGCGGGTTAGATTCGAGGTATCCCGCCGCGAGATCGTTCGATCGCTCGGCAACGGGATCGTCCGACGGAGGAGTTGCCCGAAGTTCCCCCGGTATTTACATTTCTCGTAGCGCGTACCTCATCGGCCGTAATAAAGGTCCGTACAATTACGCCTGCGTACATTTTTCTTCGTGCAACTTTAATTCCATCTTGTCCACGTTTCCCGGCGCCGTTTACGGCTCGCGTCCGTGGACGTAGCCGCGCGCGGCTTATCGCCGGAATGACTTATCGCTTAAACAGCACCCTTTTGGCGAGAGCAGTCAGCCAGTGCACCGGGTCCCTCGTAACAACCTAAATTAAGTCCGCGCCTTCGTCTCTCACCCGTATTTCATTTCCACCTTGGGACCAGCGCGTGCACGCTCGTTTTCTCGGTTTAAGATTACCGCCACGCTACCCCGGCGAACGGTCGCCGTTAAATAACCGCCTCTTCCCGACCACCGTACGACGTCGTCCACCGGTAGAATACACCCGGCGCGGCGTTTCACGCGCGCACCTTGAAATCTGTAATTGGCCTGGACGTCGATTCTAAAGTGCGAGATAGTCCTGGTTCCGGTGATGGTTTTCGGTCAATCATTCGCGGCTCTTGTTCCCCCTCCGTTTACGACAACGCTCGCATCGTAAAACGAAGGGATCCTGTCCCGGGACTGCGAATCGAGTCCGCCGGCTTCGCTGGTTCGATAACGCGGCAGGACAGTTGCAATCACCGGACACCCCTCTTGCCGGATCGCATTAACATCGAATTGTGCGGCGAACGGTCGAGATTTACGATCGTTGCGCGGCTCATTACCGGGAAAAGTAACGTTTTACGACAACTATGAAACGGATTCGAGTTAGAGTTATTTACGGTATCAGCGGCCCCAATCAAGGGTGTCAGGGCAACGCGCTTAGGAAGTTCCCCGTTGAACGTTAGCCGATCAAGCTTCGTTTGCTCGGTATTCTGCGTTAGCCGCGCGGCCGTATGCAGATTTATGCAAGCGAGCGTTTAATTTCGAGGAACGCGAGCGCGCACACGTGTCCCCGGAGCGTTTCCAAGGCTCGACATCTCGGCTCGCGTTGGTATACAAGCATTATCGTTCTCCCGATAACGGTACAGTGTAGGAAGCAGCCCATCGCGGGGAATCGCAGACTTCATTTGGGTTATTATGACGTCCGGAGTCGAATCACCGTGAGTTCCTCGATAGGCCGTTTCGGCTGGCAGGACATAAATACATTGGCCACGGCCGATTAAGCAGGAAGCAGTTATTCATGAACTACATTAATCCAGCTTAAAAAACCGTCTAAGGCATGCATAAATCTTCGTGTGGTTTGGCGGAAGGAGGATCTCCATAATTGGTTACTCTGTGTATGCGCGTACGGTACATCCGAAAGTCGTATTTTGCTGTAGCGTACATACGGTAACGTTCAAAAGTTTGGAAGCAGTTTTTGATATACACCCTTATCGAATCTTTCGTTAACTTTTTTATCAACTAGGAACTACTATTGTATGTGGACGTAATGATTTTGTACAATATTGTCGATTTTTGAGTGAAAGAATTTCTAAGCTAATAACGTTCTAAATCATTTATTCCTTCTTCGATTAGAGTGGTTAAAATATATAATAGTAGTTTATAATATATATATATTTATGTACCTTATTTTACACTATTTGAAATTTTAATATTTCTACTTAGTACAACAGTTTAAACAGGAAGGTACACTTAAATCGATAATGCATTAAACCTGAACTTATCAAGTTTTTCAAAATATCACATAATATTTTTAGATTTCGTTACTTTTAGAATGGTGAAGCTCATCCTCAACGCCTCTTTCTCTGGATCCATCACAACCTGGTAGTTTATGCATTTTATAAACACAGAGCGATACAAATCTTCAATTTTGATTTAAATAATTATATCACAGTTTCGTCAATACAAATTTACTAACTTACTAATTAATTTATGTACCTTCAAGTCCCGTTATAGTCTTTTCCTCAAATCACTGTCGCATCGAGAAAACGATACCGCAAATTCGTCGCGTTTCCACGCCGTTTGCACCCCGTAAGTTTGAAGAACAACCACACCGAGCGATGTCTATCAGGTGTATGGATACGGCACGCGAATCTTGGCTGCGTCGCTCGTAGGCCTCGAATAGACCGTTAATACCATAATAAGGTAGAAGTGATCGGCGATTCGCGCGACATGTATGGTTGTCGCGCGCGATAATTCGCGGACACTCAAGTTCATAATCGACCGGTTGCTCGCTCGCGCACGAGCTTCGCGCCCCTGCGAGCATCCACTCGCGCGTTCCCCCGCGAATCCTTCCCCCGTCAGTCCAGACCCCGGTGTCGTCCTGCCACGGCACCTTCCCGTCGCGTACCTGGAAAATGAAAATGACGAGGAAGGAATAGGCGGCGGAAACGACGAAGGGAGCAAAGAACGAGAGGCGGTCCTCGGCTCGGCGCGCGTATAAGCATAGCCGGCATGAAATACGATGAGAGAGTGCCTCGGGTGCGAGACTTATGCTAAGTACACGCACACCAGGAAGCTGCGAGCGTGCGTTTAATGCCGCCCGTGCTCGTGGCACGGTCCACCGTTCTCGCCTTCCTTCTTCGTCCCGCCGCACGTATTCCCCGCGGGGCTACATTGTCGATCGCGTTTGTGTGCGTGCGTGGTCGCGTGTTTCGCGCGTTTGCGTTCCGCTCGCCACGGCTCCCGAGTTCTACCTGTGCCCGGCCTTTATATGGGATTCTGCGCGCCGTGCCGGGGCCGCGTTGGACCACGGTAGTGCCGCCGCCACGGCCGACAGATCATCCACCTCGAGCACGCTCGACGTTCGTTAAATGTCGCGGGGCTCCCTCCGGTTTGGCGAATTATCGCGCTGGTTTGCGGTCAGGATTTCTTAAGACGACGTCGGTTAGCGGCGATGTTGTCACGGGGTTTTGATTTAGCCGCGTGGAGAAAGGAGGAGTTTAACTCTGATTCGGTTGCAGACCTCGAATTAAGATAACTGGGTAATTCGAACTATTTTGTGGGAAGAGGGTGGTAGCGAAGGAAGTATTGGAAATTGCCAGCTTAAGCTTGATTGAAGAAGCTTAATTTTTGTAGTGTTATCAAAGATTTCACTTGAACGCACATCAATGGTTTCTCTTATTCTCTGATTCTCGTTTCACAAATATACTCTCGTGTTCATCAAATGTCTGTTCTGTCTTTAACGATTAAACGTATCAGTTATATTTAACATCCATTTCTTCCTTCGTTTCTTTCATCTTTCTTTTTCTGTATACGCACACAAACTCTTTATTCGCATTCCTATAATATGATCATTTCAAACGTGTCAATTCAAAATACTTATTTCGAATAAACAGTGTTCCGAATTCAGGTAGATTCGATCTGTAAACGTCCGGGCAATCTTGCAACCTGACTACAAATTAAATTACCTCGTAATAACTGAACGTTCGATAACAACCGTGCTCCAAATTCCGACCAGTTTCATCCGGTTGTCGCCTGCCGATCTCGTTGACTGTTTCGAACGACAGACGATCGTATCGCCGGCCGACGATATTACTCAACATTGCCCTTGACAAATATATAAAGGGCTAACGACGCCGGCGTGGTATTACGGCGAACGCGCACGCGAGCATTTATAAGTTGCCCCGGTGGAACAACGCGGCGGACCGAGGGTGGTTCGAGAGATTGTAACGTAGAGAAGCCAGAGGCGACGGTCGCCATAACTCATCTCCGTCGTGCCGTCATCGGATCGTTTCCTCGGCCGATCCGCTGCTCGCCACGGCGAGATATGTATATTCTCCGGTTCGGTAAATAAATTCAACGCTGAACCGTGATCGCGGCGTAAAGCGTGAATAAACTGGACCCGGTGAGTTTCTCCCGGCAGCAGCGGCAACAGCAACGGCAACAGCAACAACAGCAGCACCACGGTGAGACAAATCCGTGGCGTGCGATAACTTTCGATGCTACAGCTCTGCTTGTAAGATGGGAGAGCTTATAAGATTAGTTTAATCAAGCGTACACGTACTTAGCGTCCCGATGAAACAAGGATAATCGCCCGGAGGCGCGGGTTCGGCGACAAGGATACGGTTAAACGTCGGCCAGAGCGAGTTCCACGAGGAGGCAGACGGGAGGCTGCGAGAGATCTGGTTCTCTCTTTTCGTTCGCCTCACGACAGCCTCATCGCGGCGAGGTCGCCTGAAACAAAGTGGCACATTAGTGTTCCTTACGTGTATTGTTAACGAGCCACGCAAATCGATCCATTCGTTAGCTGGCGGATCAGTCGGCGCGGTAGCTTGTCTCGTCTTTCCATCGCCATATTTTACTCCCATCGGCCGACGATTTGTCTACTGCGCGGGCCCGTGTATCCTGTCTGTGCGCGTATACAAACAGGTTGCGCTCGAAAAAGAACGGATCGTTTAACGATCGGTTAACGCGGCGACGTCCCTGACGGTCTCGACGAAAATCCCATAATTTGTCAGTTGTCCGGGATTATTCGATATATTTTACTTGAATATTAAATACCCCGCGACGTCTTTATCCGTTAGGACTGTCCGGTCGACCGGTACTCCGACTAAGAGATACGCACGCATTTTATCGGCGCCAGGTGAAGGAGAGCCGCAGATAGTGCGCGATAGCGAGCGCAGATACCCGATCTAAAAAATCGTTAACCGAGCTAGGCGTGAAAACGGCCCGGAGGTGTTATAACAAAATCCATAACTGTAACGAACAATGTGATATACTCCGGCGGGGAATTGCGCCATTAGCACTTCGCAGGATATTACGCGTTCCCGATGGAAGATACGAGACAATCCGAGGCGTAACGTGGACGCACCACGCCCTCGGGGTATAAGATTCGCAGACGCGGTAAAGGACATACACAAGGACACAGGGCCCGAACGATCAGCCGGCGATATGTCGCGCGAGCGTGGGCATCGGTGCGATTCGCTTTGCTCGTCGGTGATCGTTGCCGGGCCGAGCGTACCAGGGGGACTTAATGTTCCATAGAAGCGTTTCCAGGGCTGTTTCTTTCGAAAACGATCGCGTGCCTGCCGCGGATCCGGACCGTTCAACGGGACAAGAAATCTCGTTTAATCGGCGGTGATACGGTACGGATCTCGCCGTACGGCATCAATTAACGTCACCCATGGTGTGCCTATTACTATCGACGCATATTCCTGCAACAATGCCACTAGCCGGGCCAGCATTCCTTCACGGCCACGTGGGCGAACGTCGGCCAGATACGGATCTGCGTTTCATTATCGCGTCGCGATAACTGGTCCGACTCTGTGTGTCTTGACACATTATTCAGGATTCCTGACCTATCCGAATGCCCACGTTTCCTTATGTCTACCGTGTACGCTGTCGTATTAGCCGGCCTAACGAACGAAACGGGGAAACGGATTGCCGTTTCAGCGGATCGGGAAAACGGTCAATTAGAGGGGAGTAATCCACGAATCGTTTTATCGCAAGGCATGAGAACTCGCGCGTGGGTGTCCCGGTGTTTTTCTCGTCAAAACGAGCGCGGCTCTGGTAGAGGGTACCCGCTTTGTGGATCGTTTCTGCGAACGTTCGAAACTCGAGACCATATCTGGTTGGAGCGGGCAAGACAAGAATCTCATTCCATCCACGCCCAGGCCGCGGTGCTGCATAACATTGTACGCGAGCATATAAATATCCGCGGAAATTATGATGTACCATAACTGACGACACCGTAGATCAGTCTTGGTCCGTTCTGCTTCACGCAAGGGGAAACTATTATCATAAATAAGCGAGCAAGACCGCTCGCCTCTTCCCTTGTACGTTGTCACGTCGAAGTCGACCCATTAACTTCCTCAACGGACTCGTTAAAGGGGATTCCCACCGTTTCGTGGGTGATGATACTGCGAACTAACCACCGAACCGAGTGACCACACGAACGGCCCTCGGTATTATCGATCGCCATCAATTACAAACCGTTCGAGATTGTAGCTCGTTAAGTTGATATAGATTAGATCGTGTCATTCCCGACGCCCTTCTTTTTTTTGCCAGCCCCGTCACCCACGTCGTCGAAAACCACCGTCGTCAAGGTGTTAAAACGTGGGGTACACGCAACACTGACGGCGGTCAATTTAAGGGATAGTACCCTAATATTTCTTCCGGGAAACACAAACGAACGTAAAGAAACGCTTCGAACGTTTGACGTTGTTCTATTCACCCGTCCACCTTCAACAACGTTTTCCCAACTTTTAGTCGAACGATCCGTTTTCCACGAACATCGAATCCTCTTCGTACACCTCGTAACCGGCTTACGTACGTGAAAATCGTGCGCCGGTGTAGGTATAAGTGTGTCAATAGCACCCACATATAGTACGCATCTTTGGATACTCACGTGGTAGAGATACAGAAGACGCGGCTGTCTTGGTAAGATCTCTCTCCTCTCTTTCTCTCGCTTTCTTCCTCTCTCGGTTGCTCCCTCCCCACCGTTTCCCTCGTGAGCTCGCACGGACACACGAGAGTGTGCACCGAAAGAGGCAGGAGCGTGTAGACGCGCTCGCGCGCTCCGCGTGTGTGCGTGAAGGCGGCGTGTGCACACACACTGCCGGTCGTCTCTCTCTCCCTCTTGGTCCCTTGGTCTAAGGCGACTTACGCCTACACGTTGTAGTTGCAGCATCCACACTTAGCCCTCCTCAGTCCAGCGCGTGCCTCCACGCGACCAACCACCACCTCAACCACTGCTCTCTCACTCTCGCGCAGGATCGCGAATAGTCGTCGAGCGTGCCCGCTAACTTCGCGTTGACAGTGCATTTGGCAGCGCTTGATCTCGCGTCTGCTGCCCGTGGGCTACGATCGTCGAATTGGTCAGCCGGGGCCAACACGAGGGGATCGATCGTTATTCTTCCGCTCCACCTTCTGACAGCGTTCTCGACATCGTTTAATCATGCATCGACGGCTCGACGATTCAATCGATGCCTGATCCAGTTGCGTGCGTCGACGTTTCACGGACAATCGGGTCGTAAGTTTGGCGTATTGTGATGTTCGTTTTGTCAGTGAACGATGACGATAGTCGTCGAGTGAGCCGCCAAACGATCTGGAAACGTTAGTGCCGATCGCCAGTGTCTCGGGAGTGTAATCAGTGAGTTCGTCGATTCTTTTCTCGCTTCTTCGAGGATGAGCGAAAAAATTGCAGTCGACGGTGAGAAAGTATTGGTTTGAGTGAAAGTCGATCAGCCATTAACACGGACGTTCGCGCGAGATCGTTTTTCCGAGTCCCCTATCTGGACGATCGGCCGCCAACAATCACCAAGTCCGTCGCTTCGAGTTTTATCGGAATTAAGACGCGCGGACAGAGAGGAATCACGATAGAGGTGGACATAAATTGCGTCTTAGTGCGCGTTCCTATTGGCTGGATGTTAGGGTAGGACGGGTGAAATTGTCGAAGATCGTACATTCCGTAACAATATCGCGCGGAATCGGCTTCTAGTCCCATCTAGCAGGCGATAAAACGTCCCGGCTACGAGGCAGCTAGCTGCCGAATCGACAGTTTATCGATCACGCGATCGAATCTCGCACAGTTTCGCACTTGCCGCTTGGTTAGAACGGGAAACGAGTCACGCGGATTGGAAATCGGCGAGCGTGGGTCGACACACGGCGCCAACCTGTTGCTCAAGATCACACGCCTCGTAAGATCGGACTCGTTTCCATTTAGAGGGCTCAGCGCGAGAGTGGCCAGGTATCTTTCGAGAAACGATGCCTCGATCGACAGCCGGGAACTAATCAAACCAAGACCGGAGATCGTAACAGAGAAATCCTCTTTCGATCGACGCTCGGAGCGGTCGTTCCCCGTTCGAGCGTTTCGGTGTATATCAGTTTCCAGGTATCACAGGAACTTTCCGAACGTCATCCATCATTTCTGTCCGTAGATCTTCGTCGCTGATTATGCTGCGCGGCCGGAGCAACGTTTCAGCGAGAATTAATTGAAATAATCGTTCGAATCACGATTAATCGAAGCATGAACTTAACGAGCGCGATGGTGCGCGAATAATTACAGACAGTCGGTTACACTGTACAGCGTGTGTCCTGTAGGAATGAGGTGACCGTCGAAGTGGTGTAAACAAGACACGGTAAACAAAATGAATATCAGTCCGAAGATCGGTTTCCTGGTGTTGTGGGCCAGCGTCATGCTGCCTCTCGCCGTCTCGTCCATCAAGGAACTGCTCGACTGTCGAGCGAACCTGACCGCCGCGATTAGAAACGACACCACGTTCATGAAGAAGGTCCGTCAGTCGGACTACATCTTCACGGGGAAAATCAAGGATCTGCGAAACGGCCAGTTGCACGTGCGCGTTAAGAGAGCGATCAAGGGTGTACTGAACGCCACCCTCGATCTCACGCTGAACGACACATGCGGTCATTACATACGCCGCAGTTACACGGGCATTTTCATGGCGCAACGCGATTCCGGCGGGATCGATGATCTTCGACACGTGGACAGGATCGTGATGCACTTCGGCCCGGTGCCGCTTACTCTCGCGAATCTGGACCGACTCAACGCTGCTGTCAGAGGTGAGTGTCGCACTTGTTTATCACCTTTCACTGTGTCGCATTTTAATGAGGCGGGCGCGGTTCCGTTTCACGTTAATTGGATAAGACGCGACAATGCGGCTGCAGTGAAATATGCACGAAGCATGCACGTACATACGCGTGTAAAATTGAATGTCTATTGCAATAACGGCGAACCGTGTTCAAAGGGGACAATTTTACGACCCTTTCAATTTTTACGGACGATCCGTTCGTGCCTCCCGACCT
Source organism: Tetrapedia diversipes (assembly GCA_033822845.1). NCBI lineage: Eukaryota > Metazoa > Arthropoda > Insecta > Hymenoptera > Apidae > Tetrapedia > Tetrapedia diversipes. The sequence goes on along the minus strand of JAOPTO010002399.1, from coordinate 199,154 downwards.
TCTCCGGTTTTCGAAACATCAATCGAACGATTCGCGCGATATTTTCGCGTCTGTGAAAATTTGTACCCGGCCAACGCGACGTTTATCTCTGTTCGCTGTCTTGTTTGAGATTGTTCAGCAAGCGAAGGGCAACCGCGCTAACACAATGTGCGCCGTCGAGCGACAAGTCTCGCCGCGTTCAAGGCCTGCCGTACGGTGTCCCGGGACTAGTTGTTCAACCTCAGAAAAATAATCCACCGTTCTATTATTAAACCGTTACGGGACACCGAAGCTAGACCCGACGCGTCCGTTTTTATCGATAATTTACGGCGATCGTTGCCGCGTTCACGGTTTATCGATAGGGGAGGCATAATGCCGGTTTCGAGTGTCGCGTCGACGGAAGACAAAGCGGTGTCCAGGACTATTAGAGAAATTAATGTAGGAATTATAAGATGAGACTCTGAGATATTGGATGGCCAGCGTAAAGGGTCGAATGATTTATTTAATAAGAAGGGGTTAAACGCGGGGCCGGCGGTGCGCCTAGCGGTTTTTACTCTTTTTCGAAGATCGGCTTACAAGCGAAAGATCCAGGCGTCGTCAACAACGACGGTGTCCGCGGGGACTTTGATGGATAAAAGCGGCCACAGTTCCTGGGGGGGACCATAAGCGCCAGAGGTAAACGTTCAACCTCGATAACTTACAATAACCGCCTACCGACAAGGATATCATCGTCCCTCTCGATTCGTCCCTTTTCTTCCACGCGTCATTTGCAAGTCGATCGCATACGTTCCCGTACGCTGGCCGTCATAAAATGTCGCCGTTGTTACTCCGAAAGGCGTCGCTGTGTAATTAGGAGCTTTTCTCGGTGAAAGCGCCGCGGGCGGAAATTCAAATTGGTTCGTGGTTTAGTTCGCGCCGAACGTCGATCAACCGACACGGAAGCGTTCGGTGGAAATAATGAAAGGGTTCGAAGCCGCCTAGGAAAATCGCCACTCTCGTTCACGCGGAATGTCGGCCAGCGGACAGGATTGATTAACAGGGCTGCTCCTTTCCGCGCGTTTTTCTTCCCCCTTAAACTGAATCGCTTTTTCTCGTTGCCACCGTCAATCCGGCGCCTTCGCTAATCACAGTGTCGTTGCGTTTCTCAAACGCTTTTGACTTGCAATAAACGCTGCGACTCCTTCGTAACTTGCACGCGGTAATACGTTCTGAGAAGATGAATTGGAGTATACTGCTTAATTGAGTGTTTCCCAGCGAGTAGGCTCAGGGTGTTGAAAATGTGGCCAGGTATTAAGACGTTGCTGGTATTTACACACTGAAAACGACGAACAGTCGTTCATTTCTGATTCCCGGTATATTTTACTACCAAGAACTATACTTCGTTTATACCACAGCTTCGTATATTCATGAAGCTCTTGGAAGTTAGTCTTATCTGTAATTGCAATTACAATATCATTTCCTGCTTCTCTTGTTATCTTCATCACCTCCTGGAACAATAATCGTTAACGTATATATTCCTCCTCCCGCTCCGTGTCTATGGATCATTTCAACCTCTGACCCTTTCTAACCAAATATTTATTCGCTCGCGTGCAAAACGCGGATATTCCCGCGAGTTCATATTTTCGTGAACACAACCGCAACGAATGAAAGCTGAAGTGGGGATTCCATTTCTCGTTTTAAATATCATAAACATGTAGGTACCCAGTTTGGCAACTATTATCCGCAATGCATTCTATACTCCTCCGCGTTTATAAACGCGGCTTCAAGATAGTTTCCTCGACTCGATCTAAGAACCGGGAACGAATAATTCCTATGAATAGGCTACTTGATACCAGGATAATAGCATGATAATAAACTGCAGCAGCACAGCGATAAGGTGACACGGTGAGGCTGAAAAATGTGAACGCACAGGTATGTAACTTGCAGGCCACATGGCACCGCAAACGGTTAACAACATCGAGCTCCCCTTCTGTCTTATTTCCTCGAATACACAATCCGGAGCAACTACCAAACCTAGCGATCCAGTTTGACACGGCTCTCCTCTTCTCCCGCGGAGTGTCTGCCCTGAATCGGTCAGGGACCGTGGGAAACCAGCTCGCGGCGGTTCGCGAGTTTTCGCGGTAGCGTTTCGCGCGGAAAATGGCAACCGCTGGCTGGCTACCTGCGACACCTGGTCCTCCCGGTGCTCTATAGCGCTCGCCCACGTTTATACCTATGCACGCGGGCACGTATGGCCGCGTCACTTGACGCGCGTTTTCAATGCGACAGGCCACGGTATTTCTGCGTGGACTCGGACCGTGCGAGCGCGCGCCAGCCCTGGAAGTCGATTCAAGCCTCGCGCGAGCGAGCGAGCGAGCGAGCCGCGGCGAGTCACTCGGGGGATCAGCATAATACGCGGGGACGGCCTACGCGTTTTGCCAAGCTGTGCCAACATCGACACGCCCTACCTACATAACGCGCTGCCCAGGTGTGCCCGATTTCGACCATTTTTCCTTTGATCCCCCCCCTTCCATCATCAGGTCTCATCGGTTGAGGCTGCTTCTCCCACGCCGCGGATGTTTTCCGCGCCGCTCCTGCGATTTCACTGGCAAAATCAAAAGTTTGTAATCTAACGAAGTTTGATCTGTTGCCGATCTTCAGGGTTGCGCGGGTATTCGAAATTGTGGGTCAAGTCGGGTTCAGTCGGAACCTGAAGGTTAGTAACGTTTTGAGTACCGGAAATTGAAACTGGGTCCCGGTTCGACCTGATAAATACCCGACCTGACTCTTAATCTTAGGTACCGTACATCTGTGTGAATCATGCAAATTTGTAGAAAATTTGAAGATTCTTCTTTTGATTTTTATGGTAAAAATATAGTTAGGTATCGAAATTGGTACTATTAAAATAGGTGAAATCTGTAGAACGTTTTGTGTTATTCAAATATGGGTCATTTTTATTCTGGAAAAGCAAAAAATGGGAAAGACAAATGATCGCTTAATATCTTTATTAAGGTTCTTCGTAAATTTGAAAAGCTGTAAAAAGTAATTTAAATATTTGGGTGTTGGAAGCTTTTTCATCGAATTCATGTTTTCCAAGCGTTCGCGAAATGGCACCGTGGAATAATTTACCATTCCACCGTTGATCGAACGATTCGAGCGTTTTATCACGGTGTATCACCTCCGGTGGTTGTAGAAAGTCGCTTGTCGCACGGTTCGCTTGGAATATAGAACAGGGATGCGTGTGTGTGCGTGCTGTTCGCCGCGGAAAGTCATTATCAACGGTAGGAACTAAGATTCGTTTGGGACACAGCGAGGAATGTTAATGGTACGCGCGGATCGATAGAGGCTGGCTGAAGTGATACCTGAAAGGTGTACGGTAAATGAGGCTGATTGGTTTTAAGGTAATTGCTTGCTAGAAAGCGAAGGAAACCTCGGCCTCGGTGCGTTTTGGAGCGCGCAGAATTCATCGTGAAAGCGTATTTGACAGTTACGTTCGAAGAAACGTCTATCGTTCTAAATGCGATGGCTTTTAACTTAGCATTAGGTACAAATATCTATTTCTCAAATTCTTTCCCTGAACGATCACACCAAATAATTGCACCGTTCAAAACCGCACGCTGATATGTTGATTAAATTTTAATGAAAAGCATGTAAGCATGTATAATTCATAATCCGTGTAACGCGTTGGGATCCCCGCGGTTGCATTTGAATACGTGATATTAGACGGGGCAACGTGCAGTTTCGTGCATAGTCATCCTTATATGGGGCAGCAAACGGGAACAATGGATTTTTTCCCCTCCGTCTTTCTGTATCTATGATTGAAAAGAAAGTCGACAATGAATCGTGGATCGGGTTTGCGACTATTGTTGCGAGCCGCCGCGGCTCAATCAATGTCTATACGTATACGATTTCAAAACGGTAATTATCTTCGCGCCTACGCGCCGCCGTTGCCACCGCCACGTGTGTATAAAATGGCAGGCACGCCGCAGATGATGATGATGATGACTCCCCCGATCGATATCTGGCCAAACGGAGGGACACGGACGGGAGCGTGACGAGTTGATCGAGTGTATCTGCTTCCGAGGCAGCATTCCGTCAAGCTGTTACCCCGCAAACGCACCATGAAATTGGTGCGTTGTAGATTATGATATATTATGGTTTCGGGTAGCTCTGGATCGGATAACGGAATCCTGAGTGCGAAACAGCTAATTACACGAGATGACCCGTATAACGTTCGCATTGTTACGAATAGAGGCGAGCTGCTTCGTGCGCACCACTCGCTTATATCGTGTCTCATTCCTTTTATTCTTATTATTGAATATAAACGTGCTTTAATAACAGATACACACGTACAGAGCAAGGATGCGGTACGATTAATGCGAGCGTTGATCAGTTCATGTAACAGCTACAGAGTTACTTAACAATGGCATCGCTAATTTCTTAGGCTGCATCGTTACGGTTACGTATTGCGATCAATTTTAAACTGTTATTTATTGCAAATTAAATGAATTATTAGAGAATCAGTTTTATCATCTTCATAATCAAAGTTCACTCTTTCACAGATCAAATTCATTATCGCAGATCGAATTTATCACTTGGCAGATCAAAGTCTATACTAGACACTTTGCACATCGGATTTCAATTTTCAATTATTGGAAAACACCGTGTAAAATATCCTAAACAACACTTTTGTAATTCCCTTTCATACGTCGCATTAGTCGATTGGACGTAACGTGGACACAGAAGAATTTCGATTATGGTAATGACAGGCGGTTCGAAAATACCACCGGGGAGATATACTAGACGTATCATTTCCCTTGTAACACAAGCGGGACTTAAGTTTCACGCAGCTCGTGCACGCGCGTTAAATGTCCATCCTTGTGACACGCTTCTCCCTTGAATTACCTCTAACATCGTCGATAAATTTGATTACGGATCGACCGTTTGGATCACTCGGTAATCCGGCCGGTTAGGGGCCGCAGGGATGCGTGCACCGGGCGTCTGAATTTCTTTTGACAGGCGCGACGACGCGAGGGAAAGCTTATTGGAGCGACGACGACGACGACGTCGTTGCACCGGTCCGCGTAGATCGGTAATTGCAATTTATAACCGCGGGCTCTTAATGGCGCGTGTCATTTGTCGTTCGGCGGCGCGCTCGTAACAGCGTTTCGAGATCAAAGACCGCCGTGCGAGGACGTAAAAATCGGGATCCGTTGCTAATCCGATAACCGAACAATCATCCGTGACAGGGGGGGGTGAATGTATTACTTTCACCGGGAGGAAATACTCGGCTATCTTTAGAGGCGTATAAATATTGTGATCCGAATTTATTCCGGGATGTATCTGATCGGGAGGATCGATGAGCGGAGGCTCTACCCGTACGCGCACTATAATTTATCGTTGATAGAATTGTTTTTTAAAAGCGGCCTCATATTTTATGCAGTACACGGACTCGTTTATCCGTGAAGAATCATATGTTGCTGTCCGATTTGTTTCAAATTACTCGGAGCAGTTTGCGCGCGCGCGCGATACTGCCTTTAAGATTTCGAATAGAGAGCTATAAGTAGACCACGAACGTTTATGCAAATTCGTATTCTTAGAGACCCTGTTGGAGATGCTGAGCGAGTAATTGATTTTGAATATTATGCATACTTTTGCATAGCTACCACGTGCATCCTGTGCCGTTCAAATTTCCTGTAAACGCATTCAAATCAAATTACTGTAGGGTACGCATAACCGTCCTAATACTTTGGACGGTAAATCAGCATACCGACCATTATTGCCCGACTCAGTTGTTGGACTGGCGTAGCAGTCCCAGGGCCGGGCTTTTTCCAGGTTTCTTTGTCTTGAATTTTTACGTCGCGTTCGTTTTTCGGTGAAAGCCGAAACACGGACACCAAAAACGTCTGTTAGCGACTAGCCAGCCGTCTTGACGCGCACTTCTGCGATTCTCATACTATAATCAAACTCATTTCTGACAGAAGTTTTGTTTTCAGCTGGTAACAAATGAAGTTTATCCTTGTTAATACTAGTGTTTAAATACCAATTCACAAATCGATCCCTGAAATCCTAAATTACCATCATATGTCCGCGAATTTAACTTCGACGATCCAATTTTGAACGAAATTCCGAGCTTGCTTCGCAACAGCCAAAGATTCAGGCATAACGAACGGTTATCGCGTCAGCACGCCACCTAATTGAAAGGCTCGCGGAAAAACGCACGGTTGATTAACATAACACGGTCCCGACGCGTGAATGCGACACGTCGGCCGGTAACAACGTTATTAGATCCAAATGATCGCCTCAAATTTCTCTAATAATTCCTTAGGCAGATTGCGACGTGTATGCACGTGTGTAATGCACGCTTTAACGCGTCTGTCGTCTGTGCGCGACGCCACCGAAGAAGAGAGAAAGGGAAAGCTGGTGTTCGCGCGTGTATGCGTGTACAGAGGCCGATTCCGAGGGATTAGTCGCCGGGCTGTTGCTCACCGCTGTACGGTTTACCAGCGTTTTCGTGTTGCTCGTGGCCAGGGTAGGCGGTTGATTGCCACAGCCACACCGGCGTGCGCACCGAGGGCGCGTATTATGCACGCTTTGTAAGGCGAGCTGCTGAAAAATTAGTCGCGGCCTCGCTTCGTTTGGCCGGGGCTTGTCCATTCGGGTAACTTAATACCGAGACGGTTACCGCGTTCCTACGAAATTGAAAAGGGTGGCGGTTGTACGGGGACGGAATTAGGGTAATTTCGTTCGGGAAACAATATTCAAAGATGCCCGGACCGACGTCTTTATTCGACTCCATTTGCATAAGAATTCTGCGTCTGTACGGGAGGACGTATCCCCCCACTCCGCGTTCTTCTCATGGCGCTCGTTCAAAGCCGAAGAAACTGTGTTGCTTATTACGTTCAATGCCATTGTGCCGGACGATTCTATCCGTTCACCTTTTCATCCTCCGCGTGACCCTTTTCTGTGGGTCGCGCGCGTTTCCACGATTATTTTCACAGCCGCGCCGGTTTAAGACGGGCGACGATTCCCCGTTTCCGTCGTCGCGGGAATAAAAAGGACGGTTCAGGCTATGCGCTTCCGGATCTACCGGAGTCACCGTCCTCCCCTCGCCTAACCGTAAGCGATAAAAGCTTTTAACGACGCCACCTCGACCGTTCGGGGCGCAACGTTGAAGAACAAACAGATCCGCGGAAAGACTTTTCTGTGTGTGATATCGTTGAGCTCGATTTTGAATCGCGGTTGCAATAAATCTCGAACGGTTTCAATTCTCCTACGCGCTACAGTTGGAGCTGTCAGAGATCGGTGTTATTTACGGTCGAGAGAAACGAGCCGTTGCGACGTTTCCCTTTTTCTTTCCTATTAATTTTCGAAATTTCCACACCAGATTCGATACCGCGCCATAAATAGAAAAGTAACGCGTCGTTTCCTGCTATACACGAGCCGTGACGTGGCGAGCCGAGAGGCTTCAGGATCAACGAATTGCCCGAGGGCATGGATCCAATCTCCTCCAATTTGTCTGGACTCCATAAAGGACGAAGGGCAACTCATTTATTCGTGCACCAGAGGCACGCATGGCGATCCTACGCCCTCGAGTTGGTCCTAATTAAAAGATTTCACTTGACGCCGCGGATATTTCTAGACTTTCTCACGGGCAGCTGTTCACACGTTCATTCCTGAAACGGTCAGGCGCCAGGCACCCGCTGGAAAAAAAAGCTCTTGAGCTCAGAGACCCACCCGTAAGCGTTACGTGTGCATTTTCATGATAAGCTTCGTAGAATTATCGTAGCTTAATTTGTTACTTCCTGCGAGCCATAATCGTGAACGAGTTGAAGTAGTCCCTTTCATGTCGATGCACTTTGTGGGATCATAATTTCGATTATTAATCACAAGGAACACAATATTAATCGGTACTTTATTCCGTATCTAAAATCGCAGGAATAAAATAAGAACAGAAAACAAACGATTATAAGTTTAATATTTGCTAATGATAGGTAGTTATACGAAATTAAGAGTAGTTGAGTTTTGGGGAGGGTCTGATCGGAATTCGAAGATTTCAACTTGGTCATTTGAAAATTTTCCTCCAAACCCGATTCAAACTTCAAATACTCAAAATTTCAACTTCGAGTACCCGAAATTTTCGTATCCCAACTCTATTCCAAGAAAAATTCTCGACCTGGTCAAAACCTGAAATCTGAGGAACCCGTATACCCCAAACATTCGCGCTCCTAATTTTATTTGTATTTATAAAAGTTATAATCGTGGTTTGGCATAAATTCAACAAAACCAACAAGATTCTCTACAATTCAATTTAACTTGAGGGACGATGCAAAGCCGTAGAAATTTCAATTTACTCGTTCCTCCTTCGTACGCGAGATCTCCACCTATTAATTTGCGCGCGTGTCACGGTATTTAGCGGGGTTGCACCAACAGGGATTCCTCTTCTTTTCCCGGGCCCCGCGTCAATTAGTCTCTCAACGTAACCAACCTTGCCCGGGCGGCCGCTCGCTACTATTCTTTTTCTTGCCTTTAACGCCCTCCTCGAGACTCTCCGCCGTTTTCTTCTTCTGCTTCGAGCTGCCAGAGCGGCTCGTGTTTTATTTCAAGCGCCCCTTTATCTTCCACGGCGCTATGGTGTTGCTGGCTCACCGTGACACGAGGGACCTTTCTCGTTTTTCCAGTCGCCCTCCACAGCCAACACACGGGCTACCGATCCTTCGCTCAGATCGGTGATTATGTCCCTTGGTGCCTGGCGATCCCTCAACCTAGTCGTCGAAGGTCAAGAAGCCATAAACTCACTTATTCGCCTCTCCAGGTGCTCGCGGAGCCGTTATTACTATTATTATCGTTATTGATATTATTATCGGTATTATTGTCCCGTCTGGAGTATATCCTCGTGCTCAAACAGCGACGAGAGAGGGAATTCATGCCTCTAACTGGATGCTGATTAGTCGAATCCTCGATCCACTTTCTCTGGACGCAGTTAGCTAGGCTATTAATCTAGTTTGATTTCTTTTATAGTCACCAGGTATTACAGGATCAGGACCGCCTTAACGGATGGGCTCAGTGGGTAGTTGCAGAAGCTCCCACACGTCGATGATCAAATGTAAAAAGCAATTGGGTATAAATTTTTCACAGCTTTAGATATACGGATGTGAAATTCACATATAGTCAAGTATAAAATGTATATCAGGATAAATGGAAGAATATTGTGACAAACGATATAAAAGTATTTATTGCTCGGTCAAAATGGACCCGGAGTTCCCCTTTCAATGGTTAAACGGAGTTTACAAATTAGATACAATTCAATTTTCTAGAAATAAATTTCGCAAATGTTCGCATTGATCATTCAAACAATTTCTATCGATCAATTATTGCAGTCCATGTAATCTTTAACGTTCAAACCCTCGTTCTACCGTAAATACCAACAAGTTTATGTTTAATTTTATCGACCTTCTACATTTCAGTCCCTGTGAATGATTGAACACTTAAGAGCCCGGGTGTTTTGTTCGGAGAATCGTAATTCTGTTAAGACAGCCCTGCACAGGACACGACCAAATTATCGAAGCGAACCACCCTGTACCGCAATTTCGCTGGAGCGTGGCTCGTGTCTAGAAGGCAATCTAATTCACGTTGGAAAAGATTCGTTGCCAGCTAGAGGAAGGAGAGGGAGCGGAGTGTACGGGTCACGGAAACGTAAGTCGTGAGTTACGATTGAACGTTCGCCTTTGTTATTGCTCACGGATCCAGGATGCTTTTGCTCGCCGTGGCCGATCGGCAAGAACGATCCGCCGTTATTTACGAGCTCGTAGCGGAGCGACCTTCCTATCGTGCCACGATTCCGATCGGAATGCCCGCCGCGGCATTCGGACACCGCGGAGCGGCAATTAGACAGATCGGAATCTCGGTTTCGCGGCAAGGATCGTTAAGGATGCAACGATGCCCGGCTACCGCCCCTAAGGGAGGTGGCCGACACCGGCTTTAACGACGATTTTGATGAATTTAGTCGGATTTAATTAGGAGGCGCGCGTATTTTCGTGCCCCGTTACTTAAGGCCGCCTCGTCCGCGTCGGAGGACTTTAAGAATCGAGTTTTGCATGCCCCGGGGACAAAGTCATAAAATACCGAGCGTAACAGCTTTCAATTACAGGTCCCCGTGCGCGTATGAGCCGCGTTATACCGAGGGCACCGCTCACGGTCCCCGCCTGTCGAGGGGGACCAGGGAAAAAACCGGCGAGCGCGCGAACGGTGAAAAAAGGAAGGCGAGCCGAGAAATTCCGCGGGGACCCCTTGAAATTGCCCCTCGTCCGCCGCCCAGTATTTGGACCTTCGTACGTGACCGCCGCCGATTAAATGACGAATCGTATGGTAATCGACTTATCCGCTTCAACATCATCGAACCCGTCCATTATGACACATACGATGGAAGCCGCCGAGAGATACGTGTCTCGCATCCGTTAATGCGCTAGCGCGATGCTTTTTTAAACACGTTGCAATGCAACCGGTAATTTTCTCACGATATCCGCAGCGCGTACAGCCGCTACACCGCTGGTAACATTGAGGGGCTTCTATAAATCAGTAGTAGTTTTATAAATTAGCTTCGATAAATATTAATTTGACGTTTACAACTCGATGCGTCGGTCGTTCCCGTGTCCCCTCTTTTCTTTATTTACCTGGCTGCGCGCGACACGCGGGCAAATTTCGCAGGGCGGTAACGATAGCAAAAGAAAACAGCGATGGTACGATTGAAAGTTCGCGCGTGATTACCGGCTGATGAATTGTCGCCCCCGGCGATCGGCCATTTTTCTATGAATAGACGAAGATATTACACGGTGTACACCCGTGGTCGAGCATGATTGGCGTCACCAAGGTTGCGTCGCAATGGCGTTCTACGGAACGCGTGAGTGACGGGTCGTATGGTAATTGGCGATTCATCACGCCCCGACAAGCCGCGCAGTCCTTTTTGCTCGCCGTGTTGGCCACTCGTGGGGACACGAGACGCTTGCTGGCCGGGGGAACCCCTCCGCGGAGCACTTCGCCGACGAAAACGTTTGATGAAGATAAAACGGCGGAAAAAGGAAGCAAAAACGGGAGAAAAGAGGCGACCGCGGTGGTTGTTTTTAGCGAGATGTTTACCCCCGGACACGACTCGCCGTTCCTTTTGCAACATCGTAATTATTTCGTAATTACACGTTCATTATGCGGGGCAAAGGGCCGGGACGGAGCGTCGAATTATGCGCGGAAAGAGAGCTACATGCGCGGGGAACGACCACGGCGGCGGACATCCGGGGATTTCGTTGAATATATAATAATAAATCAAGGGCGCGCGTCGAAAATTCATTCGTGTCGCCCCACTCGTTAAGTTTTTCAACGAATTTCGGGGTGCAGTCCCGCCCGGCCATGGGTGTTTTACATTTATTATACAAATTATAGAACGTGACTAGAAGTCGTCGCGGCGGATCGATCGATCATCGAACTCCCGAGAACCGAACCGTGCTCGACAAACCGTCGCGTAGAATTTGCTGCCGCTCGGAGCGTGTTTGCCTTTGACACGTGTCGTTTTTTCTTTTTTTGTTTCCTCCTCGAACAAACCAAACAGTGGGTGGAATGTCATAGACGCGCTCGAGACTCTTCCACGGCCGAACTTCGAGTGGGTGGAATGCCATGGAGATGCACCCAACTCTCACGTGCTGTCTCCTTCCACGCCTGTTCCTCTGTCTCGCTCGTGTCCCTTTCGGCGGCTCCTATAGCTGGAAGAACCAGTTTTTGTTTTCTCGAGAAAATTAAAATTCCTCTCGTCGGAGTATAAAAACGCGGCGGTTTTCATCTCGTACAATCAAGATGTGACGTTTCCACGGCCTTTCTCTTTGTCGTACGAAAGCCACGGAGAACGAAAAGGCGAATCCAGCCACCCGAACGGTCCATTTCGCCTGGCCAAGATGCTTCATATACAATAGACAGTGGCGTAGCCTCCATCCGGCCGACTCACGATCCGAAATGTGCCTAACACCTTCCACTTCTATCTAACAACGAGTGCCTACGTTTCACGATCGAGGGTCAAAGATAACGGTTGGCGATGATACCTGTCGAAGGATTTATCGATCTTCGTGACACCGTCGTGGTTCCCGGGGCTATTGTAAATTTTTCAATCAAATGGCCGTCCACGAAATTCCGTGGCCCGTTGAAATCTGATGCAACGCGAAACGCGGCGATCACGGGAACGGGAAACCCGAGTCGTTTGACGATGTTTAGTTATCTGATGGGGGTGGCAGCGGCGAATAAAAGGATCCTACTTACGCCACTGATAAATCATTTCCATATAAGGCGGCTGGGAGCGGGGTACACGTTACAGATTCAAATTAAAAGCGAGCTTCTTAAAGGTAACCCGAGCTCCGGGCTCCATTTGGTGGCCGGGGCCGCCGCGACCCGTGGCGCGCCACTCGAATCCCGAATGAGATATAAAACGCATACCTAATCGGATTCACAACTCGGCGGGATCAGTCGAACCGCCTGGACCGCGCGAGACGATTAAGTGGCTCGCTGATAAGCGGCCCCTACCAATCAGCTTTGTCTATATCTCCAGATAAGCTAATCGGCGGTCCTTTTACTGCGGCTAAACGTTTCCCCTGTCGAAGGTCGTTCCCGCCAAGATACCGGTTGTTGCGACCTGCAACTAGTGTTTGGATCGATACCTCATCAATGTGTACCGATACTATTTTATAGCTTTCGGTGTTTTAACGAAGCGTATCAAATACATGGGTATCAGAAAGAATCGATACCTCGTCGATCTCTACTCAAATCTACTGATGCATGTTTAATAGTTCGACAGCAATATCGGTATATCGTGAAGGTATCGATACTTATTTGGCACTTTGTAAAATTTCGATATTTGTTTAATATCTCAACCTCAACTATTTTTATCTATCCGATGCTTTTCTGAGAATATAGCTGTCGATCTTGAGATATCATGGAAGCTGACTAAAACAGCTATACAATATTTTTTTCCGTTTATAAAATTTCGTTCATCAAAATTACAAATTGTAATTTAAACTTGCAGAGTTAAAAAATTTTACGATAAAATATTTTAAGTTAGGGGATTAGAATAGTATCAATATTGATCTCATCGCTATCTGTAACCAGTAACCGTGTAATTGCGTGGACATAACGAACGAATCTCGTGGATTTTGCAGTTGCTTCTTGGACACGGTGTGTTCTCACCTTCGTTCTAACACGAAACGCTATTGCGATACCGTGGGAGAGAGCGTTCGTATAGTTTGCGAGCGAACGTCTTCGAGATGTCACGCGTTGGGTTGCTGCGTGGGGTGCGAGGTATGCGGAGGATCCGAGGTAGTTCCGGTGAACGTGAGAAAATATTTGACGCGATTCGTGATTGCCAATTTGGACGACATTGTTATGTAACACGAGGTGGTTGCTAGCAGGAATTTGGAAGTGTGAACATGTTTGGTGTGAACGAAGTAAAGAATGAGTAATGCGTGTACATACTTAACTTCGTTTGGTTACTTCAACAGCATTAGAGTTTGCAAATTTATTTCGAGAAGTATAAACATGGTATTCAGCTTTGTTTTATCAAATAATTTTTCTTATTTACTGTTAACAATATAATCGCAACGTTTTTGTTACGTTAAATATGTAAAGATACCTAATACTCTTGTATTAGATATTGCTAGCCATGTTGCAGCTAATTACTTATTACGTAAAAATAAACGACTGCACGATTTAAAAAGATTTCTGAATAGATAATTATGTGATCGCATGAAAATAAAAATAAAAGATACGTCAGAGTGGACGACAGCTTATGTCATTTATAACATTGAGAAACTACAGTAGGTATAGATAGTTCTCAACGTTCATCAGGAGAAGTTGCAGCGCATTTAGCTAATATTAGTCGGGCTATTCTTCGTTCAAACGTCGACCACACTAAAGGTCGCCAGTAATTTATGAAATATAAATCCAAGCGAAACCAACCCCCAACAAATTCGACCACACCCCACCACGCCTCCTCGCGTGGTGGTTTTGGCTTCGTTTGCCTTCCCTCCCCTAATTTCTTTCTTTTTCACCTCTCCCCTATCTGATCGTCCTGCAATTTTCTCTGTCCACGCCGGTATAATAACAGACCTTTCTTTTGCCACGTTCTCGCGGTCTCCTTTCGCCTCCGTCTCTCGACCCTTCATTTTCCCGTCTCCGACTGTTTGCCCGGCTCCGCTCTCGCGGTCCTCGAGCCTGTGTGCCCAGGAGGGTCATTAAAATGGCGGGGTCTCGAGCCGAACGGGCGAGCAGCGTTGAAAAGAAAACTGAGAGATCAACGGCTGCTGGAATGTGTAGCGCGTAACCGAGTCATTTGTTTGGTGAATCGATTTTCAGGTCTGAAGGCCCCATCCCCTTGCCCTGCATCCCGCGTGCATATCGTGGGGTGCATTTTTTTCGTTTCCTCGTCCACTAATTGCCTGCTGTCCTGCGTTCCGTTGCTCCTCATTTTTAACTTATTCGGAGTAACGCTTGTTATCTGGGACGCCTTCATTTAGTCACCCCGGTGTCGGCTAAATTATGCACGACCTGACGACTCCGAGCACGCGATCGATTCCCACGATTTTGTCCTCGATTTCGCTTCTACCTGGTTGCTTAACGACTTTAAGGACTGCTGTATTGTAGATAATTTGGTATAACGTCGATTGTTCGAACATTGTTTAATGCAGATTTAATAAAAAAAAGATATTTGTTGAAAAATTTTTTGAAAATTATTACATGCCAAACTTTCATAAGAAATAGTGATCGATTATCATTTTTACGACGTTTCCTTGTTAGAACAATTGTCATAGATACCAAAAAAGGTATGATTTTGTAATATAAAATATATATACGATATATTCATGAAGTTTAGTTTTCGTTTCATAACTTTCCTCTCGAAAATCCAGAATTCTGCCTAATTTCCGTCACGCGCAGTGCGTCGCGACTCATTTGCCCATCTTTAAGGGGTTGATCGTCTTCTGCGGTTGCCTTCTATCAGGCGTTCAAGTTTGCGGATTAATAATAACCGTTTTCGAATTCGTAATTATTTTCTGCGGTCGGCAAGAATCGAGCCTGGGTGGCGGCTCCTTCTTCGTAGGAGCGGTCATTAATTATTACACCGGACAGAGGAAGGGAGGCGCGGCAGAGGAAGGAGTGGGTGGAGAAGGACAGGCGGCCGAAGGTGAATAGAAACGAAAAATAAGCGTGTTGAATGTAACGGACGGCCGTAAAAGTATGCGAGGACGGATTTGGGTATTAGGCTCCCTTTTTGTTGCGATGTTCCTTCCGTGCCTACGAGGATGACCGTGACATTGGGAAGACGTTCGATCAAGAAATTCACGCCTCTGATGTTGGAAATTAATCGAACGTTTCATGGAACATCGTCAGGGATCGAGACGGATGTTTTTATTTCTTTCGCAGCCTGCAACGCAAATATCTGGGTTCGTGTTCCGACAAAGGGAACTCAGAGGCTGATATTTTGACAGACATAATTGTATGGTTCAACGAGCGACCATAATCGAATTTAATTCGTCTCTATCGCAGTATCTATAATGATAGGAGGAGTCGTGTGGGTATTTTATTTCTATGGTCGGATCAAACATAAATCATTTTCGTGGAAGGATATGATACTTTTAGAACCTAAAGATGTTACGGATTACTACAACAGTTTGCTATAGAAGTATCGTATTTACTCTTGATGGCGACCAGAAAGTTTATCAATTCAACTGCCTTTTATAGGCGCACAATAGAATTAATTAAAAGTCTATTGCTCCATCCGATTAAACTGATAATATTCACTGTCGTCGATTTGCCTGTACGGCTCAACGATGGATGCCCCGATAATATTGACGTCTATTTAGCTGTCTGCCCCATTCTAAACGGCGCGTACACGCGGTTCAAGCGCGGGTTTCGAGTTTACGCGGAGTGTTGGCAGCGTTGGCGAGAAGTGGAACGCCTGGCATTATCTCGATTCTCCGGGGAACTGACGGATCGACAGGTGAATATACAGGTTACAAATAGTCCGCAACGAAATTATCGATGAATCTGACATCCACGGTGGCCAACGGTATCACCGAAAACCATCGACAAGAGGACCCTCCTTCCTTTCATGAAGAGATCAGACGAAACCAGTTGGTCGAAGCAAAGTGAATCACGGCCAGCATTTCTTCCCGCTGCTTTATTCGCCTCTTTCTCCTCCTCCTGTACGCATACGTGTTTACCAATATGTCCGCCCGATTTATTTGCAAGCAGTCCACTTTCGGAGCTGCTCGATTACATTGATTAACGACGATAAACGCGTTGGGACGCTTAAGCTCCGTGATTTGTTCATTTTATTCCGCCACGCTCGTTGGACAGAATAAAGGGAAACGTGTCGGTGTCGGTGATTTCGTTATCCAAATCGAACGACGAATTTCAACGTCAACCGTCTTGAACCGTGCACACACCGTGGTCGAACAAATTAGATAAGTACAGAAGGATTTATCGCGATAGAAACGGGTACAAAAACCGCGAGGAAATATTTGAACCGACGACGAGGAACTTTTAACGAGGAACAGGATCGCTTTTAGCCTTATCTCTCTAATAGGACACGTAATGCGATCGTTTGACTTATCTCGAACAGCCGAAACCTTCGAGATAAGTAAACCCAAGGATTCTTGTCTTCTTCACGAATTTTTGAATAATTGCGTCGGTCAACCAGGCGAGAAAAGGAGCAACGACGCGTTGAAGTTCAATGGAACCATCTCCTTGGATGCTCGTTCGTGGTTCGCTCCATTCGCGTGGCTTCCATTCGCTTGTTCCTTCCTTCCTTCGTTTTTTTTTCCCCTTCCCGCCTGGTCGACCGATAATGACGTGCTTTTCGACGACTCATTTCGCCGTGATGGCGGGCGAAGGGAAGGGGACAAAGGACGCGGGCAGCCACCAAGGACGAGCGAGGTCCTTTACACGTGGAACGGGACAATCTGCCCCGTATGCAAATGCAATTTCGTGGCCCCGCGAAGGTGCGCGCACGTCCCTTACGATTGGCAATATTTCGGGTGTAAGAAATGAGAGGCAATCTATATGTAAGTAAGGCCCAGAAACTATAACGTGGAGAGCGCGGGCATCCTCGGGGCCTCTTTTTCTCCTCTCCGGAGGAAAGATATGGAAAGGAGCAACAGGCAGGCGTCGAGATAAGATCTAGAGGGATCGGTAGCCGGCAGAAGCACGGATATAGATCATACTAATGGCACTCAGGCCCGACGCAACGTATAGGTATGTTCTATGCGTACATCGGCAACTGTCGATCGCTATCGATAGATCGTTTGTACTTATACGTATGCGACGGTTAGATCCTTTCTGTTCTGACGTTTTGTGGCTGTGGATCCTCTTGCGCTGAACGAGACCTCGTGTCGTATTTAGATTGATAATCGCCCTCTCCTCCCCTTCCCTCTGTCAATTTCGATATCCTGAATCGATCCCAACTTGAGCTCCCGCGTGACCGTGCTTCCTAATCCCGTTTGACAAACGCAGTAGGTAATGCGATTACGAATTATGCGGATGGTCGATTTTTCCGTAAAAATCTCGGTTTATGATCGATTGTACCCGTAGGACCAGACTAATCGTAGAGATAAATCGATAACGTCAAACCAACAACACTTTCGTTCATTACTTAAATCGGTTAAAAGCGTCATCATTTCTGATTAAGTGATACACGTAAATTATAAATAAATGTATGCAGTAGAATATCAGGTTTATGATAATGAATTAAAGTTGCGCTTGCAGTGAACGGTGTTGAAGATGTAAAATTCGAGAGTGAGGAAATGGAGATACTAAAGGGGTTACTAAAGTTTGAGTAAGGAATGATTAAAGAGTGAGACCTGGATTATTCAAGGATAACTATGCTGGGAAGGGAAAGTTGTGTTTCTGGAGTCTATTTTATTTAATTTGTGATATCAAATATACGAATAAGCGTTTGCATACAATATACTCGTGTTTACACCTATCGAGTTATCTCTAACTAACCGTGTAATCGTTTCGTTCTCCCGCCCGTCGACAAAAGGACGAGTCGGCGTGTACAATGGGGTTGAACCTTCCTCCTTCCATCGGTCAGATCGGGCGACGAAATTGCCGGTGTTCAGCGGCATTCGATTATGACATTACCGTTCATTTGTTACGACTGTCATTAAGTCCGGACCTCCGACCTCAACGAGGCGTCGAAGGGGCCCGGATCGATCAACTTCGATGCCCGTGGAACATTCCGGCATGCCAATGCCTCTCTTCGAGGGTCGCCAGAGCCCGAAGCGGGGCGCGCGAGAGGGGGAGAGGGACCAGTCCCGAGGGAGGCCGTAACAAATCTCGAAACAAACAGTCCCCGCTAGATTCGCCATTTAAAATCACAGCATGAACGACCCTGCGACCCGCTCGCTGGTCCTTAATTTGGAAATATGTCGGGCGATTAGAGCGCTCAGAGGGGGGTGGCTGTGCTGCGTTCGACGTACACACCCTGTTCCACCCCTTCCTGGAAGGGGTAATTTATACGCTCCGAGATTTTGGCCTTTAAACGCGAGCTTAATAATAGACTAAACTGCTTGTTAACCTTAATTAGCTGTAAATCAGTTGGGCGACATCTGCTCTACCCTCCTCATGATCCTCCAGCAAAATTAACAGCTGAGGATAGAGTTGCTGTTAATTACACAACATTGTGAACAGTGGAAAAATGTTTTCAGGCTTGTGTGTTTGATTTATATGTGAATCGAAGGGACAAGGATTAAAAAAATGGAGTAACGAAGTCGGATGAAGACTTCCGTGTCCGAATTAATAGGAAGACAAAAGGGGTGGGATAATAGAATTTTCAGAAAATATAATAATCATTTTCTTTTGCTTTAAACTTTATTTATAAAGAAATCTACAAAATTAACAGTTGTTTCAATACTTAAGGATCCTATATTTGTTTGGTCGCTAAGTCTCGTGAGTTCTTTGAGATATGTAAATGGCTAAGTAGAAGATTTCTAGAGTATTCCTATATTAGGGTATTCGGATAATAGAGGCTCGGATACAGGAGTATCTACGGTATCATAAGACTTAGGAATTATCAGATTTCTTACGTAAACGAAAATTTTCCAATTATATCTGCAACCTGTTTCTGTTACATATTTTGTTAAAAGACCATCAAGTAACGTTTCATAACGTTTCTGTAAAAATGATAAAATATTCTACGAGACGACCTCGGTAACACCACAGCGTGTACGACGTCGTTTATCGATGTCGTAGGAAATTTTTGCTTCGTTTTCTCTTCGATTATGGCGGAATCTGGGACGCAGGAGGTAGGATTTCAACGATCTTGCCTGACCAGAAAGTGCAACACAATTATGGGTCGATGACCGTATTATTCATGTCCTGTCTCACAGCCGCGGACCTGTAGTTAACTTATCTCATCTACATAACCTCTTCCCCGGCACCTCGTTCGAAAATTTCACTCGCGGGGATCAAAAAACGTGCCTGCGCACTCGCTACACGCTATCACGCTTCACGGCATTATAAATTCATTGAAAGTTGAAGGCTTTATTTGTGGAACACGCGGAATGTTCGAAATGCCTGTTGCGCGGGGCAATCCTCCGTCTCTACGCGATGGTGTTTTCGCTTCAACGCGGATCTTTCATCGAACGCAAATACTATAAATCTGTTCTTTGTCGAGCGAACCGCCTCGACGGGAAAACAAACAGAACGGTTAATTGCTGCTACGAAGTGAAAGCGACGCGATAAGAATGCAAGCCACGCGTGTTGCACGCGAAATATACGGCAGCGTTAAAAGTAATACCGTAATAACGCAACCTCATTTTTGATATCCTTAGGAATTACAGATTATCTCGAATATTGATTGCGCTGTTTAGCCGTTAATTCCCGTTAACCTTTTCATTCTGTTATTCGGCTCGATCGTTGTGTCGTTATACCCTTTATTGGAAACGGGGTTTCATATTACTCAAAAAAATACACTCTAACTGAAATACCTTGATTTATTATATTATGTAACACGAGGAAGGGCAACTCTGACCGAATCTTGCGAGCTTTGTCATGAGATTAGCAAAACCCAGTGATCAAAATTCCTTCAGTCCCTTTGTTCTATTTCATAACGTTTTCGAACTTTCTAAAATGCCAGATGTGGCTTGGGTTCTTGAAACAAGCCCTTCAGAGAAAGTACTTTAAGAGAAAGTTGGTTTAAGCTTAATTTCTGCTTTGTAGTATTTCTGTATTCAATTTCGAACACCCCTCTACTCTATATTTATTCAAACTTTCGCTTGTACAATTTCATCAGAATATCCTGGCCAACAGACCTAATCGGTTTTCGAAAAAACCAGAAAAGTCACCTTACTCGCTTTCCCTTCTCCCGAACCTATACCCGTACACGTGAACACATTCAACTGATAAAATTAGATCCGTAGAACGTCCAGCGTGGTTCCTTAGGGGACGTTCGATCTCCACGAGCAAGTGGGTGGCATAGTAAAATATTAGAGGTGCGATCGTGATGGGTGGCGCGTCCGAGCGGAAAGGGTCAAAGGCGCGCGCGAGCGCGAGCGCGTTCATCCTCTGCAGCGCAAACCGAGTCGATAAATTACGAGTCGCGTTTTGATACGGCTGCTCTCTCGTCGTACGTCAGCCAGAAGCGCATCTAGTTAGCTTATCTCGTCCGTAGGTTGTGCGGAGGTTCGCGGATCGCCAACGCGTCACGATAAATTCCATTCGTATTTCGAAGGGGTATATCGCCTCGCGATGCGATGAGGCCCGATCGTGAGGCACGCCATAAATGCCCGATGGAGGTCCGCGGGATGAAGAAGAACCGACCTATCCTGTCGGCGCCAGCCTGCTATTACAGGTTGTACAAGCGTTGTGTGCAGCGGCAGCAACGAGAGGGGCCGGGCTGGTTGCTGTTAGGCACTTTTAACGTGGATCGAACGCGGACGCGCGCGCGCGCCTCTTGATTACGTATCGCGTCCCGCGTTATTACACGCTTCCACATAACTATAAAGGCGTGATTGCGCACGTAACCGGGACTTTAAATACGCATCGAGGCCGCCGCGTAAAGAGGGCCGCCAGAGGGGAATCGCGCGGGATCGCTAGGCGCATTACGCTTTTCCTCTTCGTTTCTTATTTCCGCCGATTCCTGTAATCCCGACGATCGAGCGTGGCATCGCGTTCGTTCACGCTGGACGCGGTTCATCGCGCGAACAGGACACGACCGCGGTGCCGGTATAATTGATAGGAGAATAGTTTCTGCCGGGAAGCGTTTCGCCGCGGTCGCTTTAAACGGAAGCGAGCTGGAGACGCCGACGAAGTGGACGCCGGACGAAGACAACGCTGCGCGGCGCGGCGAATCGGCGATCGCTTTGGCGGCGCGCTCGACGACCGCCTCCGAGGAAATACAATTATATTGCTGCGTTAAACCACCGTGGAATTCGTTTTGTCGCTTCTAATCCCCGCTGGAAATTTACGAGCGGCGACCAGCCTGTCGCGTGCGACCCGTGGCGCCCGTGGACACCCGCCTTTAGCGCGACGCCTGGGAAATGGACGAAATGGAATTTCGTGTACCATTACCGGGCGCGTTGGGGGCGCCGTTTGATCGGTGACAGGGGATTTCCGCTATTAAGGTCGACAGGGAATCGTAATCGAATAGCGATCGTCCGGAAAGTACCTACCTACCTACCTACCTACCTACAAAAATTAATATCGCTGCTGTTAAATGATTTTCGATTTTATATCCGATATTTTTAATAAAATTAAAACCGAAACGTGCGTATCTAGCTAATGAATTTTTTAAACGAATTTATTAAATGGACATCCCGCTGAATCTCCGTGCGATCGAAAATATTACCTGCACGAATTGGTAATCGTGGGAAATGGAACGGTTGAAAGTGTCCGCGCGATTCTCACGGACGTGCACGCGAGTGCAGCGTTTTTGCTTTACGCACGAGAAAATTGAGGCGTCCTTGGTGCTACCGGACGGAGCCGACCAGTTCATGAATATTACTATGATAGCCGATCGGTTGGAACAGCGAACCGAAACATCGTTCCTTTATACTGGTTCAGCCGCGGACGACGTTGTCAAGTGAGTCGATTGTGTGTTTTTAATAGAAGTAATTAGAGAGCGATCGTAATATTGGCGTATCCCCCGGGAAAAAATCCAGCGACGCGAACGTTCGCTAATTATCGACCGGTCTTACATCCCCAAAGGGTTCCGCGTCCATCCGGGACGTTTCCCACTCCTCCAAGCTTCCGCTTAATAGCGATAGCGAAAACTCGTAGGACGGTCGTGTTACATGGTCCCTCTCGTCCGGTACGAGGTAGTCGTAACTTGCCGGCTCGCGGTGCGTTAGCTTTCAGGATTAGTCCGTTTCGATATTGGACAGCTCGTTATTTCACTGCCTCGCGCCGGTTCACAATTAGCATCGGTGTACACGGCTGATTGGGCCTCGTCGGAAAAGTCCTGGTAATATGGCCGGTCGGTTAATTAATTACCCACTTATCTTCATCCTTCGAGCCCAGTCATTCGACTTTTATTGCCCCCCTTTCCTCGGTGTACAATGGCAAATAGACGCCCGCTCGTGGAGAGGCAACAGTTAGGTTTGATTATTCCGAGCAGGATATCGTCGGTTGTTCTCGAAGCTGGGCGGAATAGGTATTCGATGGAATAAAGGTATTCTAATGTACGGTTTTAATTTCAATCGTTGCGAGTCAGGTAATTAACGCTAGAATTCTAGATGCGATCGTTTTTATCTTGTTTTTCTTTATGGTGTATTCGACGCTTCGAGAAAAATGAGTTAGCTGGTTACGAAATTAATTAAGAGAACCATTTGAATGTATTTCAATAAAACAGTTCTTAATGTTTGTTAGAAAGGTGTTATAAAATCAAGGAAATAGCGGGCTATCAAAATGGTCGGTAATGAAAATCTAGATAAAATGATTAAGACTAGAGTTTTAGCGTTAAAGAGATAACCAATCAGTCGTATAAAACCTCCCATTTATAATTTATCCTCCAACACGTCGTTCCTCAATTTAATTATTCAAAATTGAGTAACCTAAATTCCTATCCTACCGCGTTGGTGAAATGCAATGGATGAGGTTTGCTTGTAAGATAAGAACCAGAGCTTGTAGGATTTATTAAAACTTCAACGTCAAAACGCTTGATCGATATTTAATTTTTATAAGCAGACATCCGTCAATTTTCTTCGCTTCTTATTCCGTGGAGTTAATCAGTTTTGTGAATAAACACCTTGCGTTACGGCAACCGGATGATTAAACAGCAGTCCCGAGCCGGTTGCTTCGAATCCAAATTTTCGGCTCCACGGTCCCATTCTTTTCAATTAATTATAAACGCGATTCCTCGCGGAACGGTACTTATGGTACCTGCGTTTTTAACGGAGGAGCAGCTTGCACGAGAAATGGGCATAAAGATAACGCGACACCCGAGCGTTTCTTTAATTCGTCGAAGGGGTCGTTAACGCAGCCCGAGTCCGACTGCGAATCGCTCCTAAAAATTCCCACCGGCGATTATCATGCGTTTATCGCGCGCGATCTGTCCGCGTTCGACGCCGCTGCTCGGCGACAACATAATCGCCGCGATAACCGAGACACTCCCGTGGAATCGGTCGTTTTGCAATTAAAAGATACACATGCCCGTTGTGGCCGATCTGAGGCTGGCCAATCGTCGCGTCGGCCTCATGTTCGCTTGCCGCAGGGGAAAAATCGTTCGAAATTCCGCGCTACGTGTACGTTTAGGGCTGATGTAGACATGCGATTTTTTCCGTTGCGATCCCGTGCAATCGATGTACAGTAGCGGACAAAAGTTGAAGACCATAGGGTCGAAGAAAACGAATTAATTAACACTTTAATGATCGCTCACACAACATGTGTGTGATATTGCCGCTAAGGGTTATTAGCTGGTAACACACTCTTGCAAATGTTTCTTTCTTTTGACAACATTTAAGTTCATATTAGCCGGAGGAATGAAACATCAATTAGTTTAAATATCAGTGATAAAAAAGGGTGTACGAAGGGATTGTCGTGTTATATTATTATTGCCGGCTCCTGGTGAAGTTCAACTGCGTAGACGCGTAGCCATTAAAGTGTTAATAAGAAATGATAAATAGAATAATAAAATTTGTATTCTATGACGATAAAAATAAAAATGATAATAATATAATACTGTTCTTACTCCTCCTACATACTTATTCATTTCCTTAATAATAATAATATAATATTAATAATAATAATAATAATATAATATTGGATAAAAATAAGTATACGAATAATATTTGCATACTGTTTTGCATTGTCTTGTCGTCTTAAACTTTTGTCCGCTACTGTATCTTCCCTCTTTCCTTTTCAGCTGGAAACAAGGAAAGGTATACCGATCGCACGAAATGGCAACGGGAAAAGTCGCGCGTCCGCATCGAGACTTAATAAATCTTTCGTTGTGGCCGGAACTTTCGTATAATTCCTCCCCGTTCGCTTTTTACGCTTGGCGTTAACGCCCGTTTATCTACTCGTTAGCAACTCGCTCGATTTCTGTTCGTTACCGTTCGGGTGTTATGAATTCTGTCGAGCGTATCACGAGGGACCGCTCCGAAGGTGGTGAATTTGTTTGCGATTGTTGAAACGTATCGGTGTACAGGCGCGCTTGGACCGTACCTGTATGCAAATGAGGGGCCGCAATTAACCGAGAGACAAGGCCGCGAGAGGAGCGCCACGAGGGTCGGCAGAAAGAGGCGTCCGTTCGCGGAATTTATCACGGCTAGCGGAGTGCATTTTTCAAAACGCCGTTCCTTCGGCTCCTTTTTTATCCTCTGTTGCTTGAATTACATCGCTGGTGCGACGGGATATCCCGTTGGAAGCTACGCGTCGCTCGAGAGCGTCCAATCGTTCTCTAATGGGCAAAAAGGTATTTGCACACGTATATTTCAACGGTGTCAAGAGACCCTTCTGAAGATTCTCGCGCGAGCGCGAGAGAAATCGCGCGCTCGTTCTAGCGCGCTCTTAAAAATTGTTGCAGCCAGCAGCTGGAGTGATTAAAACGGCAGCGAAATTACTTCGTATGCAAATGCACGATAATGCGCGGCAATTGAAGCGTACGCGATAATCAGTGATAATTTATCATTGTTTTTTAGTAGCACCTAGTCGTTCTTTTGATCACCGCTTTTCCCCCCCGGCTTCCCGTCGTTTTTACATGGCTGTCTATGCTAATTGCAAGATTAATCCTTTCACGAGTGTGATAAAATGACGAGAAGTATTAAAGATACACTTCGAAAGAGAGTTGTTTCCTTGGATATTCGATGCCGATCATTTGTTATAGTAAATTCTATGAATTGTACGATTGATCAGCCTTTACGGATCCACTTATAGGAATATTTCAGAATAATTTAGCACTTTACCGTTCAAATATCTTTAGCCAAATATTTTCTTTTTATGTACAATACAATTTCTAATATGAAATTTACAATAGCGGATGAGTTGTTCTGGTGTCCTTCTTCATTACAGAATGAAAGGGTTGTCGTTCCATCTTCGGCAACCTAGACACGCCGCTCGTTTAACCCTACTATGCTCATTCTCTGTGTTTCAATTGAAACATCAGCGCGGAGCGCAAAGACGGTAGACCCGAAGGCGGCGCTTTCGGACACGCATTAATTATGAATAGCTGGAGAGAACGATTCAGCGACGGGGGATGCGTCCAATTACGCCGCGATTGTCTTTACGCGCACCACGTTACGTTCACGCGCGAGCGTGCAACGCATAACGCAGCCTGTTAAATGACTGTGTTATTATCGCGGCGGTAATTGCGAACGCTGGCAGAAGTCACAAGAGAACCTGCCGATGGTCGCGTGTAATTAAGATCTGACTTGTCAGAGGTCCTCGCTTGTTCCACGCTCCCTTCTACGTGTGTACAAACGCGCCGCTAACGCACGATCCTTTCACGTTCCACGCGTGCTTAACCGTTCCTTCCACGATTACGGTTCACCCACCGCGGCATCGCTCGACGTTGCTTAATCAATTCCGAGCCCGGATTCCCCAAGTTCCTACTGAGCTTCTGCCGAGCTACTTATAAGGCGTGCCGTGGAAGTACAGCTACTGTGACTCACGGAAATTGATCATACGGCTTGAATGTTCTTCTCGACGGTTTCTGAATTTTCTGACCCATTACAGCAGCGTTCGTGTATAAATCTCAGCTGTAGAATACAGTTTCAGAGAGTCTACGATCCCTGTACGAAGAATGGTCTGAAAAAGTTTCCAACGTGTGTCTTTTACGATACACTTCTATAATTTGCAACGTTTCAAAAAGATATTTTATTAAACTCCATTTTATTATGTTTATAAAACTAACTTCCGGTTTTGAATTGTAAAACGCATTTTAGTTTTGTGTATTCACAGGTTATAGCAGGAGTCTCAGAGATTTGTTTAATAATCTTTTGCAGCGATAATACTGCAAGACGAAATTCATCTATGCAAATTGACTAGGTGATCGCTGTAAATGAAATGTCGCGTTAACGAGAAGTTGATCCTTGATAAGTTACGTTTCAATAGAATAAAACGTATATAACAAAGGAAAGCATTTAACTAATTTTGTGATTTGGGATCGAGTAATACAAAACAATCGCTGTTTGTGTTACCTAATTCTACCCATGGATAACTGTTTTTCAAACGTCATTCCTTTAAAGCTACCTATATTTTTCAACGTCCTACACCCTCCAAGATACTATGGACTTACACAATGCAGCATTCCTTCGATCGTGATCGTAAGTAGCATTATTCGAGTACCATCGGAACTATGTCAATATTTACATACTTCTTATTCAGATCAAGCAGCCAGGTACTCAGGTATTCCCGTTGTTCACGGTCGACGATCGCGATGTCATGGCATGACTTTGCACCATGATCGAAGGGCGACGGCGTTGGCACGGGCCCGCAAAACCACCTTTAACCTGCCACCGGTGCGAATGTACCTGTCGTTCGTGCTGCCGCTATACCGATCGGCACCGATTTCGTCCGAGTCGATCCTCGTGCCTCCTACCAATCGTTCGGTTTCCCCACCTGGAGATGCCCGTCGGCCACGCCAACCACGTTTCTACCTACCACGGTGGCAACTACCACGCTTACCTCGGCTCACTTAACGCTCTGGTCGCAGCTTCCATTTGTATCTGATCTGTTACAGATACCGAACGCTGCTTACACCGGCGCGAGACGCTTAACTCACGGCCCACCTGACGATCTCGTTTCGTATTTCAAGTATACACGCTCGCCGTACGCTTGAAATAATGCTTATGTCCCATTCAAGTGTCCCTAACTGTTTCGTAAAGCGAGTTTCGTTTGATACATCGGGCGCTTTCTTTGTAAATACGTATTTACGCCGGCTGGTTATCCGAGATACAAGCTCTTCGTGGGACCGTAGCATTAAATCATTGGCAAAGTATCGTTGGCAAAGTATGGTAAATAATTTAGCTAGATCTTGGAGTATTATTAGAGTTATGTACGGTAAAAGGAAGCGTTAGGTTTCACAAGGATTACTTCGGAAATTTTGATAATCGAACACTTAGTTCGAATGACTCGACGGTCCACCGTGACCGTAAAAGAACTGTTTAACGTTAAATATTCAAACGAAGCCATTATCGAATCATTTCCGAGAATAGCGAGACTCGAACGTCTTCTTGATGACTAATCGTCGATTTCGAGCGTTCTCATCCGAATGAACGCCTCTTCGAAAGATCCGGCTTCGAATCGTTCTTTCTCTTACGAACGGTGAAATCGATTCGATCTAACCAACAGGAAGCGAATAACGGAAGGAGGCGCTTGTCGGTGCATCTTTGTTCGAAGGATTTGAAAGGTACAAATTATTCGGATGGAACGCGAAGGACGGGCACACCAGGAATGCAAATACGGGGGACAGAGCGTCGTCGCTGAACGGTCTCGAGGGGCAACGTTTCCTCGTGGCAATGGAGTAGACTATCGTTTCGTGACCGAGTGGCTGTTTACTCAGGAGGCGAGCTCGTGGTTAAACACTCGAGCAACGACGGGGCATTAATGCACGTTAATATCGTAGGGATGTCCGAGCGACAGAACGAAGCGTGTTCGACGCCTCACAATGCCGAGACGCGGCTCGCTTACAACGTAATCGTGGCCGAGGAGAGGAATTCCACTTCCATAAATTTCTCCCTATGGCTATCGACCATGTCGCACCGTGAACAATGCCTGTACTACCTTCGACGGGCCCCGTCTTAACAATCGCCGATTTTTTCGACGCGACCGTGCACAAGCATCGATGCCTCGTACCGTGTCGAAGCGTGGTTGATGTCTCAATGACGAGCCCGATTGATGTCTCAATAGGCCTGTCCCTGTCGCGACTCCTCTTTCAAGGCCCGTTCACGGGGATCATCGTTCGATATTTTATGGTTTTATGGAACTCGGCCATTGTCGGAGGATTTAGCGCCCGAATGCGTTTATCGTTATAATAAACCCAACTGTCGAGTCTCTTATCCGGATTTTCACACTTGCACCCAACGCAGACATCATTTAAGGAGTTTAAGAAGCCTAATAATTCACCTTAACGAAGGTGAACCTGGTGTGATCGCGGGCGAGAATATTTGGACAGAAAAATTCAATCTTCGCAGCTGCTGTTCCAACCAGTTGCTAAAAACTCCGACCACTTGCGAATTGAGGATTGAAAATAAAGCAAGGATGGGAGGAACGGTCAGGCTTGGCGAGTAACGCAGCTAAAAGGCGGCTATCAAAGTACCATTCTACTGACTTGAGAACAACAAAAAACCCGGTCCCCGAACATTGTAATACGATGGTTCTCCCATCCCCGAAGGGGAGAGGTGCAAATTTCGAGACGAGCGTCGGTAGGGGACCGCGACGAGAAAAAGGCCACGGTTCCAAGGGTGAAACGAGCAGAACCAGAGTGTTCGGTGTCCGGAGTAACAGAGACGGAAAATATAACGTAGTCGTGGTAGTCGGCCAATGAAACAGGTTTCCACACGCGTGTCATAAAAATATATCCACGACGCGAAGGCCACATCGGGGCCGACTCGTGACTAATGGCTGGGCCCGGGGGTTGCTTTTATCCTTTTACGGCGAAAAGTCCGAGTAAAAAATCGTGTACCCGCCGGGGATTAAAGGTCCTTACGTGCCCTAATAGCCCGTAATTGAAAGGGCCTACGTGGTAGGGAAGATTCTTATTCGACATCTTTATGCAGCGTAACGCGACATGCTAACGTTGCGCCCTGCGCGAAGGACTCGCTTCGAGTTCCTACTCGTGACTGTTCTACGCGAGAAATCGTCGTGGACGACGGACAGAGGAGAGGGTAGGCAAATATGCAAATCATGGGGTCGTCGAAATAACGATCGGTCCGCGTAATGGCGCGCGATTAAACTCTGTTAGCTGTACCACGAATCGGTCGCAGCTCGTGTTTCTGGACAGGCATGCGTTCGCCGCGTTTAATTTCCTGATTATAAGTTGCCATTAATTTGACGAGCAGTAAATCAATTCGCTTCCTCTTCTTCGCTGAACCGGCGCGGCGTCTCGGGGCGAATCGCGCGCGATACGAAGGAGCGGGTTCGAATCGGTGTACGGCGGCGGGGGGCACGGGGGGACAAGAATGATTCCGTGAATAAATCTTGCTGCCACCGTGCACTCAAAGCCTACCGTGTCCCGTGATTTATGAATCAATCATTATCACTTTCGAGATTTACGCTTAACACGAGAGCAAAACCTCGGCGGTGGATCGATGATCGAACGAGTGACGTTCAACTGGAACGCGGCAAACAGATCTATCCGTTGTTTCTTTTCTATACGGGCATTGTTATGAAAACGAGCTCTACCAAACGGAAGTCATTGGCAATGTATTATTCGTTCGCTCGATCACTTGAGATAGAGGCGTGTAGTTTACGTATGATTTGAACAAGTAAAAATGAAGCTTAGATCATTTTGTACCTAATCAAGTTTAAGCTTCTGTGAGTTCAATCATTGTACATCACAGTACGCGATGAAATGATAGCACACCGTATGATTTTCTGTGTTTTCTTGAGTTTCTTCATGACTTCCAGCATTTCTGCTTAACATTCGTTATAAGGAAACATTTTCTTTACCCACCACAATTTAAACTTTCCTATCATTTCGTATATGTTATACTTTAAATCAAGAGAAAAATTGATTTCTCGGTTACTGTACGATTTTTCCGATTTTCTGTTTCCTGAAGGTCTTTGATAAATGTTCTCACGAAACAAAATCTCGTTTCTGTTCAAGATTTCACTTATTCGTCACGGTCTCGCGATATTAATGGCTAAATTCTTCCCGTTTCTCGTTCGTGTCTTATTCGCTTAATTCGCACATTTTCTCCGCCATTTGTCCCGTTCAACCTTACAAGCGCGCATCGTTCAAGATTCGCGCCATTAAAATCTCACATGACGCGGCTTAGAAATCGGAGCAACGCAAATTGGGGGCTTGAACGGTATCTTGTAACGATATTGTAAACACGAGGTCCCGAATGGCTTAATTAGCAAAGTATTTCAACGGCGATAGCCGAAACATGGCCCGACGTCTACCCATGAATCCTACTCGAGCACTTTCGTCTCTCGTCCGCTCGTTAAGAATTCTACTCGCGTGCACCTTCGGTGATCTCGACAACGAAATGTGTTGTCCCCTTCTCGGGGCCCGTGGTGGCATAAAAAGAGCGCGTTAATATTTTCCTCGCCGAGTTAAACGGTAGAAAGCGCACGATGGTACACCGAGCTCGTCGAGGACGAAGAGGATGCGGTTGATAAAGTGGCGCAAGTATTAAAGTTACAGATAAAATAGAGGAATAAAACACCACGTCCGACCCCTTCAATGTTACATATATTTCTGTTCTTTTTTTTTTATAACATCAATCGTCTCCTCGTTACCACCCCTGGCTGAACTTTGCCGCTTTTATTCAAATTTTCCTCCGTTGACGGCACTCTAGAAAAGGCTTAATACATGGCATTCTACGAGTCGGCTCGCCTCGTAGATACCTCGAACGATTCTCCGCTAACACGCGACTTAAAATTAAACATAAAATAGAGGAATAAAACACCACGTCCGACCCCTTCAATGTTACATATATTTCTGTTCTTTTTTTTTTTATAACATCAATCGTCTCCTCGTTACCACCCCTGACTGAACTTTGCCGCCTTTATTCAAATTTTCCTTCATTAATAGAGGGTCTAGAAAAGGCTTAGAATGCATGGTATTCTATGAGTCGGCTCGCTTCGCAGATGCCTCGAACGATTCTTCGCTAACACGCGTGTTTTAGAAACAACACGCGTCGATTCCGTGATGCCCCGTGAAGTGGCCGCGTGACGATCGGTTTTAATGCAACTTTTACGATCTGTTAATTTCAGACGCTCCTTAAACGCGACATCCACGTATTAACATATTAAACGGACGAGGATTACTTCGCGTCGCGTTGCTCCCGCCGCATCCGCCATTCCGCTCGCGTAGCCGGCTCGTATTTCAATATTCATTACCAGAAAAGTACGCGAGCCACGCTAATAAGAACGCATTCCCAATAACGTAATTGCGTATCGGCGCGTTCGGATGTGTCCGGCAAAGATCTAAACGGGCTCGGATAATCGTTTTAATGCGCGATCGTAATCATCCGACCAGTGTAAACGGAAAAGCGTCGTTACCGCGGGGGAGGGGACGGAGAGGGGCACTTCGAAGAGGGTAGAGAGGGCCGCGGTGGATTCGTCCTCGTTTAGTTTCTTTTCCGCGAATAAACTCGAACCTGAGGACCGGCTCCGTTGAAGCAGGTGTGCCGGGGAAATCGGGACCGGGTGTGTTCTACGTGGTTAGCAGCATCAACGTTGATATTCCGGGTCGCCGACAAAAGCGGTGGTATCGCCAGGACGATACGCTATTATTGCCTCCATTAGTCGTTAATATATGCAAAATATCCTTATTATGTCGGTCGAGTGTGTGCGAGCCGCGTAGAAAGCGCGCGCTTCGTCCTCACACGCACGCGATACGAATCTTCCTGGGAAGCGCCGCGGCGCGGCGGCGGCGGCGACGGCGTTGGTATCACCGGCCGCGTCAGCCTTGATCGAGTTAAGGCTCGTCTCTTCTAATTATTTTGTGCTCGCCGAGCTCGTTGCTTATCTGCGAAATTCCCATTGCCACGGTAATTTAACGAGCCGCCGCGAGTCGCTTCGTGCCGTTCGTTTTCCTCGGCCCCCTTCCAGGACTCGTCGTCCGAGCTATTCGATTTAAATCCCTTTCCCGTGGGTGCCGCGGAGCGATCCGCGGCTAGCTGCAGCCCAAGTAAGTAAGTAAGTATGTACACGCTCGGTTTCTGCTGTAAGCGTGCCGCTTTCTTAAACGGGATTATCCGCTTCACGAGCAAGACAGCCGGGATTTTAATTAAGCCGTGACACTTTCCGCCGACGAACCGTCGTAATAATTTGTCCTTATCTCGGGGCAAACGCAGCCGGGCTTTGCGGGTGGTGAACGGGAGAGCTTTGTACGAGCGGCCAGGCAAACGCGTACGAGCTGCCCCGACTTCCTGAATCGGCGAAATCTACGCGTTACCGTAAGCCGTGAACGTTGCGGACGAAGGAGAACGCCATTTGTACGGGGCGCGTGCCGAACGTTTCAAGGCGTTACACCGTTGGTACGGTTTACGACTTAATTAATGGCGTGTGGAAGAGTGGCAGATAGCGGGGTAATAAACTGAAATTAGAGACGAGTATATCAGCTGTACATCAAATAGAAATAGTCATTTAGCTTCATAATACACCTCGAATAACATGATTTACAGCGCCGCGGCTGGAGCCCCGCTTTCCAAATATGTAGCGACGTGTGTCGTAAGCGCCTCCGAACGGAATTCCAGACAGAGGGGCCCCGCTTCTTTATAGGCTACGACACGTCGTGTTCTTGTTGCGTTTACACGGGGAACCGTTCGTTCGTTTGCGCGGGTGCAGTTTCCCCTATAAACGTCTCGCTTCGCGGCGGACACGGAAGGGCCGGGGCGTTTGGGAGCGTCCCGCGGCGCGATACAAATACATGAAATACCGCGACGCGTGGTCGGGGCTCAATAGAATTTGATTTCGTGGTTCCTACGCGGGGATCTCGGTGTGCATCGCACGACGAGGAGACGACGACCGGGCCCGCGTATCGGTGGAAAAATTACGGCCCGCCGGTTTAGGGTGTGCGGTGCAGAGGAATTACGAGCGGGCGGAACGCGCGATTGGCTCACCTCCGAAGCGCGGAAGCGGACACCGGAATATTTGTGACCTCGCCACTGTCCACCTACGTGCCACCACTCGAACAAATGTCTTCCTCGCGACCGCTATTAACACTGGTGGACTAGCTCTGCTTTCTTTGTCTCCCTTGCCCGATCATTTTCTCAATGTTGCCGCGCGTACGACAGAGAGATCGTAAAACGCGGTCGTGATATACGATGGCTCATGAAATTGATCAAATACTTTCCTTTATTACGTTCTGCCCCGATATACGGGCGTAGCGGATGTTATGTTAAGGACGGCCGTGGGAATCGATCGCGCGGCCATTGTTTCGTATCGAAGGATGTAGGGTTACGATTCATTGTATCGGTATCGGGAACTTTGTACGGTATTTGCAAATATATACGCGAAACTGACCTCACTTTGACACGAATTTTATGCAAGGACGAGTTTACGCAGAATTCAAGAGGATGGCAAGAGATTTTTCGTGAGAGAGATTTGCAATTTGCAATAGACGTGTAACCTTTTTTTTCAAGAAAACAATATTTCTCGCAAAAACTCGGTCAGTACGATGGGGATTTAAAACTTCGAACCGAAGCTTCTGCTATTCTTGATTAAAGCAAACTCGAGGGCACAACGATTATATTTTTCATTAATCTTTTCCAACAATGACAGTTAAACACATTTCAATGTTAATTTAATTGCTGATAAGGCCTTTTCAACTATAATATTTCACTTTTGTTTATCTCGTGTAATTTTACGTTCTTTTGGAGGGATAATTTAGTGATAAAATCTTTTTATTGCAGAAACTATCTAAGATCTGGTCGTTTAGATTCGTAACAAACACATCGTTAATTCGTCGTAAAAATGAAAGGCGGTATAATTAAGCTATTGCAACGATTCTATCTAGATCAGAACACGGTACACCATTGTAAACCTTTCCAATAAGAGCAAATGCAGCGGTACAACAGGATAATTGTTCAAAGAACGTTCAAGCAGTGTTCTAAATCTCTCGAGTAGTCTCTCATAAAGCGATTCGTTTATCGATTCGCCAACCGGTGGTCCTCGGTTTATGATCAATAGCGTGTATGCACCGGGAGCAACTTTGCATCTATACACGCGCTGCTCCGGACTGCTGTAACTTTCTATATATGGCCGTTCGTAAAAGTTGCCTGGCAATACGTTTAAGGCTTCGGGGGCTCATTGGCATAACGGCACACGCGAGTTCCTGTTGCCCCTAAAAGGTTTACTCCCAAATGACGCGCCCACCACCACGTTAATCGTCAATTTCTTACTCGTTTCTCACACCTTTTCGTTTCCATGTTTGTTGCAACCGACCCAAACAAGGGGGGGGCATTAAAATCAAAAATACCAGAACTGTGCGAACATTTTCTGTTCAGGCTGTGTATTCTTTTCGAATTCGGGTTTGGACCCACAACCTTCGAATGCTCGAAGTTAAAACTAAGTCGTGAACAGTTTTAGGTATTCGAGACCCTAAAATCGGTTCGAGTAGAGTTTACAAAGCGTGACAATGCAATAATATCTCAATATCTTAATTTACTTGAAGCGGACAACAGACAATCGAAAAGGGTTAACCCTTTGCACTCGAGAGGTGACAGTTAGTCGCCTAGCAATTTTAACTTTACAAATTTTTAAGTGCAAAATATTTACTTAAGTTTCGCTTATATTAAACTTCATTTCGTTTAGTTAAGTCATATACTAAAATTTACATGTATAACTGTTTAACCTTCGGTCTGATTAATAAACAAACTAAGTAAAGTCTGAAAGTTTGTGACACTATCGTTTGGCGACCGACAGTCGCCTCTCGAGTGCAAATGGAACATCTAAGCTTGGCTTCCTGATCTGATTTTAGCATTTCAGCTACATCCAATGT
Organism: Tetrapedia diversipes; assembly: GCA_033822845.1. Lineage (NCBI taxonomy): Eukaryota > Metazoa > Arthropoda > Insecta > Hymenoptera > Apidae > Tetrapedia > Tetrapedia diversipes. The sequence goes on along the minus strand of JAOPTO010002399.1, from coordinate 164,056 downwards.
CTGCACACGAAATTTTACATGCAGGCGTTCTGCACGAGCGACAAGCGATGTTTCTCGAGTATCTCGCAGTGTGCTCGTGCACGGTAGATTGCATTAACTTTCTGACTGCTAAATAGTCCTGGTCAAAGTACTCCGTATGGACGGCGCTCTATTAGCAATTGTGTTGCTCTGAATAGGAGATCGAAAAAATTGCCTATTGGTGATTATGGGATAAAAAGGAAGAAAATAAAGATAACTTTTCTACTTAAGAATTTACGCAATAAAGTATATCCTTTTGACCCCGATGTCTACGCAGCGGGAAGCAAAACTCGAACGAACAGAAGAGGCTAAAGGACATAATTCGTTATTGTCCTCTAATTCTTACACACACCTTTGTAAGGATAAAACACTTGACCCGTTCGTAGAACCTCTTCAGCGCATAACCCGACCTCACGTAAATATTTCTTCGACGAGATTGATTTTTGTTCATTCGTTAGGACGTATTTCATTTCCAATATTGACGAAAGCGTCAATAATCCACGCGGGTAACTTTCGCCAGACGCGTATACGCGTCCATAGCAGTCAAAGGATTAAAAACACTGAGTTCCTATTTCGACGGAGAAAACCCGACGTGTGACAAGTGCGGTGTGCAAAACGCCGCCGTAGTTTCGGCCGAAAGAATTTCTCGCGTGGAATCAGAGGCCGCGATATATCTCGGCGGGGCGAAAACAAAAAAGGGGAGACCGGGAACGGGAAAAAAAAAAGGTTGGAAATGGGACGGGTGGAGAGAAGTTGGTATGTGGTCAGAGGGAGGGGAAAGGGGAAGGTAAAACGGCGGAGAAAGAAAAAGGTGAGTGGAACGGGTGAGGCTATCTACCGACTGTACGCGCTCGCCCTCGCAAATCACACCGGTGTATGCATTGAAATGCGAAATGGTGCAGACCGCCCAGCTACCATAACTCCGATTAGTTAAGACGCGCTTCGGCAATGTAATGCATGTGCGGCCCCGGCCGTGCAACATGTGTTATATCCTGTGTCGTCACATATTTACGAGGGCAACGCGTACGCGGCGGTAATTCGAGGCGCGGGGCCTCGATTCTTTTCGGACCAGTTACCTCCGTCGTTTAATTAATCGTAGTTCCCATTTAATATACGACAAATATTTACATACATATCGTAAAGCACACTGCAATTTTGTGATCACCCCGACGCGTCTGGATTCGTTATTCCATTCTCACGGGGAACGTCGCTCTCCTTTAATTGCACGGTTGCTGGTTGTTATGAATGTTTAGTTTAATGGAATCTTTGGTAATTATTATTGTAATCGGTGAGTGTTTAAGGGGCGGGAAAATCGTGTCGCCCCGGGTAACAAGGAATTCTCGTTCCCGAGCCATAGGGACGCGATATCTATATCGTGATATTATATTTTCACTCGAAACATAATTTGCAGGATGCAACAGATGTTATAAGATGCTTTGAGTAGGTGGTTCTCCAACTTTATGCGGCATCGCGTTCTCGAAACACTCGTAATTAACGGATCGTAAGCTTAATTCTCTGTAATCGAATTTCATAGTAGTTACACTACACAGTATCCATTTTCTATGGCAGGAACAACGATTAATGATTGTGATTATTGAATTAGCGTAACCCAACGTTGATAAATATCCAAATGATAATTTTCACGTTAGACGAGATTATAGAGGATTGAAATTAGGGTAATTTAAAGAAAAGTATTTATCGTTGCATTAAACGTTCAATCAGCGGAACTTCATTAATGTAACGTTTTCGGTGACAATGGTCGGTGATGTTTAGACACGTTGCACGTGCAAGGTTTCGAGATATATTTTAAAGGAACTAACAGTCTGCAGTGTGGCCTCCCATCTTCTGCGGCTCGTACACCTTCTGCCTTGCCGCTTTTAATGTCCCGTAATTGCTTTCCGTTTGCGGCCTGCGGCGAAATATTTCATACCGCACTAAAAGGGAAGTCGCAGTGGCTCGTCGACCGCGAATGAAGCTTTTAAATAATTTCTCGCTTCATCTTACTCCTCCAACGTAAAGCCTGATATTTTCTTCGTTAATACGCAAAATTCCCCCGAATCCTTGACGCCTTTAACGATACCCACGCGATAACGTTCGGTGGTGCTACCAAAAACTTTCGTCGGTTTCCCTCCGCTTGATAACGTAATTTTGCCGGCAGTTATCTTTATCGACAGCGAAAAATTTGTTTAAACGCGAACGAACCGACACGCAGGTGCGAAACACGCGCATACCTTCGGTTCCATCAGCGATTTATGTTCGACGTCCGCAGTTTAACCCTTCCCCTTCCGCCGCCCTTCCGATTCCGAGTTTGCCCCGGTCTCGCGTGCCATTATCTAAAAATACCTGTACATCGTGCCGTCGCCACGCCGATAACATAATTCCGGCAGAAGTTGGCCGGTATTGACGGCAAGAATTTCTGCAATCTGCCCCATAAATTTCGCTCGCGCGTCGTCCCGGTCCCTCGCGGGGCCCTGTCATCCAGGGACGCGATGCCGGTTACAAGGCGAAGGCCACGCGGTTTTATCAAATATTTCGTGAACGCTCGTTTTATCTGTCCAGGCTATCCAGGATTCACGGGACAACACCGGGACAGATAAAGCTCGCGCGGCTGGCAGGGGGGGGGAGGGACGCGCGTTTTTCCCCGCGTGTAAAGGCCCCACTCGGGGCCTGTCGGCCTCGTCGGGCGGCCCTCGAAATGTGGGTTGCCGGGATATACTTACGCGGCGTAGTCCGTTTATAAGGACGCGTGGTCGTTGTCGAATTGTCTCTGGCCGAGATAAAAAGTTGATATGTGTACGTTCCGCGCGAGAGGACGCAGATAAAAGGAGCCCCGAGGCGCGTCGTCGTCGACCCGTGGCCGTTGCTGGTTTCGTGTACCGCGATCTTAAATTGGTTTCACAAATTTATCACCCCGACCAGGCCCCTTCCCTCTCGGGGATCCTTTCTACTTGTTGCTCCGCCCGTTCGATTTCCTAGGAAAGGGTGATTTTCTTGGTCGCCAGGCTCGCGAGATAGGAAACAGGGCGGATTTACGATGCGATCGCTGATAGCCTTGTCCTCTATCCGTGGCCACGTGTAGATCTTTAGAAACTAGTTTGAATGAACGCGACAGTGTCCTCTGCCCAGGTACGCCGATAATTTATTCGAGCAGGAATAATCGGAGGAGAAAAAAGAAACAGGGGAGGTACGCTTCCCGATAACCCGGCTTGTATAATTTCCTCGCTTGCCTTTTTCGCCGCACGATGATATGAAATATTTGAAGGATGTCTTCATCGGTTACGAGGCGGATCGTCGCGGATTATTTAGGCGAGGCTCGTTTATAGGAGATTTGCTCGGCCGATCGGTTTCGAGATTGATAAAGTCATTCTGTAACTGGTTCCGCGTCAGATTGATGTCGATCGTGACATCGTGATCCTCGCCTGCGCGGCGGAAGGAGGGCGTGCGACGAGCCTCGGGCCAAATTCGGCGACACATCGATTTCGCCGGATGCGAAAAAAGAGAGCGTCGAAGGGGCCAAGGTGTCGCGACGAGGGTGCGTGCATACAGCGTGGTCGGATCGGTTGACCGGATGGTAGGTTGGAGGATGACATCGGTTAAAAATTCGGCGGGACATAAATATTGTCCGCGTCCAGGAGCTCTTAGAGGTTCGCACGGTAGCTACGAAGCCTTCCTTTATCTGTTACACCGCGGGGTGACAAACGCGCGTCTTCTTTTTCGGTTCTGTTATTACCATTGTCGCGCAAAACGATCGTCTTCGACGTGGTAAAAGGATTAACGAAGCACGGTGTAGCGGAAGACCGAGCGTGGCAAGGTTTCTGCGATCGAAAAGGAGAAACCAGCGAGCAGAGAATCAGAACACGAAGGATTCTCGCTTGGCGGAGGGAAGGCGCGCGAAAAAAGACCTAACGAGCGGTCGGTTGAAGCGGGCATAAATATTGTCCACGCCCAACCGGTAAATTCGCAGCCTTGCCGGGAATTCTCTCTCCTTCCAACGCGGCTTTCTTTCCACGGGAGAAGACCCGTCGTCTCCACCACTACCAGCACCGTCTGCGACCACCGCCACCGTGTCCTCGTCGTATCGCCATCATCGATGTCCACCGGTGTCCACCACCACCACCGCTGCCGGCTCGCCGATCGTCATCGCCACCATCGCGGGCCGGAGCGATCGCCATTGCAGCGAAAACTAAATAAAACGAGAGGAAAGCGAGGCTGCGATGGAGTGACGTCGATGAGCCGCGGCGGGAGTCGGGGGGAAAGAGAAAGGCCTCGGATGGAAAGAGAAAAATCGAAAGAAAGCCACGGAGGAAGGGAGAGAGCGTGCACGGGAACGAAGGGGACGGAATCAGCCGTCAGGGCAAAGGGGAGGGGGGGCATTCTGCCGTGACCGGGGACGAACGGCTCCTTCCGTTGGCGTGGCCCTATTGAAAGGCGAAGGTAAATTTACAGCCCGGGTGGGAAGGGTGAAAATTTACTACTGGTCGTGGACGCTCGTCTACGGGACCGCGAACCAGCCCATGGACGGTAAAACTTCGCCGAAAATCGAATAATGACGCTCCTCGAACGTGGCGGAGGAACAGCTCCGTTTGTATTAAGTGAATAAATAATCGTCCGCGCGAGGACCGAGGCCCCCCTTCGTCGGCGATAGAACCCTGCGAATCGTGCCGCAGGGGGGGAAGAAATTTATTTAAATTTTTACTACGCTATAAATAAGGGCTCCGGTATTGTGCGATCGTTACCTCGCGACTGGCGCGCGGCGCCGACGGAGATCGACGTGGGATCCGTACGCGCGCAAGCTGAATCGCGGATCTACCGATCCACGCGAGGATTATGATATTCGGCTTTAAGAACGCGAACGGGTCGAATAGATTTCCTTTCACGCGCTAGGCGGTTACGGGCGATTTTCACGGCCGGGTTTATGGGCGACGCGAACATCTGGGAGCTTTAACGAAGCCGCTGGTAATAGCCGTAATGTCCTTCCTGATCGTGTGTATAATATCACGAATTAGGAATTCCGCGGCAGCTGGTTATCTTTAGTATCGTGGCATAAGGAAATCGTAGACGCTAATATACAGCCGTGACGGTAATCGAATGATTTAGTCGCTGTTGAGGTATACGTTAAAGGTTAATTTAAACGTCGATATTAGTGGATTTATCGAAAGGCGTAACGACGGAGCCCGTAGATTTATCGTCCCGGACTCACGCGTGGATTATCATTTTTAATAAATCACGGAACAAGAAACTTGGGCGCGACACACGCGCGCCGCTGTTTGTCTTCGGGCTTAATCATTTTTTAAACGATTAAGAATTCATCGTGCGGCCGAATCAACGCTCGGCTCCGTTTCTCGTCGGAAACTTTTTCCGCTTCTACTAAAATCAGCCGGTAGATCGGTATCGGGGAATATATCCGATACGGCGGGGCGTATATACGGCATCGATTACCTAATTGGGTAAAAGTTAAGCGCGAAGTGGAAAGATCACGCGATGTCCCTTGGGATCTTAACGATCGAGTCGCTAACGAGATAGGCCAGTTCTAGGTAGTGGCGCGTTAACGATGGGCCCCCATCGTCCGAAATATTTTATATTCGAGATACCTCGCCGCAGAGGATCCACCATTAATTTCCGAGGCACCGTCGTTTCGCGCCTAATAAATGTTCCCTCGAAAGAGTTTCGGGATCGTCAACGCGCAGTCGATTCGATAATTTACTATTTTAGTCGCCGTAAATAAGCGCATCAGTTTGCGTTTATAGGAGGGCAACCCCGGGCGGAGAATCCCGTGGGGCACGAAGGGATTATCGTGAAATAAGCCGGGATAAAAGTTAGAACGGCACACCGTTCGATTATGTCGGCCTCGTTTGTGCCATTTCTCTGCTCGTCGCCTTTCGTTGCTTCCCTTTTGTGTTCTCTATCTTTTTTTCCCCTCGCTTCTTCGTTTCCCAGTCCCTTTCTTGCACGCAGAAACAAAACGGCCGAGGGCAGCGTAAAGGATGGTCCGAAGATACCATCTTTGTTAGCGCGGTTCACGATGAAAATGGTAATAAAATGTGCGCTAGGTTCTTTCGCGGTTCCACGGCAAATTTACGGCCCGATCGATCGTAAAATATGTACGCAAGACTCGCGGATCCGAGGAACTTTCGATTTGGATCCTGTTCGATGAGATGCATGGAAATTTTCCCGTAAAATCGTTGATTAATAATGGCAAGCAGGTTTCCGAAGAATGCCAAATTTGCGTTAACGTTTGTCGGTCTCGTTAGAACAGAAATAAATGGTGGTGTAAATTTAACGCCGTCTTTTAGCCTGTCAGTTCGAATAAACTGCGATTAAACCGCGTTTTCTTTTAAATCGCGATTTTACGCCGCTCTTTAATCCTCGCTTTTTACGGCTACCAGTCTTGGTCGCCATTAATTCTAATTCGTGCGCGTTAAATCAGGCAACGTCTTGCATCGTAGTCCGCTCTATCAAATATTTGCGAACCGTTATTCAGAGGGAATATAACAGTATTACTGGCTTGAACTTTATTATCCTTTAATTATGTCGCCCACAACGGCGACCGTAAATTTCAAGTTGCAGATCTGGTCGCACTTGGATGTACGTTTAACAAGTAAATCTGGCCATACTGGTTTCTGGAAACCACTTAATAAATGAATTACATCGCCGTTCGCTGTTCATTTATTTCCCGTTTAGTGTTTACGAGCTTCGGTAGGGTTCACGTGAAATAGTTGAGTTGTTATCGGTCGGGACGTGGCTCATTGGCTTCTTGATACACTATCGTGAAAGCGGAGAAACGAGTTATCCGTGGATGTTGAACTCGATACACAGGCTTTCTCGTAGGACGCGATGCTGGTGGACTTTCGTAAGTATCCACCGTCCATAATGCAGCTGACTTCAGACGGTAATGCAGTTGGCCTCCTTGCCACCGATAGGATAACGAGGATCTGACGTGAATTTTAGTATTAAAAAGATATTTTTATCCTTTTTGTTCTCGCTAAATACAATATGTCGTGTAAAAAATTATATGCGACATTGAATTGTAAATTATATGAAAATTGTTGCTATTATTATACGAACACATTTAAAATTAAATGTATATACTATATAAAATAAAATTAATTAACATACAGAATCTTTCTATCTTTTTTTTTATTACAATTTTAAACTTTAGAAAATGAGTAATCGTTATTTAAAAATTCATATGAAGGCGCGCTTGGGTATGCGCGCGCATCGATATTGATAGAAGTCGATGCTGCGTTCGATAAATCTCGATAGTCAAAACTTCAATGACCTTTGGAGTGCGTGTGGAACAGGTGTGTTTTCTTTTCGAATCCTTTAAGATACGTAGTAGGATGTCGCGGGTCCGTTTGTTTTCGTCCTAACCTTGTTTCAAGGTTTCGGAGAAGTACGGTCGTGTGGCAACATTTAGTCGAGTTTCCTACGCTCGTTCGGTAACGTGTTTACTATAGCCCGTGACTTGTTCGTCGCGTCGTTTCGTTTATTATGTGAATAAATTTCAGGGTACAGTTAAATGTTATTAATTAACATAAACAATTTAACGTGTGCGTTACGTGGTTTCGTAAATACTATTTTATTTTAATTCCGTGGTATAGTTTAACGTGTGTTAAGTGTCAATGTGCAACCCCATTCCCGAGCCATGGCTGACAAATTAGGACGCCATAGGGTGCACGTATACTGCGATTTAAGGTAAGGAAACTGAACATATTGATTGGCCCTCTAATCGTACGTCGTATTTTCGATAACTTATATATACACATACATATATACCTCCAAGGAAATATTTCGACTAGATTAAACGAATTTCAATTGAAACAATCTGATCAAACCACCTAACCCTTTAACATCGATGCCGTATAATAAACTTTATTACGATAAAAACTCTATCCTCCGCTGTCATTTTGAATTCTCCAACGATATATCCCGACTCTTCGTCGTTTCTCAAGCGAACTTAAACGAGAAAAATGTTCAGGCCTCGATTATAAAACGTGACACGATTTTTCACGCAATTATAGCGTCTTGCAATTTCCCTATCATTGTGCGTGCGTCTCGAGCCGGAAAGAAGATGTTTAATCTGAACGTGTCACCCTTAATCCATCAAGCTTTTATGGCGTGTCCTATTCAAAGAGAAGGCAATATTCTTCGGTAATGCAGCACGGCTTACACCGTTGGAGAACGACGACGACGACGACGAATAAAATTTCTGTCGGAACGAAGTATCCTTGGGCGAGGTAGAGGGGGGAGGGAGAGGTCCAATGTCTTGCGTTGGATCATCGATCACGGTCGCCCGGAAGGGAACCCTTTCTGGTTTCATACGCCACCCTCTCGCTCATTGTCAGACAATTTCACTCCTCCCCCTTCCCTCGGCCTGCTCTAAGCAACGTTGACGTTCGAACGAAATGGATAACTCGACCGTGACGAGCTGTTAGGCATTTCTTTGTTCCTCTGCAAAAGGATCGTCCCTTTAGGCTTGTATTCGTTCACGACAATCATTTTTCTGCACGCCAACCGTGGAAAATTGAAGTGTCGCTAAGGTCACGCACAATAATCCATTTTTCGGCGAAATTTGTTTCTATTTTTTTTCCGTTCGATTTTGCATAGTTGCTGTTCGGTTTATGGCAAAAAATTCCAACGATTTATATTTGTTTCTAATATGTTTTTTTCTTTAATCAGGTAAAATATGATATAATGATACTAGTGACAAAATATTATAGAAAACTCGATCTCGATTTGTCTCTGATCACGAAACTGCTCGAACTTTTTACGGTATACTATAGTTGGACACGATGTAAAATTAGTTGTAGGATTTGTCGTACAGTGAAATTCAATTTTGTATGGAGAACTTTTTTTCTTCGAACATGAATGTGAAAGATTTTTGTCGTTTACGTATTTTCTGTTTTAATTGTTGCCTGTTCCATTGACTGTGTCTACCGTTATCTGGTGTTTGGAGATTTTAGATGCAGTAAAAATATTGACACTGCAAGTCTTTTGTTACTCATTCGGTCAGCGTACTCTTTGACTTCACATAGAATCATCCTTTAAACACGGTACAAGGGTTAAGTTCACGGAAGGGATATCACATTTTCAGATATTCTCGTAAATATAGACACACGGTTAGATAAATAGCAGAGATATCAATTTCACGTGTATTGAAATTGCACTATCAATTACACTTACAAATTATTTAATTTATGGAGTACAGATATTCTAAGTTAACATATTATATCTTTCTTATAGATGTTTATTATATAAACGTCTATTTTATATTTTATAGATGTTTATTATATAAATGTCTATTTTATATTCTTTATATTATATATTCTTTATATTATAATCATATTCTTCATATGATTATTTATGTCTATTGAAACGTACGAACATCAAAATTTCGCGCAATTAATTTGTGATACCCAAAACATCAGTTGATAGGTTGCAAGAAAGAACAAAAACAGCATAATTTTTATTGATAAACTTTAATTACTTAACCGTTTGCTTTACAATCGTATAATGTAACACTGGTACTAAATATCATGGATACTAAAGTATGTTTAAACTTTATGAATCGCTTAAATCGATTCTGAGATGTGTAGTTACAATAATACTATTAAACCTCTGTTCGTAAACAAATCGAAACGCTTTTGTAGTCAATTCCTGGAATGCATGCGCAAGTAAACCAAACCTTGCTTAAACCTAAATATTCTACCTAGTAAATAATTTACTGGAATATGTTCGGGTTAGGTCTTCTTATTCTTTAACAGCAATGCGTTCAGTAACGAGAGATAAATGCAAAACTAGATTTAGCTTGACACATTACACATTATTCGCCGTTGATCGCTATGTCGTTATTTATCACAAACAAGAGATAAGAGATGATCGTGAGCTGACGCATACAAACTCACAGACGCGTACATATAGATAGAATTTATTGTAGTAGTAACAATCGTTTTGAGGAAAAATCTCGGAAACTAAGGCAGAGCGGCGGTTATATGTATAGGGAAAAATTGTTCAAAATGTTGATTTCTACAATATATTTAAAAATCATCGAAATCGATGAGAACTCCCCCCCCTTTTCTAAATAATTATCAAACAATTTATAAGGGAACGAAAAATTGTATTACATACATACGCGTGTCTTCGATACACGTCCAAAACAGTGATCTCTGATAGATAGTTGAATGCATTCGATTCGCTTACAAATCTTCGAATTTGAGATTCTTGACAAACTAGTAAAAAAGGATAGTTGAATGCATTCGATTCGCTTACAAATCTTCGAATTTGAGATTCTTGACAAACTAGTGAAAAAGAGAATTCCGTTTCAACAATACTGGAAGCACGCTTCGTTTAGCTACATAAATTCACTTGCACTTATGAACCTCAATTTCCGCGCGAAATTAGATACTCGTAAGGATCGATTCGGGAATCGTGTTCTCGATATTGGAAAACACAACCCTTTTACCCCTTCGTCTTTGAGTCTTCCATCGAGGTTCCGTCCAACTGTATTTCCCGCTATTCCTGCCGGTTGTTTTTTCAAGCGATATCTTCCGGTTTGTTTCGCGAAACAAACAGCAGACAGGAAATAAGATTTATAAGGCGGAACGGTTTAAAGTCTCTAAACCGGATAACGCACTTGTTTCTCCCCGGCCTCGATTGATCGCGATACAACGGGGCAAGAAATCCTCGGCTGCGCGTTGTCTTCTCGAAATAACATTGTCTATAACCGCCGTATAACCGTTAACCTTTTTTATTTCCTGTACGTTGGATTTCCCGTGGCCGTTGCGTACCTCGGGGTGCACCCGATTGCGTTAGATCAGTGATTCTCAGTTTTCTTTTATTCGCGACCTACCCTGTTCCTGTTTCGTTTTTTTTTTTTTTTTTTTTTAGATGGTAAGAACGTTTTTAGTGATACGATTTTAGTATAAGGAATAGGTATTTTCAGTGGTGGACTAGGTCCAAAAACATTCGTTGTTTTCTGACAAAAGGGGTTATAAGATTAACATTATAAAAGATTGAAATATTTTTAAATTACCAAAAGATCATTAGTATTAATTAATTTCTAACGTATTGTCGAACGTTTAAGGAAACTCACTTGCAATCAGGCAAGTTGATACTTTTGCCAGCCCGCTATTGGGCATTTCACAACATAATTCTAACTCAATGTTTAATTATTTAATATTTAACTGTATGAATTTATGTATACAGCCAATTTTAAAATTTATCCTCAACATCCAATTTATTTTTGTACTCAATTTTGATACGAGGGAGAATTAAAAAGCTATTTGCCGCGGAAATTAAAAAGGAACATATCAGTTTCGTTACATTTTCTGCCTTTCGCTTTTTAGAAATCAGTGTTACATCATTGATAGAATAGGGCATCGTGACCGTGTTAAGATAAATAGGTGCTGAAAATTTTCAACGAAAAATAACTACGGGGGCCCTCCAGAAAATACTTTTCACGTCCCATAGGTTGGGAATTTGGGCGTTACACCTTCAGGACTCTCTTTCTCTCCCCTTTTCCATTTCACTATCCTCGTCCTCGTTCTTTTACGTCTCCTAGAGGACGACCGTTGGAAAAGGCAGAAAGACGGAGTCGCGTGATGGCATCCCCCTCGCTCGGTAAATAAATTACCCCGACCTTATCAGGAGTAATAGGGGCGCGCACGACACAGATTGGTCGTCGTCGGGCACGCGAATTAAAAGTTACTGCCCTGCTCAGGCGCGTACTGGGCGGGGAAACGTGAACGAGGGAAGGTGTGCTCGCGTTGCGCGCCGTTTACCAGAGATTTCAGGAAACTATCATGGATGATACTCAGTCGGCTCTGAGACTAAGGGCTTGGAAACTGTTTCCCAGTTGCTCCGTTACCGAACGTTGACGTTTGCCGTCGCCAACTTATGAAAATAGAAGGAAAATCGTAAAATTTAACAACCACCGCGTCAACTGAATAAAATCAGAAAAGTAGAATGAAATCGTTTGCTTTTAAAACATGGCACGAGTTTTCCGTGGTACCATTATACGACACAATGATTCACGAAACTGATCAAGTGTTTTATTTTCTTAAATATAATTTTTAATTACAAGCGGTATTGATTAATCAATAAAATCATTAGAGTCTAGAAGAAATCCAAAAGAACATATTTATTAGATCAGGTCCTTCCTTCTCTCGAATATATTCTCTAATCACACGCCGTGCTGATCAACCAATAAATTTATTAGAATCTAGAAGAAATCCGGGAGAACATATTTATTAGATCAGGTCCTTCCTTCTCTCAAAAATAATTTCTAATTACAAGAAGCATTGATTAATCAATAAATTGTATTAGAACCCAGAAGAAATCCAGGCGAACATATTTATTAGATCAGGTCCTTCCTTCTCTCAAAAATAATTTCTAATTACAAGAAGCATTGATTAATCAATAAATTGTATTAGAACCCAGAAGAAATCCAGAAGAACATATTTATTATATCAGGTCCTTTCTTCTCTCGAATATAATCTTTAATCACAAGCCGCGTTGATCAACCAACAAATTTATTAGAATCCTGAAGAAATCCAGAAGAACATAATTTATATTTAAAAATAATCAAATAGCAAGTTTATCAAGAATTAAAATTTCATAACGGAGCGTGATCGAACCGTTAATATGATTTCTAAATTGCCCTAGGTGTCCAGGTGTATTAGCGCCCTCAGATTCGTTTCACGTTTGAAACCGGATATTCTTATGATACGCAGAACAAGCAATCCGCGCGATACACGTTGCACAAAGTTCCACCCTCTCGATACGTCAATCACTATTTCCTCGCGTTAGACAGGGTCGGGCTCGGGAAATCTTTCTCCCATAAAGGAAATCGAAGCGGTCGCCTTTTCGATTCGTCGCTCCCGATTTCCTCCGGATATATTTTGCCATTCCGCGGTACAGCATACACACGGCTTGCATGCATCTTGTGCCGGAAGTAGAACTCTCGGTCGTACCACGGCGAAACTTTTCCTCCCCCATGCCTTTCTCCCCTTTCGCGCTCGTCATTGCCCTGGCAATCCGTGGAGGCCGTGGTTCGCCTCGAAATTTTTTCACGCCCCGTCTCTTCCTCTTCGCCCTTTGTTTCTTCCCTCGACCCCCCATCCGCGTTTCTCCGGCTTCACTCGCGCGAGAAAAATCTCGTTTCTGCGTCGGCCAGCCGGTTCCCGCGCTCACTTCCGGCAGAGCGTCGTCGGAAGGAGAGAAAGAAAAAACACGAAGGGCAGATCGCATTTACTTCTGCCTGATTGATACGATTTTATTGGCCCGCCGAGATTTATCGACACGCTGTTTTGCATATGATTGATTCGCGTCGGTTGTCTCTCTCTCTCTCTCTCTCTCGTTCGCCTTCCACTTCCTGTTCAGTGTACCGGATCCTGTTTACCTTCTCCTTTTTCCGCCCCGTTCTGTGCTCGTTTCCATTATCGGTCCTGATGCTGTTGTATCGTTCTGTCGTAGACGCGAATATTGGTTACGAAATAGTAAGACGTATCCGTTGAATTCCAACCCGCACATTCCTTTTCGTTGTGGCGTTTCTCAGAATGTGTGACGAGAAAATTAAACCCGATCGTTGAATCCGATTTCCGATGTACTCGTACGCATTTTGAAGGTGAATAACGATTTTGAGATTAGTTCGAATTTGATGTTTTTAATTGGAAAGCACGCGTTTTTGGTAGCTTGAATTTAGTATGAATTAGATTATCGTATGTGTAGATCGATTTATTTACATAAATCGTAATTAGGTTTTTAGAAGCTTAACATACTCGATACGTTACGTGATATTTTTCAAAAAACTTGAATTTTTTCTAAGATACTGCTGAAAAGGCTTTGCTTTTTGTAAGCTCTCAGACAGTGTTGAAAGCTCAGTGTAAAAGTACTGCATCCCCAAAAATTTCGTATGTAACATCAATATCTCAGGACCGCATCCGACGTTGAAAGCTTTAGTTGGTGCAAAAGCTTTGTTCACGAAGCATGATACTTTAAGAATTTAAGGATGAAAATCTCTGGCTGTAGAGGCTTAAAACAGAAAGCTTTTATCTTGAGCATTCAACGGGAAGTCGTATTAATTTATAACAAAGCGGTAGAGTAACACCAAATGAATATCCAATATTGTCACTTTTGACGCTAGTCGAAACCTTATCGAATGAATTACCGTTAACACTAGATTTACGTACATTTCGTGTATATCTATTTCTAATATTTATATATTACGGAACAGAGTATATATCAAAAAGAATTTGAAATCGCAGAACTGTGAGTGAAATAGATTTGAGTATATTTGTATCGTTCCGTCAATAAAACTCAGCAAAAATTGCTAGGAATAATAGCAATTATTTTTGCTAATTTTACTTATGAGGTTCGAAACCCGTCAAATTGAGGGGTTTCCGTAAACCTAACGTTAAGAATGGCTAATCACGAACGAAAACTCTTCCTCGTCTCGGTGATTAATTTCAACAAAATGTAAATGTGTTGGTACTTTTCTGTTTCAGGTGAGTCTGTGAAACAATCGTATTTGTCATCCATGAATTTTTCCGGGACTAATGGAAACTCTTGCGGTAAGACCTCCTCCCCCCCCTTTGATTTACGAGCTCGGGATATGAATGTGCAGGTGGAAGGTTCGGTAGAAGTGTCAGGTGTGAGTTATTAGCTGAAAAATATGTTTTCGCGGAAACTTCGGATTAAATTGACAAAGGGGCTAAGTTTTCAGCGTTGCGAATCGCGCCGCGCCGCGCCGAAACGGCTGATTTATGTACGCATTAAAGGGATTTTAAAAGACGTTTCGACGGATCTCGAATGAATTCTTGCCGGCTAACAAGAATCGATTCCCCGCGGATATTAACGTTGCGAAATGAAGTCGTTTCGTAATCTTTGTTTACACGGCCCAACGCTTGTTACAGAGATTTAAGCGCGTAACTCGTTTCGATGCAAAAGTCAAACGTTATCGAGGGCGCAAAGCGATTGATACATTTCTTTGCATTAATATTTAAAATTCTAAGAAGATTATGAAGATTAATGAGTACTGAACTGAGAGGACAAATCATCGCACACGTCTGTTCACCTGCACTCATGTTTGCGAGCTCTGAACGCGCTCATTTACAAATTCCGTATAAACGTTACTCGTGCCGGATGCCCTCTCTCGTTGATCTCTCTGCCCCTTGTACTAATTGCAGTTAATTCCGGATTGATTTTCCCCCCCCTTATTATAATCGTATCAGATAGGACAGAATATTGCAGTCGTAATGGGTAAGCATGGCAGTAGTCTCTAACGAGTAGTATGCCGGCAACTTTACTGCTATAAACACGAATTGAATATCTTTCGTTCTGCTTTTATTCGACCAATTAAATCGTATCATTTCCTCGTGCAAAATTTAATGACGAAATTAATTTGGCCTCCATTCCCTTCTCGTTCTGAAACGATAGCTACAGCATTCACGTCTACCTTTTGCAGAAAATTATAGTAACCTCCTACGATTGTACCTACCGTCTGAAACTTACAAAATTTTTATGAATAATTGCGAATCGATC
This sequence comes from Tetrapedia diversipes, assembly GCA_033822845.1. Lineage (NCBI taxonomy): Eukaryota > Metazoa > Arthropoda > Insecta > Hymenoptera > Apidae > Tetrapedia > Tetrapedia diversipes. The sequence goes on along the minus strand of JAOPTO010002399.1, from coordinate 148,498 downwards.
GGGTTGATTACTTTAACAGCTGTAGCGTTAACATACTGTAGAGACGCGATTGAGAAGGGTAGGATTTTGAGAAAACAGAGTTTTAGAACTCAGGTTTGTAGGGGTTACGTCGGTTAAAAACTGAATAATACTTTCGTAACGTAAAACACTTTATTTCTCTACTCCGCGACCGTAACCCTACGTACTCTATCAAGACTGCCGATACAATTTACCAAAAGCTCCCGACCTCTCGCGAGGCTCTCTATTTATCCTAATTTTGGCTGATAGGCGGCTCCTGCCCCAACCAATGAGGATCCTTCAAAATGACCCGCCTTCAACATCCCAACGGCATCGAGGAAACGGAATACCGCGCAATTACCGATTCCTTATCCTCGATACCGTCTGATGTTTTCCGGCACCGCGCTTTCTTTTCGGCACCGCGCTTTCTTTGCGGTGCCGCACTGCCTTTTCGGCATCGCACTGTCTCTGCGATACCGCACCGCCTTTTCGGCATCGCACTATCGTAGCGGTGCCGCACTGTTCTTTCGGCACCACACGGTCTTTGTGGTGCCGCATCAAAGGACGCCTACAATTCGGCCATCCTGACGGTTAATCGCCCCGATTAACCTACACTACACGCTAAGATTACATAAACTATGCGATTAATAAATGACAAAAATATACTAAAACTACATAACACATAAAACGAAATAACTTAACTTAACTAATCTTACAAATTAAAACGGTAACACAAATCTATATCTAGTCCGGTTTCCCATCAGCCGCTTCCCATTTTCCTTGATAAGGAGCTTGGGTTAGCTGAAACCCGTCAATGTCTTTCACGACGTAACTATCATTTCTACAGACTTTTGCCACCGCATAAGGGCCTTTGAATTCAGATATCCACTCACCACATACCTCAGAAGAGGTATCAAAATTTCGGACCATAACTTTATCCGTCTCATTATTTAACGTCGCGATCTTCGGTATAATACTACTGCGGTCCACACGTTCTGCTTGGCCGTTCACTTGAGGCGAAGCAGTCGCGATCCTAACAGACTGTATACTTCGTTCGGATATAAACGTTTCGCATTCCCCCACTCGTTCCTTATCCTCGATAAGGAGATCCGGATTTGTCCATAACGTGTCGGTTATCGCGCACGTATCCGACTGTTCAGTTTCAACATTCATCATTCCTAATACCTCCCGACAACATAAAGTTAAATTGGCGACTCGCATGAAATCTTGCCCTAAAACTAATGGTCTACGCATGGTTTGTTTAGGCACCACGTACAGTTTGACACCGTAAACGCTCCCATCTAGCCTAATTCGCGCGTCTACCGTACCTACCACCTCGAGTGCGCTTTCATTTATGCCAAAAAATTTACTCTCCTCGACTTCCCTTACGACCGGAATCTGCTTAATGTCTGTCGGCAAATACGTCTCTTTAACAAAGCTCACCGGACTACCGGTATCTAATAGCGCATCGGGCAACACTACGTCACTGTCATCACGATCCGCTGCCTGCAACTCTACCTTACGCAAAAACCCATGGTCCTCCTCTCGTTGATCCGTAACGTAATTGACGTCCTGTGCTGGAACCGGCGTCGTTGTCCGTTGTGGGCAGCTCAGTGCTCGGTGTCCTTGTTCCCCGCACACATAGCAGCTGCCTCTCTCCCGTTTGGGTTTTCCGCAATGCTTTGCGAAGTGGCCGTCCTCGTTGCAGTTATAGCACCTTAGCCCACCTTCCTGCGTTCTTCTTGGCGGTGCGGTGCTGTTACCCCTAGCTGCCGTCCGCTTCTGATCCGGCGACGCTGTCCGCTTCTGAATCGGCGATGCTGTCCGCCTCTGTGTTTGATCCTTCGGCAGACCAATCTTTCCAAATGCTAGCAGCATCGTGTCGGTAGACTCGAAGCAGTGCATCCGAGCCTGGGTCCTAAGGTTGGTGTTTGGTATGCCGTCTATCACATACTCAATCACCTCGTGTTCTGGAAGAGGTACGCGGCTGGCCAAAATAACCTTGTCGTGAAGATAGTCCGCAAATTCTTCCCCGACTTGCCAGGTGCGTTTCTCGCACTCCCGCCGTAGTTTCAGACTGCTCTCCCGATGTCCGAACATCTTTCCCAGCCTTTGTAGCAACTCTTCGAAGTCCATGTCTATACAATCCTCCTGTGCGTGATACCAGCGCAACGCCTTGCCCTTCAGCTTACTGCACAGGAACGCTTTCGTGGTATACGCATCTAGCACATAAACCCGAACGAACTTCCTTACTTGTTGCACCCAAATGTTGCAATTTGTGGTGCCATCGTAATCCCCGATCATCTCCTTCGCATCCTTCCAGGTAGCGACTGTGGACGATGTTGAAAACGGGCTTCCTCCGTCGCGATGATTACTCATCCGCATCAGTTCCATTTCTCGCCGAAGGAGTTGTACTTCCCTCTCGGCGACTTCCTTCTCCCGTCGCAACAACGCCACTTCATCAACGCGGGACATCGTCGAAAAATTTGGTAGTTGCCCCGTCTGCCTTTCTTCAATGGGGACCGGCGCAATCTCCTCCGTCGGCCTGCTTTCTGTCGGTCCCACGACGGTTTCGGCCAACAGGTCGTCTTCGGTCACGCCTGCTTGCAGCAACCGACTAAGCAGCTCGGTTTTTAGGCCCGACGTCGAGAGATTCAAATCGCGTAACTTATCTTTCAACATCGACACTGTAATTTGCGGATTCATTCTAATGTTTCTTACTTACTTAACTTAATTAACTATACTTGTTCACTAAAGTTTCATAAAATCTCATAAACTACCATAAAGTTTCATAAAATAGCATAAAGTTTCATAAAATAACATAAAGTTTCATAAAATAACATAAAGTTTCATAAAATAACATAAAGTTTCATAAAATAGCATAAAGTTTCATAAAATAACATAAAGTTTCATAAAATAACATAAAGTTTCATAAAATATCATAAAGTTTTCATAAAATGTCATAAACTATCATAAAATACCATAAAAATTAACACTAATCACAGGCTGAATCCCACTTCTGACTTTTGTAGGGGTTACGTCGGTTAAAAACTGAATAATACTTTCGTAACGTAAAACACTTTATTTCTCTACTCCGCGACCGTAACCCTACGTACTCTATCAAGACTGCCGATACAATTCACAAAAAGCCCCCGACCTCTCGCGAGGCTCTCTATTTATCCTAATTTTGGCTGATAGGCGGCTCCTGCCCCAACCAATGAGGATCCTTCAAAATGACCCGCCTTCAACATCCCAACGGCATCGAGGAAACGGAATACCGCGCAATTACCGATTCCTTATCCTCGATACCGTCTGATGTTTTCCGGCACCGCGCTTTCTTTTCGGCACCGCGCTTTCTTTGCGGTGCCGCACTGCCTTTTCGGCATCGCACTGTCTCTGCGATACCGCACCGCCTTTTCGGCATCGCACTATCGTAGCGGTGCCGCACTGTTCTTTCGGCACCACACGGTCTTTGTGGTGCCGCATCAAAGGACGCCTACAGGTTGAAAGTCATTAAACACGGGACATTAACACTATTCCTACCGCGACTGGTCATTTGACCGTGGTTGGTAAGACAGACTACAAATTCTTCTGAGAAAATAAACAATGAAAAAAGCAGTGAATATTGGAAAATGTATTATACGTATATGTGAGAAAAAGTCTAAAGTTCAAAGGCGATTCAATTACGTTGCATATAGGAAATCCTAATCGAAATTGTAAAAACGGTCATTTGACTTGTCGAGATAGGAATAATATTAAGAATTGGAAAGAAAGAGAATACGTGTCTGAGAGAGTAAATGACCGGAAAAATGCGCGAGCGAGTTATCTGTTAGAAAGTCGGAGTAAGAGTTAAAACTTAAACCGCAAAAGTCTACGGTTTAAACGTTACACTCAGTTGTTCTTCCTCTTATTATTAAGTATGTCCATTTGATCGCTTTCCAATGCGTATTCCATAATCACTTCGTAACCGAGCATTCCTACAACGTGGTTAGTATCGCTAATTATCCGCGCGTTGTTGGCGCGGTTAGGTAAACCGGAAGCGTGTAAACGTTTATCTTTGATTGCCAATGTACACCGACATGGCGAACGTCAGGAAATAACCGGCCATTCTCCGCGGCATGGTCGTTGGTTGTTGAAGTTGCGGTGCGGTCGGTTGTAAAAGGAGCAAAGGGCACCGGAAGAGAGGGGTTGGAGGGGGGGGTGGGGGCGAGGAATATCTGGGAGTCTCCGGGAAACTTTCGGTAGGATGGTAGGACAGTAACCTGGTTCGACTAATACCGGTGAGGTCTCGTCTACTTTAACCCAACCTAACTTGGCCTTAGATTAGACCAACGGACCATGTACTTGTTCACTTGCACACCGTCTTTACCGACACGGTCCTCGACATAACCGTACCTTTCCGGTAGCTGCACTTTATACACGCCGTTCGCCGGGATTGCGAGGCAAAGATACATGAAAACTTTCGTTCAAGAAATTTATCCTACCGCCGCCCTCCTCGCTTTTCTTTCCTTCCTTTCTCCATTTTCGTTCTTTCTTCTCCTTTTTTTCCTTCCACCCTTTCCCCGGGAAACTTCGTTCTTCGGCGGTAGCGTGCTCAAGAGTTCCCGGTCCGCCAAATAATAATCCTGCAGGAGAACGTTTATCGGGGAACTTCGATGCTTCCCTTCTTTTTCTCTTCTTTAATAAATTAATATCTTAATCTTTGCCGACGGAACTGCTTTGTTAAATCGGATCAGGATCGAACGGGCGTTATTAGCCTGCTATGATTCAACGTGAAGTTTCGTTCGTTGCAAACACGTCGAATACGTGTCCCGTTATTAATCCGAAATCGGGGCGGATCCTCATGGGCGAGATCGTGGATTGTTTAATTGTTTATCAGCTTAAACCGGGAGAGCCCCGATCGATTCGTGTTTGCCTTGTATCTCAATTAATTTCGACTCGTCTATATTCGTCTTCCTGTTCGTGGACCGAGCGGTCCACCCTAAGCCTTGAAGAGTACATAACGCCCCTTTGACGGACGCAGGATCTGTAGCGGATCCTGGTGTGTGTACTTAAGGAATCGACGCCAAACATAATTACAGGTTTCGCTCGTTTGCTCCTAACAAACACAACCCCTCCAGCTAATACGGTCAAACACATTCCTGTGCATCGCCCAAGTTCTGAACTCCATCGTTGGGTAGCACGTTACGCGGCGGCGATCATTAAATTGTATTCGTATCGTTTTGTTCCGCTCATCTTGCAATTCCCACGATTACCATTAACGTCTTAGCAAAATCTATGGTGTACGGTGTATTCGTTTTACAGGTTTGTTAAAAATTTTTATCTGGAAAACTTTGAATTACGGTTTACTGTCTATCGAACGTAATTTTATGACACAAACCGTGGGTGTTGCAGTTTCTGATTACGATCGTTTGTGAACGTTTTGCGAAGAGTTCGATAATACTTTGTGCGCGATTCTTGGTGAATTAAAAGAGCGCTATCGCTGCACTCTTTCGCCCCTAAATATTTGTACGTCTCCCGAGAAAAATTGTTTGCGCGTGCTATACTTACCTTCACGCACGGCTATTCTGAAACGAAGAAAACAGGTCGCGTCCAGGTTGGCTGGCGTACAATATTTACGTTGAACCGGTAGATTTGCAGAGTTCTCTTCGGAGACGGCCGCATAATTAGGTCCTGGGAGGACAGTTCCGGAAAGTCGCGTAACTTCGTAACAGAATTAAGCCACCATATCTCATTCTATCTTTCCGCATACCCCGTTCGTACTCGTGTTAGATCCTGCGCCCACCCCCGCAACCTTCCCGCCCCTTTCCATTTCTACCCTGCTTGCAGCCCCCTCGTAGAATCACTTGGACCCTCGCGAATGGCGCGGCGTTTCCGCAGCCGGGACCGGCTTATTAAATTCCTCGAAGTTTCTTCTCATTTGACACTGTAGCACCTCGTGTCTTTACGGCCTGTAGCTGCGTTTCCTACGGTCCGCAAATTCTGTCCCCCCTTCGCGAGGTCCTCTCCTCCGTCTTCATCCCTCCTGCTCGTTCCCTTGCTCGGTTCACCGTGTTCCCCCTTACCCTTGCCCCGCTGAACTGTGACCTTCCGGCACGTGCTTGACTTAAGCGCAATTTAATATGGTTTAAGTTCGCGTAAGGAGCGGTGGAGACGGAAACAAGTTGCCGTGCCTAATCAAGCCTCGCTTTAGCCCTGAGAACCGCTCCCGAGAGATGTTGGGAACTACTTGTCTAACTAATAATCACGGTGGATTTCGAAACTATAACTTGGCCCCGCGAAGAGTGCCGCCCGGGTTTCTCGATAACAGTTGACAACTATCGTATTCTAGGTTTACTGAGGGATTGTACTTGCGGTTTTGGTTTAGGATTAATTGTACTTGGATGATACATTAATGAAAATCGTGATTCGATCGTCAGGCTTTTCATTGGCTATAGTTTACTATTATGTCGTGAAGTAACTTGGAATAGGAATGGTAACTTCTGTCGTTCCACTGCAAGTATACGCAGCTTGTAACTAAGCATTAACGTCAATTAATGTAAAATTACGATGTCAAGTGTGATGAATATATTAATTGATTGAGATGTAAAATTTGAATGCTTAGAGAAGTCTAGAATACATGTAACGTGCGAAACTATACGAGAAACCTGAAGTAAATTGCAAGTGATAACGTTTACAGGATGAAATATCTTTCTATTTATATCCTACTTCTTTATTTGTACTTGTAAAAAGTTTGAATTTGCATAAAGATCTACAGTTTATTTATGAGATACAAAAAATGTATCAAATAGACCATTTGATACCTTTATTATTGGTTGAAATTTGTTGCGATTATTTCTCAGTTTCCTTTGTTGAATATCTGAAACACAGTTTCGTTTGGTTGGAAGATCCGGGAATCTTTTCACCGTGGTGTGGATAGCATTCGTCTCGTGTAATTAATGTCCACCCGACTTCACGGTCGTTAGGAAGTTTAACGCGAAATTATGGAGAATCCAATCGTGGCTGAGTTTCCTCTCGCCGTCGGTGGTGTGCATGTATACCTCCATCCGTGATATTTACTCCATAAATCTGACTTAATTAAAGTCGTACCTCGATATCTCGCGATTCAGACGACGAGACGGTAACAACGTTACCGGTCTCGCATTCTACGTAATCAAGTACATAGAACAAACTTGATAGAACCCTCTCTGATTAGAGAGTTTGCCAGCAGTCGTTCCGCTTTATCTGTCGCGCGGGAATAGGGCGGAAACGAATCCCCGGGGGTTGCGTGTGCGAGATTTCCGTTCGACTTATCCGTCTCGTATCTTTTTCTTCGACGAATCGCAACATTTCTCCGTTTCCCCTGTTAAGCAGGTTGTGAATTTTTATGCGAATTTACGTCTACACGAACATCGCTGAAACAATGATATTTATGTGGAAATTTGTTTCACTTTCTAAATGTTATAACGTAGTATAGGAAAGGTTATAGATAAAAATAGGAAAAGAAAGAAAAGTGAATAAAATGATAAATATGCGTGTATTTGATAAAATTAAAACGACACAAACGAACACAAAATAACAAACTACGCTTATGCTTCATAAACTACGCCTATGCTTCGTAAACTACACAGTTCTTTGCTCTACGCTGACTCCTTAGCTTCTGCCTTCTTCAACTCTTGATCGAGTGGGACCCGAAAAGACAAAACACTCGGCCCCATTCTATCGATCCCTATACACACACACACGCGCGCACGCACATTCACGCCCAGACACACACCAAACGTACCATCTTACAATACTAACTCTTAAATCTATACATTACCACAGTATATACCCTTCGTTCGAGACATTTACTATATTCTTGCACACCCCGTGCACTCTGCGCATTTTCAGTTTCTCATAAATGCACGTAAATCCGTTATCGTCAAATTTCACCAAAGCTTATCCGCCATCAAATTTCTAACCGTCGCACTAACAGTGCCGGTTGACCGATTGTAAACTTTTGCCGTTTCACGCAAGCTAAAACCCGGTTTCATTTTATCATCCAATAACTCGTCTCGACGACGCATTTACGGTCAGGCGGGGTATAAAAAATGCAACGAACAAGCGTGGCGGTAAACGGTTTCGAAGTGCCCGGAAGCCGACTCTGTTCGCCGAAGCGATGTATTTCGGTCGCGACTTATGACTTCCGACAAATTTAAACGCACCTCGCACCCCTCCTCGATAGGTATCGATTTCTGGCTGGCTGCACGGCCGCTGCTGCCACGGCCCCGATATAATCGCGTTATTCCGGAAGCTACGCGTCGCGTGCTCCTCCCGGCGCTCCTCGCTCTCCGTATTTGTCTTGTCTTCCGTTCAGCGGGCAGAAAAAAGAGAACAACCGACGCGGTCGCAGGACTGAATATCCTTGCATCGAAGAAGGAACAGCAAAGGCTAGACAGGGAGGTGAGAAGAGAAGGGACGAACGTCTATGTGAAATAGGGCGCGCGAAGGAAGAAGAGAAGAAGCAGAGAGGGAAGCACAGGAAGTAGGGGCCAATGGAATTTGATATCGCGCGCAGGACCGGGAAAATAAAGTGGAAAAATTCCATCTGGTCAGACGTATCAAGCTCTATGTCCTCCTGCCAGGGGGGGGGGGGAGGAAGTAAGGAGAGAAAGGTACACGGGGACAACTCGGCCAGACACTCGATACACCCTTTCGCAATTCGCGTGGGTGGAAAAGGCGTCGCTGCACCTCAGGGGGGATGAAGATTCATGGGCGGCGGTACCGGCGAAAAATTTATTACGCTTTTGGTGTATGGTCGGGCGTAAAGAATCGGAACGATCAGCCGTTACCATACCGAGATACCGTTTACGCGTTTCATTTTCTATCCAGGGGATCGCTGTCGACGCTTTGTGTTTGTCTCGCGTGCGAGGGGGAAGTTGTGCGCGAACAAACAATCCCCTTGGGAAGGGTTGGCGGTTTAGGGAGGGGTCGTAAAGTTTCTTTCAGGAATATGGTTGCGCATAAATAAAGTAATCTCGATCTTTTGTATCGGTGAAATCGTTTCGACGTTTCCGATGGAGCATTCGTTTCTCATCGAAGACTAATGGGCAGATGGGGTGGATCTTAATGCGGATTAAAATTTTTTATAAGAACGGATAAAGAAGCGGAATCTGGAAAGAGATTGGTTTCACTTTGTAACTGTTGTAACTTGTAATTTATTTTAGGTATTTCGTATTCTTTTGCGCGTTGTGGGTATTCTGTGCTTTCCTGCGTAATTTAAGTCTTTTACAAATATTATTATTATTTATTATTATAAGATAATTGCACTTATGCTTATTTTACTTTAGCTTAAAACTATTTATTTGGCTATCTATATATTTTGCATATTTTTGCATACTACCCTTGCAACGGAATCAAGTCGTATCTTGTTGCAATTACCGAATCCTAATTTCTAGATCCACGCAGAAACCTATAATCAATTACAATTTTTCTCGTTATAAGTAAACAAAGCACTCGTTTTAGAGAAATATGCTATCTCAATTGCTTATCATAAATTTCACTCTAAATCATTATTTATCACGTGGAGAATAATTCTTCTCTCTACGCGTCATCGATTCGTCCCTCTAACTCTGAAGACGGATCTCCAGACATTTTTACCCTCGCTCTCGTCAGGTATTCGAGACGTTTATCCGTCGTTGATTTCGACGTCCTCTGTCTGCTTTCGTCGCTCTCCCGTCTCACGAGCCGTTAACTTTCGCGGCAGCAAAAAGCTCCGAGCGACGAAACCGGCTGGCCTCGGTCCTGGTGCCGGCGACGAATCCTCGGGTCCGAGTGTTGGCAAGCATCGTCGTCGTTCAGCGTTTTCGCGTGCCCCGTTCCACTGCTCGTTCGCTTGTAAAAGTGGAGGACGTCGGGCCTGGGCGAAATTAAAAACATTTACTTCCGCGAAAGAAACAGGCAGCGGGGCGGGCAGAGGGGGTGGCGGCGCTCTCATAAGCCCGGTGACACATCTTGTAGCTCGGAGAGGAGAGGAGTAGGATGAGCAAAAAGCTCGCGCAGCATGGTGGGGAAGGGACGTGGGACGGCTGGGAGGTTGAGGGGACGGGAATAGGTAGAGAAACCTCGTACAGACTTTCGAGATGTACACAGAGGCTCGTGCCAGCGTCGGGCAAGAGGAAGCCGGGGATGGGGCCGGATGAGAGAAAGGACAAGCCCGGAATACCAGACAACTACGACCGTGAGAATTAATTTGAGATATTGCGCTTAACCGGAGAACTGCACCCGGGGATATCGGGGATTCTGAACTCGTTCGTGAGATCGTTCATATCCCGTCGATGAATCCGCCGGATAATACGGGATACAAAGGAAAAGTTTGCGGGAAATCACTCGTTATACTTTCCAGAACCCGTATCAATTTCGCTTTCACAAATCTACTTCCCCGCGATTCATTCTCGTGACGTTGACGCACGGACATGTTTCAGTTTCGCGCTCAATTTCAAATTGCTACTCCCGAAAAACGAGGATCGTTTCAACGAAGCATTTTCTGCCCGCGTGTTCGCAACTTGAATATCCTCGAGAAACGTATCCCCTCGCGCTTCCCACGAAGCTTCCCACGAAAGCAAAATTCTTCCTCGTACACAACCGACCGCTGAAAACACCGCGCCGATTCATCTGACCCGGACCCAAAGAGCGTTTCTATCCCATGCCGAATGAAATTTTACGCCGGCGCCCGTGATTCTCCGTTAATCGGAGGCTCCCGTCAAAGCTGTGGAGCAGCGTTGAATCCAATTTCTGAATACCGGCAAGCACCGGGATACGGTCCACGTGACACGAAACGGGGATAGCCATGGCCGACGGAGGAAGCCCGGTGATGGAGGCTGCGTAAGTAGATTACGCAACTGTGTAATTGAATGGGCACTCTAAATACCCTGGCCGCTAATTAAGAAGGCGATCAATCGATTATCCGAGCCGGCATCGATACACGCTCCTCCTCTACTTCCACCAGGCCCGCCTGATCCGTTCCTCTAGCAATGTAGTACCCGTGACGCCGACCAGGGAATTGTAACATGGTTGCCCGCCACCGGAGGGGGTTTCAACCCCACCCCCTCCTCCCTCCTCACCCTCTGCCCCTCCCGCTGCCGTGCCACTTGCCATCCCCGCTAAGTCTGTTATCAGCAAACCCCAGCCTCATCGGAGACCGGTGCTCGGCTAACTGCCGATTATTGCCGGCGGCATAACCTTCGATTAAAATCAACCCCTCCCGGCCCGTTTAACGGTCTCTTCAGGTTTCCCAATCAGCGAGCTGCACGGCGGCAGAAAGAGGCGGCTCCTCCCTGCCCCCCCTTTCTCTCTCTCTCTCTCTCTATCGATGCTTTTTAGGTCTTCCGAACGGGAAGGACTTCGGGGTCCTTCGATTTTTCTTCTTTGCTGACTAGACGTTGATAAGGTTACGAGGTTGTTAATGGGGGGATGAATTTGAATACGAATTGAAACGATGCATCTATGTTGAGAAAATTAATTATTCAGTTGTGGAAAGGTTATATGTATGTAGGAGGTTTAGAGATTTTAGGAGATTGTATGGAAATTCTTTTAGGACAGAATGTGTGGTGGATGTGTGAATTTTATAGCGAGATGATTGATTCCTTAACTTTTATTTTTGTCGGGTGTTTTTTTATTCTTTTCGATGAAGTTTCAAACATTTTTTCTATTATATTTTACCGCTCAAGATATAGAGTTCGTTGGAGAATTCAGGAGTTTTGATGCACCTCGTCAACTGATTTGCGAGCAACATATCGTAGGTGAGAAATCGAGGATCATCGGAGAACTTGTTGAACGATTGCAGTCTTGTGCTGTGATTGAGGAATATGTAAAATATGGAGGAGTTAAGTCGAACGTTTAGCATCTTTCATGAGAGATTATTCCTGGTGGTGAACCGTTGATTCCTCGTGGGGTGGCGGGAGCGAACTTTCGAGGGATTTAAGAAGCGGATGATAAATATTAAAATAACAATTTGAATTCCACTTTCGTCCAAGCTCCGCCGGAATCCCACAGCAACCAGGAAAGGTTTCATGAGGAGGAAGGAAGGAGGTAAACTCCAGAGCGTGCGGATACTGTAGATTCATGCAATAATCATTCTGCGCGCTTAGCCTACGCTTTAACGCGATCCATTATCTTTTTCTCCTCTTTGACCCACCTTTCGTGACACCTCGTTCGTGTCGGGAATCAAAGATCACGCGAACCCCACAGGATCGAACGTGTATACGTTTCACGCTCAACGAATTATATCTGGGCGATAACTTTGAATGTTTAAATAGAGTATCGTGTTCGATCCGCATTGAAAGGAAACGAAGTAGAAGGTTGCGTTCTCACGACAGATAAATAGGCTCCGCAGACAGCCTGATCATGCATAAGGAATAGCGATCGAAGAAGTCGATATACCTATGAATCCGCGGTTTTATTACGCGAAATCGATCAGTCGGCGTGGAAAGGTTGCCAAGCATAGTTGCAGATTGTAATACGAATCCGTTCCTACCGTTACCCCTTTCATTTCAACTCAACCATACACCTACACGTGTATCTACATTCTTGCATTCGATTCGCATCATTGGTCGCTTTGAGCTATTATTGTGGCTTTCGAAAGTCCATTCACAACTAACCCGACGGGTAACCTAATATCGGGAATGATTGCTCGTTCCTAAACTCGGAATTTCCGCGATCGGTATATCACGTTAATTTTCAATCGAACCCGAACCACCGGAATACCAAGCAATTTCAACGCGTTATCCTCCAAGCTTGAGAGCTGACTCGCGAAAATTGATACTAAATTTTATATTTCTCTCAAGGCGCGATAGCAACGCCGGTGTGCATTAAAGCGACTGCTTAGGTGCTTGAATATCAGCGTGTCCCGAGGGGTGGGAGGCGGCGAAGATAGGAGAAACGGTGCGAGGGTTTTCAAGGGTCGCAGAGGCCGAAGGGGAGACTGTTGGTCGGGCATTCGCGACAAAGGCTAATTGCAAAGCGCGGTAGAACCGCGTCGCAAACGGGAACAAGCCCATATTACGTCGGAACACACAACCAGCCCCGTGTGCACCATCGTCCCCTCTCTTTTTCCCCACCCTGTCGTCGACCTCTTTCTCTCGCGTTCTCCTCTGTCAAACCTTGCTCCCCTCTGCCTCGTTGGCCCGGCCTCCCTTTCCTGCAACGCGTCACCTGTACGCGCTGACCGGATAGGGTGACATCGAGGACGAGCCCGAGGTCAGGTGATGCCTCGAACTATGCGTGAGCAGTGCAGAAACGAGCCAGGATGGTCTACACCGTTGCCGAACTCTATGGTCCATCAGCTAGCTTGCCCCGGCTTGGTATGGTACACGCGCAAAGCATCCCTGCACAGCGGTGCGACCAGGTAAACCTCGACCTCGAGACCGCATCGCATACAATTCCTCTACCCCAGCCAGCGATCCCTTTCACAGCGAATTCAACCTTCGACCGTGCCCTCCCTTTCCACCCGCGTTTCTCCCTCTAGCTCTGTCTTTCTCTATGTCGATACCGTCTTGCTTGTTCCACTCCCGTTTCTGTGTCGCTGTGTGCCCGGTCACGTGTGTCGGTATTCACGCTTGCACACGGGGTGGCCGTGTGTACGGAAGCTCTTTCGGTCAGCGGGCGACAGAGGGTGTAGACCGGTGGGACTGTACAAAGGTGTTAATTGACAATATCGGGAGAATGCACGAAAATTGGCCGGAACAACGTTTAACGACGTTAGGAAATTCGTTAACGCGTCGGGGAAAAATGAGCCATCATAAGCGAGCGCCGCGTCGCGTCGCCTTTCCTATGCACTCCGACCGCGCGTGAAATTTCACGTCGCATCGATGCACGCGGCTAATTCGATCACAATGGAAGCTTTAAACGGGGCTTAATCGAATTGAACTAAATGAAGGTTATTTAGTCGGAATATTGCGCCCAGCACGTAAAATTGATACGAAGAGCGCCGTGCGCTAGGCAATCACGTTGGAATCACTTCCCTATCTTCCTCTTTGTCGACGTGGAGGGTGTGAAATGTGCAGGCTGGATCTCGATACTCGTAGAATAATGGGATACAGTCCGAGGCACGACTTCTTTCGGCTCTTTTTAAAGCGTTCGTTGACGCTTGGCCATCATTTCGCGAGAAAATATTATGTTAAGAGATGTTAGACCCCGATTCTTATAGGAAATAACATCATTAACAGGTTTCGTTTCAACGATAAAAAAAAGGTACTTCTATGTACTCATTTTTTCGGAAAAACAGACATAGGCGATAAGAGAACGGAGAACAATGTCTTTCAATGGTATCGATTGATTTTAGAATTTTTCTAATAAGATTGGGAAAAGGTATACTTATAATAATGTGTTCAAAAAACGACAAATTTTTTTATGAAAAGCAATTTATTCTAAACACTTATATATGCTGTTCGCTCTTCGAAATTTCTTACACAATGTGTCTCATTATTCTCGCTGAGTCGTTATTTACATTTTCGTGACGTTTGCAAAGCAAGAGAAGAGGTTGATGTCCGAGGTTATAAGTCGTTGACCTGATTCGGGTGATTGGCCTGCCAGTTCTTTGATTTCTAAAGAGTTCAGTGTCAATGGACTTGGTATTTGTTTGCTGTCCAGTCACGCGAGTAAGAGAGATACTTGACGAGGTGACAAAGGAAAGGGACTGGTAACGGAAAGGAATCGTTCACTGCGAAGGCAAACAGTTTGCAGGAAATATACCAGAATAGATGTACTGATTATTATTATCATTTTCTGGCTGTTAATCTTCTGCTGTGTTGTTCCTACATACATTTTTAATCAAATCAACAAAGTTCCTTATATTTTGCAATACGTATAGATATACGGTACACGATGTACAATGACCAACATCACGAGCAAACTCTCCGTCTACGTTGTTCGTCCGGTTAGACGACCGTGAAGGCAAGAGAAATCTTGGGGTCTGCCTAGCTGAGACCCTTGACGATTATGGATCGCCGTTCGTAATTGAATGGATAATTGAAATGATCCTTATCAAAGCTGCGAACGTTATGGAGCACGGTCACGGCAAACACGGGCTCGTTTGGGTGTAGTAACCCTGGCTGGTGAGTTGGCTGGCTCTTTCACCTTCTCTTTGAATGCGCCAAGAGCGTTCTCTAGCTCGACGGACCGACCGTTAATTAATCGGTTAAATATCGATCGGAGAAGTAAGATTGCCGAGTCTCTCCCGATGAAATCGCGCGTTTATTCGGGAGTGCAAGCAGATTTGGGAAAATAAAAACGAACGTTCCCTTCCCGGAATATTAATTGCTTCGCGAAAGATGGAGCTCGTAACGCGTTCCATCGTGGACGTCTCGAAACGGCTCACCTGTATTATAGAAATGTCAGGCGGCGTTTCCGTGCTAGAACGAAGTTTATCGATGCGTTCGCGAATCGATGTCGCGTGTAAATGGCGCTGGCGCGAGCCGTGGGCACAAAAGATGACCAGCGCGAAATTGAATTCCTTTTGCCAGGCTGGTTCCTTGGTGGCGGCCATCTTGGAATTCCCTGATATTCCATAGTATCGCAATATCCTGTCGCGTCATGATCGGATATTGTGAGCGGGCAGTTGCGAACGACAGCTTTTATGACTATGGATGCTCGGCTGGCGCGCGGATTGTCACGTTAGATGGATTGACTTGTTAAATCTGTGTTAACGAATTTGTTATCCGTCGTTTGTACACGTGTCCGCAGGTTATTGGAAAGTTTTAGTAGGGCCGCTCGTTTATGGCAATTCTCCAAGCTTTGAACGATTTTTTTCCCGTATCTCCGTGTTTGAAATAAAATACATTGATTCCGCGTGTTCCGTCAGATTGTAACAGAGTTCTTGAGTAAATGATTCTGCGTTCTTTTTAATTATAAAATTACATACACGGTGATTCTTAATTATGTAGACCGTTAGAAATAGAAGTTTCATAACTTCAAGCATGGAGTTTGATGGTTTCGAGTATTTCTCTGCAGTGAAAGCTTACTATCTCGAATTTTTGAAATTGTATACAACTTTATAGGGATTGGATGGGAGCAAATAGTTCATACTTTGTGTCCATCGAATCTGCCTGTACATTTCGACGTCGATGCACGTATTTCGAGAGTTACGAAAGCAATCCTTGCCGTTCCTCGTTCAATTTCGAAATCGATTATTGTCGTCTGGTCGTTCTATCCCCTCGAGTGCACGGGTTTTTAGGAACAGCCGGGAAAGCGGAAGGTGGGTAAGTTACTTGGCATGCAGGACGAGGATAGTCAGGGCTGGAATTCCGTATGGATTAAGTAACCCCGTGTACATAAGCCCGGATAGAATCGTGTACACGTACACAGGCAGCATGCTTGAAGCTTTAAACGTGCATTTTTAAACGCCGCGCAGTGCATCGCGACTCCGTGAGAAAGAAGCTTGATTCATTCGTCGTTTAACGAGTCTTCATTTAACACGGGGTTACGTTGTTCTCGCGTATGCACAGATTAGAAGAAATCGCCACGACAGCGGCGTTTTTCTGAGTAATAATGAATTTTTCAAACGTGTTTCCTCCCAACTTTCATCAGAATTACTTTCGCGATTGCACGGTGTTATAGTTTCGGTCTAGATCCCGATGAAAAGGCAACCGATGTTTCAGGATGAAAGCTGTTTCACCTAATTACAATAATTTGATGATTTCGCTTTTCTGATTTTTATTGCAGTTCAAACCGTTTAGAAACTTCAGAATTTTCAATTTCAAATCTAAAGCTTCAACATTTTAATTCTCAAATTTAAAGTTTCTAGGCTTCTATTTTCGAATTTAGAGTTTCAAAGATTTCAATCTTCAAATTTGAGATTCCAAATTTCCATAATTCTACGTATACATAATTCTATTCTACGAATAATTCTAATAATTCTACGAATCCGATACTGTGTACATCGAATTCACTTTACCGCCTCGAACTCGTCGCGAAGTTTCAGTTTCACGTTTCACATAATTACGTGCAACGCCACGTTTGTTCTTTCACAAGCGTTACCTCGTCCGCGGGTAACTCGCTCGCACGATAATATAATAATATATTCGACAAGGCGTGGGGGCGGCTATAAAATCTTGTCAAAGTTGTCGGTCTCGTTTTGCCTCGCGGCTTCTTTCGCGTTTTCTTTATATCGTCGCTCGTTCTCCACGTTTTTCCCCCTCGTTGTGTCCTCCCTCTTTCTCTTTCTCGTCGTGCTTGGACGCGCGACGCGGGTGGAGAAAAGACGGGACGGTGATGCGGGGTGACAACGCAATTTCGCGGCGAAAACAGGGCGAGGGGAGCGTATAAAGAGATTGTCTTTCGCCGTGGCCCGCTTAAAAATTTGCCGGGCGTGGAATAAAAGTGGCCGGCGCGGTGTCTAGCGGGTTTACGTTCACGGGCGAGTGTGCCAGAATTACCGTGGACCGTCGGGTAGACGTTCCCCTCTTATGTTTGCGCGACGCTGGTAACGAAGAAAGTGTAACGCAAAGTTACGAGATAATAAACCAATCATTATTTTTTAAATCTGTAATAATTCATATTAAAATCGTATATGTATACTTATAGAATTATACTCGATATACAGATCTATAGTGATTAATCAAACGATTCATAAATAATTACTAGTTAACCCTTTCCACTCGAGCGGCGCTGCTATGGCGCCTGGGAGGTTTGATGCGTCCAAAGTACAATACTTAATAGATTTTGTTGTATTCAATGCGAAAATAAATAAATTGGTGAAATTTTATCATTCGAATACGTTTGTCTCAGTATAAAATAATTTTAAGATACCTATAAAATGCTTCCCTAATATAGCCGAAATCGTCTCGAGTTGCTGATTCGATTTAGTGAAATGGCCTCGAGTGTAAAGGGTTAATACGGAGACAGACGATCTGCCATAGGTCAGCGATTTGTTTATGTTGCTGGTGTCACGGGGAAATTCCGTGAACGAAGAATTCAAAGGAAATCGTGATCTGTTTTGTCTGAGGTCCGTGATCGCCAGTGATATAGGTCAAGGAATTGAATCGCAAGGGGACCGTAATCACCTTGAGTCGATACAATACAATATGGCTACTCTGGAGTATCACAGTAGTGTACGCACAGTAGTACGTTAAATATTTTAAGGAGTTTTGGAAACTAAATCGTAACGTCTTATTTTATTTAGTAAAAATCAGTCTAAGGTAGATTGAGCAGAGATTTGACACACAGCTGAATGAATAAGCGACTGAGTTTTTTTTCGGATTGGTGTTGAAGTTTTTATAAATGTTTATATCGCAGAGTTTTTAGAAATCTAAGACACTTAATTAGAATTGGGGTGTTGCTCAAGGGGTTATCGCGGAGGTCACACCGGCAAGACTATAAACGTATCCGTTAGTCGTCCTGACGAAAGAACGTCGTCGCGAAGAACCGTGTTATCGTCGAGTGATTAAATTTTTGTCCAATGTTGACTCAGTTAAATTCCTCGGAAGATTGTGTAAAATGTAAAATTCTCGCTCGAGAGTTCGGGCACGTTTTACGAGAGGACTAGAGAGACGTCTGAACGTTAGGAGACGATCGAAGGGATGAAAGGGGGGTGCATCGTCGAAAATTTTCGCGAGAACGAACGTTCGGCAAGTCGCGTTAAATCCAACCCCCTGGAGCTTGCTGTAAATGTAATCAGTATTTCACCCTTTATCCGCTTTCACGGGGAAACCGCAAAATAAACGTAGGCCACGAGACCGACGGGATGCAAAGAGGAGGGCAGCTATGAGAAGACACGCCCCGGTTTGCAGCGGCAGCGATCTTTTTGAACGCATCGGCTTTGCCCCACGCATATTTCACATACGCTGACTGGTGCATTTTCCTATTTCACCCCGATCCCTCCGTTCTGCCTGCCGGACGAGCCACGGAAACGGGTTGCACACACCGAGACTTAACCGACAAGCGACATTTGACTTCGCGACAGTTTCCCGTACTTGCGGATCTTCTCCTCGAAGACTCGCGAAACGGATGACAAGACGAGATGAGAGAGAAACAGGGGGGAGGGAAGTGGTTTTGTTTGAACAGTCAGTTACCTTTCCCTGGTTGAGACCCAAAAGCGAGGGCGGATTCCGTTCGGTTGCCGAAGAGATCCGACCACGGGCAAACTTTCTGGCCGATATTAAACGCGGCCGACAACGTTGCTGTGCGTTCGGTTTGTTTAGATCTTGGATTATTTTTGAGCGGGCTTGACGATACGCTGTAATTCTAAGCTGATCTTTCAGCAACCGTGAACCTTCGAGAACGGACGCATTGTTTCTTCCATCTCTAATGTATGCTTTGACACGTTCGTAGAAATGGGATTAGGTCTGGTTTTTGACTGTTCTAGTATCAAAATTTTATTGTCTTAATAGATAAGAAAGTTACGTATAATTTTGGGAGAAATTATGATTGTTGTTTAATGTTGAGTTACGTATATTGTTTTATTGAATAATCGAAAAGCAATGATATCCTCCAATTTTGAAAGAAATGGATTGGATTACTGTCTGTAATCTTCATACGCAAATATTAGGGGGTACAATTTATGTAATAGCTTTCAATTTCAGAATTTACAGAAATTATTGTTTAGTTCATTACAAATTAACGTATTTTCAGATAGAATAATATCTTGGAAATAAGGGGTAGTAAGCAGTGTAATAAAGTTATTAGTTATCGTAATTGAAGTTTAACATTTTTCATTAACGGGGGTACTTTCATTGATCTCCGTTTTTTGGTGTAAATTGCAAACGTAGTATTTAAGAAAAAAAAGACAAGGGAAATTATAATTAAAACGAAGCTCAAAATGATCGCGTAGCTCTAATCAATTTGCCTTCGTCAGGTTTTCCAATGCCTCCGACGAAATTCCCGGGTCCCGGCGAAATTATCAAGCTCTCCCCCTCCTATTTCGTTCGTTCGTTAACGACGTTGTTAGCAAGACGAAATTGTCTTATCATTACCGACTCCGCGAGCGAGTTAGAACCGAAGGTATCGATCGCGATCAAGCTGGTCCTGTAGTTAAAAGTGTTAATTTACGTTCGATAATTTGTGACGCGACACAATGAAAAATTAACATGTCCACCAATGCACACGCAGAGTAGCTCGACCTCGTTCATTATAGGGAAACTGAATGATAGATAAGAAAAATGTGAATAAATAACGATGCATACGCTATAAGCTGAATACTGAAACCATAAATTATAAAACGAACGTCTATTTATACCATCAACTAAGTTGGACAGTCACACTCCGCTTAGTGTAAATATTTTCTCTTATCAATTTCAATTTTTCAATTTCCCAGACATTACCTCGGTTAACGTTCCACGCTCAAAGATTCTGTTTCGAACGCTTCTCGACTCATTCAATAATTCTATCATCCCCTCATTACATCGCTGAACGCATACGCTTTCCGTTGAACAGCGTTAGCTAAAGGTTCGCTAATCGCGAGCGAGCCTTCATCGAATTAATCTATTCCCCCCGTTTATTAATAACGTCGTGTAACGCGCGACGCGTTCGTTCGACTCGAAATAAACCGTCGTTCGTCGGTGTGCGTCGTCGGGCCGGATACGATTCGAGGGGTAGCTCTCGGCGCGATCGACATTCCGCCGCTGCCTACAGCCATTAATTAACATCGCGAATGGCTGATTAACATATTATCGCTGCGAGACAGCCGTCGGTGTCGGGAGTAGAGCCGAGTTGCTCGTAAGCGCGGAAGCGGCGAGATTGTGCGGCCCGGGAAAGGAGAAGGTGTACGACGGAGGACGAGAAGGTTGAGAAGGGGCAAAGCTGGGAGGGGGGAGGGTTACGGGGGAAAGTAGAGGAAAGGAGGAAGCAGGGGACCTGAATGCTGAGATTCAGCCTTTCAGAAACGAACAATAATGGCACGGGTGGGTGGGGGCAAGGCGAAGGGGGCGGAGGACGACAGAGGCAGCGTTGGAGAATCCCTCCAGGCACGTTCGACTATTAACCCCGTCGAGATTCGGAAACGCTCGGCGACTGAAACCACCGTCTCTACATCCAACCCCTTCTAGGACGTTTGAACGAGACTTCTACCCGGCCGCAGTGTCTCCGTAACAAGGGTGAACTCAATCCCCGAGCAGGCAGGCGCTACCCGGAGCCCCTGAATCAGTTTTCCCTAGCCTCTCTTAGCTCCGTGTCTCGGCGTGTCGTTCCGTCTATGCGTTTTTCTGACCCCGGCGAGTTGGCATGATTAAAACGAAATCGTCATCGCTGCCGTTGTCACGGCTACGGGGATATCGCGGCGTTTGACGATGCGCCGAACGGAAGCACGGTCGGGGCACGTAGCGACTACCTAGGGATCGTTGAAACTGTCGGCCTCGGTTGAAAGACACTGCCTTGTAGACGATCGGTCGATCCTGTTAACGAGAACAACGACGTTCTTACGATGAATACGGTTCGGCGTGATTAACGCGCGTTTAGGCGAGGCTTGAAAAATTGTCGCCGTAAGTTTTGTCCCACGCGTGCTGATGCGTTTAACCCTTTGAACTGTAACGATGCAACAGTCAGCTCGCCACGCTGCAAGCCGCCCGCAGTAACGACGTTACCGTTGCATTTTTATATTTATCTTAAAGCAGTGTGAACGTATATTTTGCGATCCACTTATTTTTGTTAGTGAACTACTAATATAGTGAACTACTAAACTAGTGAACTAATAATTTTTGTATAGACGACTTTTCTTTATTTTTCCTATTGGTTACTACTAAAATTGGGTTTTTTTAAAAAAAGTTTGTTTCATATAAAATAGGTGTTTAAATGACACTTTTCTCACAAAATGTCAAAATTTTCAAACTAACACAATATAAAGTATCAATATAATGATAAAAAAGTTATTTAACGAATTTAAAGAAAAACTCAGTTTTTGTTGGATATTTGGACAGTTATTGCGCAAGGATTAATTGGTGGCTCAGTTTGAAGTGGTTTCAATTAGCGACTTTTGTCAGCATCTTGTAGATAGTTCGGTGTTCTTCTCGATAGATAAGTTTAAAGGTAGAATTAAAGGTAAATTGAAGATTCTGCAATTTTCTAAAGAAGAGACATCCTGTTCAAGCGTATTCAATTCGGATGAATCGTCCTTGAACGGACAGTCGCGGCGAACAAATGTAGCTTTCTTTCATCTGATTAACTGCTTCGTTCGGATGGCTTTCAATTCTGTCGAATCGACGGCATTATTCAAGCAAAGCGAACGGTTGTAAATTTGTTATTAGACGGAGGGAGAGCTCTTTTCAGCGGGATCGATCAACGTATCCGTTGGAAAACGGGACGCCGTCCGTGCGATTTTTCAGCGTAACAACTCATTCGACCGATACTCGATTTCAAGCGCGAGCCTGTCGATCCCGCCTGGCGTTGAAGTCTTCCCGATGTAGATTGTAAATAATTACGCGTCACGATAAATAAATTACCCTAATGGATCGGGTGGCATGCGGTGTCGACGGAAGATCGGGAACATGATTCCCGAGACAGTTGTATTAATGATGCCACTGGTATCCATTGTGTATTCATTTTTGCCCGACCGCGCCAGCGGCCGGTTCCCTTCGTCGAGTTAGATAAAAGTGGAAAGTGCCGCGAGAACAATTTGTCATCAAGCGCGATGATACGACCGCCCGGAATTTATACATACATCTTTACGACGTACTAAATGACAACGTGTCCTTTCACGCGCGTAAATTACCCTACGACGCGACGCGATCGTTTTAGAAGTGATTCGCGAGAAGGTCGTAATTTTCCTGACGGGCGATATCCCTCGAGGAACGTTCGAAAAAAAATCTCTTTTTCGTATCGCCGCGACGCAATTCTTCTTGCGAACACGCGCGTGTAACCTGTACTGGTCAATAGTTCAAACGTTTCCCATGTACAACAATGCGGACGTTTTTATGCAGCAGTGATATCTGCAGTGACCCAGAAAGATACCGAATGATACACGTTTCTCTGCGATATCGAAAGTCATCGAAAATTTATGCGACACGTACAGGTACTTGTGTGTGCGCGCGCGCGCGCGCCCACCAGATCCACGTTTTCGCGTGCAATCTGGAACGGTTACATCGTCGATTAAGAAAACGTTTAAGCGGAGAATTTTCAATAACGAGGCTATAAAATTTACAGAGTTTCCGATGGAAATGTATATACTTTCAATGTATACGCTTTCGTACGCAAGATCATGTTGCAGACTGAATGGCCGCCATTGGCGATAGCCGTATTTCAGACTTAGCGTATTATCACGGTATCGCGTGTACAACCATGTTGCTGCTATCTATATGTACCTACGTGTGGATATTTACGTGTACGTGTATGCGCGTTCCTGAACGAACTTCGTATTCCCGTATCCCTAAGCGAAGTTCAAAAGTTCAACAATGCCTTACGGAGGTTTCATCTCAATAGCTCCAGACCGCACGATAAATAGCTTTCAAAGTTTCCTTTAACGATGCATTCGCGGATGATTCACGGCGAAAGGTTATGATTGGTATCCCCTGCTCCTCGAGATATAAAACATCTAACAAGAAGCGTGTATATTTCTTTTCACACCGACGTCTTATTATATTGAAATTTCGTTGGGCCGTATGTAACACCGATGCTTCGATAATTGTAACAGTTTAGAGGATGGATTTCCAAACCATGGATCTTGCCTCATCGATGAGTCGTAATATCGTTTCGAGTAGGTCACGTTAAATGTTAAAACGAATACATATTTATTTTGAAGAGTTTCACTCTTCATTCAAAATCATCATACTCGCAATTTAAAGATAATTCGTTTAAAGAAAATGAAAGAAAATTACGGTTTCTGTCTAATTTTATTCAGCTCGTAAATTTGCATCAAATCAATTTTGAATTGTCTTCGCCCAGCGAGTGATTCGTGAAAAATACCGTTTTTATAAATTGTCCTCTTAACTATTCACACTTTCGAACGAAGCGAAAGAATCAAGTGGTAGCGGTATACTTTCGTCAGACGTTCATCAAGCTCATCGAGCACCAGCAGGTCGCGTTTAAGCAACAGTTTCAAGGTGACTGAGCGCTTCAGCTCTGGTCACCGATGCGGCTCTGGTTATCGACAACTCAGGTTTCTGCTTTTCGAATTTATTAGCCGTCACCGTGCTCTAACGAGGTCGTAACTCGGGCACAAACGCTTCCACGTCAGCGGGGTGAAGTCATCACCGGGCGGTTGGCGTTTCGAAACTTCTCCGCACGCCATTGTGCCGGAATACATATTTCGAGGCGGTCGCTTTTCCTTTCCACCCTCTGCCCCCTCCCTCCCCCCCGCCGCCTGTTTCCATTCACTTTTCCCACGCGCGGACTGGCAGCGTCACGTTTCCACGCGAGGTTATGTATGTATCGAGTTGAGCCAAGTTGAAATTTACCGTACGCTTAGGCGAACGATGGAGCACCTGGTCGCGAGCCGTGCTTCCACGAGGATGAACGAGAGAGAGACAGATGGGACGAGTCACCGTGGAACGGAGTCGACGGGCGCGGGACAGAGACGCCTCGTCGGCGAACAGGGTCGCCGGAGGGGCCGCGTAATATGTAGACTAGCTGGTAAAGGCAAACCCGAACAATTTGCCGTAATAATCCGATAACTGATAATATTGGCAATTTAGCAGTGGCTAAACGGATCTCGCGGCGCGGCGCTGCGTACCGTTATCTCGATTATTGTTATTGTTCCTACTCGATGATCGTCGAATACACGTTTGCAGACACCATGATGCTGTTCTTTGTTTCTAGTCCTGTCGTTGATTTTTAACGAAACAGTGGTGGTATCGGCAAACAGAATTTGAATAGGTCAGCTAAGTAGCTTGGTATTGTTTTCCAAAGATTGTACCAACTTTGGAAACTGACATAGGCATTACTAGATCGTATTGCGAGGAGGTGACTGTGTGATCGCCTTGAAATTCAACGTAAATTTCGCAAAATTCAAAGAGATTTTAAGATAATTTGTACTCAGGCTTGGGCTTGCGTGCTAGGTACGCAGTTGTATTGATAGTTCTTGTTTTACGGTTAAAGCAAAGAAACGAAACTGTCGACACTTTGTTTACTATTTAATTCATGTTCCACGCTGATGAAGTCTTTGAATAGGGGAAAGAAAGGCCAAAGGGAGTAACAGACGGTGGGATTCGGAAAGTAGAGACGATAGGACAAAGGTGGAATGCATGAGATTTCGTGGTTTAGTCGCCTGAAATCGTTGGCTACGTCGAGAACAATTATTCGATTGATTTATCGCAGTTAACGTTAATTGATTGGAACCGAAGCAGGTGTATTTTGGATTCGTAGAGAGGTACTGTGAGAGGCTATGCTACATTGATCGATTTCGCAATAATACCATTGGTAAATTAACTTTGTTAACCAGCACCGCAATATGTGTACATCAGATCTCGTTTCTCCCAAAAATCGTGATTCAAATGTAATTTTCCAAATAAGTAACATAAAATTTATTATAATTAGTACTACCACTACCACTGTCTCGTCATTCGACTAAATTTGTTCATCGACGAATAATATTGTAGATACTACCAAAAAGTACCTAATCCATATCTTTTTACACTTTTTGGAACATATAGTGTAGTTAGCAAATATCATAATATTCATCGCACTGCTCTATTACCAAATAAACTATTAAACACTCTTAACGCAAGCCGCGTCTAATATTTCACAGTTTCAAACTATGCTTATAACTCAGACGTACAATAATCTCAGTGAAGAGTCCCGGGCAAGGGGTTAATTCTTCGATCGATTAGAACACGTTCTCCAGTCGCAACATGGTACTCGACACGCCGTAATTCCACTCATTTCCCACGCACCCAGACTTACACGCATACACACGCTCACGCGATTGTGCACACCTCTATGCGAAAGATTTAACGTTCGCGCGACCCTACATATAAAGGAAGCTTAAAAAGATACCGGGCGACTTACGATTTTTTCTCGTTATCTATTTCACCTGCACAAGCAGCGCAGGAGTAGCGAGTGTCAGGCATAAAGTAGGAAGGAAGACTCTTCCGTCGACTGATTCACCTGGCGCAGGCGCACGGACTACCCCATCCCTTCCCCCTGCTCTGTTTATGCCCCCTGCGCCCCGAGCCACCCCTTATAGCTATGGGGAAACGACGGAGACGGCCGACACGTTGGACGGAGACGAGTCGAGCCGAGTTTCGGGTTTCGGGTCGGCCGACAGTCGGACCGTGCTTCAGTCGGCCGGCGAACTCGCGTGCCGAGCCTTCGTGTTCCGGTGACGTTCCTCGTCGTCGACCACTGCATCCGGTTGGCTCGAGCCCGTTACACGACGCCGTTGCGAAACGACGCTCTCTCGACGCCGAGGACGCACACATTTTTTAATGCTCGCCGGGAACCGCGACAAGTCGTGCTCTCTCGTCGTGTCTCCGTTCGCGTCTCTTCCGTTAACGAAGACACGTTCGATCGCCAGTTTGGAAGATACGAGACGTCGCCCGAGACGCGCACTCCGTGGGGGTTGTTGCGAAAGTGCCGGTAGACGCTTAGCAGCGGTGCAGAGTGGTGCACTTGATCGCGAGGATGCCTAACAGGAGAGTGATCGAAGTTCTCGGAGATTGCGGTTCACCCTCGATACTATGACTGTCGTTAATGGGGCAATGAAGGATTCTAAACAGGATCACGCGGAAACTTTGCCAGTGTACAGTGGATGAGAGTGAATGGAGAGTACGGGGAGTGTCAATGTGTATAGTGCGTAGAACTTAGCAGGTAGCAAAGAAGAACCCTCGAAATCGTTACGACTAACTCGTTACGACGGCCACGTAGCGTCGGAGAAGAAAATCCATTAGCTTCTTCTTCTTCTTCTTCTTCTTCTACTTCTTCCTTTTCTTCTTCTTCTCTGTACTCGGTCGGGATCCGCTCGATTTCCTTCATTAATAACCCAGTAGCGAGTGTCCGGTGGCCGGAGAGTTCGGTGGAACTTTTTTCCGCGATGTACGATCCCACGCTCGCGATCCATTAAAGTCCATTAAGCGTCTGCTGGTGGCACGACCGGAAGTTCGAGGAATCGCCCTCCTCGCGGCTGGAGATTCTGATCGCCTTCTCGCCGCACCTCGCGACGAGAATTGTCGCCGACGCATACATATCTGCGAGCATATCCGCCGTACCTTATATCCTGGCGCTGTAATTACACATATCCAGCGACGACGCGTCGTCTCGGCCTGAGCCGTCGAATGGCGAAAAAAGGGGTGCAAGTTCAGAGAATTCGGCGAGGTTCATCAGGGTGAACGGGAGATGGGTCGATAGCGAACCGATGATGTCGCTTAGCCTGTGAGCCGCGACGTTCGGCGAAGGCGTACGATCCTGAGGGCCTAAGGAGATCGAAAAAGGAAATCGAATGGCCTAGCCTCTGGCACGCGGTGCAATCTAACGCGAACGAGGAGAGGAGAGGATAGGAGACAAGGAACGAATGCCTGTACGTTTCGTAGGATCGGTGGAACGTGTTTTGTCAGTGAAAGGACCCGTTAACAGCAGTTGATTTCTCCTCTTTTTCCCCTCTCTTCCCTTTTTTTTCTTTCTTTTAATCCTACCTCGTCCTTGGAGAGTGAAGTGCCGTGGAAACGAGAGGGGAGGATTACACAAAAGAAGAGGGACAACGCGTGTTAATTAAAGAGCAGGAGAGACCGGAGGGAAACGAACAGCCAGCCTGACAGGTAAATATTTACCGACGCCGTGGCACAGTAAAATCGTGCAATTTCAGCCGCGTTTTTCTTTCCCTCTATGCTCCCTCTATTCATTGCGACGCTGAACCAGGACAACCGGGACGGGCACGGGTGCAGGCGAGCACCGGGTACAGGAGTGTAAATGTTTTGCGCGTGTGACCTTCCGTTGAGGCGTGCGATCGAATCCTTCGCCGTGGACTCATCTCGGTTGAAGGGGTCCTGGTCGCGGCACATGGCGTCGTAAAAAGAAAGAAAAAGGAAACAGTCCGAAGGTTTTACGCGAACCGAGTTCCCCTTCTAGTCTTTCCCCTCTTTAACAGGGGACACAAAGATTTTCCCGTTTCGTGTCCGTTCATCCTGCTGCGTACGAATTTTCGAAGCCTCGCACGTTTACGGCTTCCGTGATCGGCTCCTTTTCAAGCGAAATTGGATTTTCGATCTATCCCGGTCATCCTTTCGTTCGATCGCCTTTGGGATGAAGGCGACCTCGCTCGTTTCTGTCTTTCGTCCTTTGAGCCCCTCGCTGGGATTATCAAACGGGTCAAAACGAACAAATTCGAAATTTTTCATCGAAACTTGATAAATTTACCAACTTAGTGTCTACATTTCTGAAAATCTACTGTGATCACTTGTTTCCCTCGCAATAAGGTCTTTTTTTCATACAATTTTCATACGATCTTCAATTTACATTTCTGAGAATCTACTGTGATCGCTAAGATTTCAATGCGCTTACTTTGTCGTAAATAAGTATTCTAGAAGTTCTAACGTCGAATATCCAAATTGATTGCCCTTGATTGATTGATCCATCGCTTAACCCAGTTTTTTTTTATTAATAATTGGTTGAATTAAGGCGAGGGAGAGGCAGGTTGTTCGTCGAAGGCTGATTCTTCTCGCTCGTTTTTCAGCGTTTCTCCTGAATACGGCTGATACCGTGCAGCAGGGGTGAATAGGGCTCGGCATGCGAGCGCGTATGTAACGTTGCGCCGCACGGCACTCGACGTTTTACGTCCTGCTGAATTAGAATCACGGGAAGTCACATGACCGGACGCGTTGTACGCGAGCAATCGATCTGCCAGGTGCCATAATTCTTGCCCACTTTACGCTCGCTTACATACGTACCTACGTAACCCCTTTCCTGTGACGTGGATCGTTTACAACTCGTTGTTTCGTGGCCCGAAGATGTATGTTAATGCTCTTTTTCCAGTGGAAACAGCTTGTCCGGTTCCGTGCAACAAACTACTGAAATTTTTCGCTGTGTATTTTTCACGGGGTCGGTTTAAAGCGTGCCTTCGCCCCATCCTCCCGGTGTTGCATCGGTGTTTTACGCGCGACAATTCGATGTTCTCGTTAATAGGGTATGCCGGCATATTTTACGGCTCGTCCATTGACTGACAGCGTGACATTCAACTGCCGGTCACGCGTGCACGTAATAGACGTGATCGGAGTTTTACGGCCGTGTTGTGATAACAGGCGAATCTTTCGTGCTCGTTTGTACACCATAAAAATCAGAGCCACAGCTGGTTATCCGACGGGCTTTATTTAGATTCTGGGAAATGTTTTGGTATTTGTAGAAGATACCAGTGGAATCTGACGAGTAATAATTTTCGGAAAATTTCTGTTACTAGGACACGCGTGTGTAGCTTGATATGACTTTGACGTATTGGGTTTTTGATTTGTACCGTTGATTAGAGGGAAATTGACTTTCGATAGGATCTAACTGTGTGGTGTCTTCTAGGGGATATCTATTTTGATACTTCTGAGAATTTTTATCGATTTTAATTCATAATCAGGGATGACATTAATCGATCAAATACAACATGTAACGAATGGAAGTGTTTGAGCAATTTTGTGATTTACTGTATGTATGTTGAATACATTAATTTTATACTTAAGAAGGTAAAAGAATAATGTATAACACATTTATTACACTTTATTTTTAATGATACCATACTGAAAATTGTACTTCTTGCTTCTGACAATTCATCGTCGCGCGTCTGAGATCTCAGTCTCCCATATCTTACGTTCGTACTACTTAAAATGCAACCGCAGCCCCTTACATACAATGCATTGAATTATGCGTATCAAAACTATTTATATCGCGATCTCTACGAGATATAAACTTAGTGATCAATAATTTTACATCAAATATCCGTCAGTGTATCTATAATTATATATCAGAATCGTTTAAACTTCGGCGGATAACGGGACACAGATACAACGCGACGTCGCGCTCGAAGTGTTAACGAAAAAGAAAAACCGACTAAACCCTTTCGTTATTAGAATCTTAATCACGTTTCGCAAATTTGTTTGCGGCCCCGTTAAACGCCAGGCTGTTTGACCGATCGATAGCGATCACCCGCACGTGGCTTTCGTCGACTCGCCGGCGAAACGTGCAGAATTCCGGCCTCATATCGCGCGGTAATTCCGCGAACATTACCGGTCTTAATCGCGTGAAAGTTTACCCGGAAGCTCGCCGGTGTATCTGCTTAAGTTCTGTCGGCCGGCTGTATCCGAGGAAATCGATCGGCAACGCCCGGCCTCGTTGTAACGACGACGCCCGAGATAAAATCCTGATTGGACGAGTAACTCGGTAACGGAACGGTAACGAGGCCGATCGTGAATTACAACACGAGCACGCGATCGTCGTTGCCGATTCTCCGCACAACGAGCCCGGGTGCCTCGTGACGGTTGAAAACGGGACCATCGTTAACGAGCCCGGTCGAGGGCCTCCTCGTCGTTTCCCTTGTCCTGAAATCCAACTTACCACCGCCAACAATAGCAACAGCAACAGCAGCAGCAACAACAACGACGACGACGAGGGGAACGTAATTGAGTGGAATGGAAATATTAATAATTAAACGATCATGTCTGTTAATCGTAACGAAACAAATATTGAAGTGGCGTTATCGCATTGTTTTCGCTCTGGCTGAAACGCGTCAGGAATTATTATTCTTGTTGTTATTATCGTTGCGATTATTTGCGAAAATTAACAAAGGCTCTCGCATCCCTCGCGAAGCAGCAAAATATTATTCCCCGTGGCCATTACCGTATCGGTATTACCGGTAATTGCGCCGGCGAGCTTTTAACGGTTTGTTATCATTCATTAATACGGAAAGAACTCTCGCGATAGAGGAAGACAAACCGAGGCGTCTCGTTTTCTCTTGTTTCGTCTGGTTGAGCCGTTGCACGGGAATGATGATAACCTTGCAGTTAATGGGGAACCGGGAAGGGGAAGCAGTCCGTATCGAGTCAGCCGCGCCTGGCCAGTAGTAGTATCAACGACTCGGCGGGCAACGGTTCTCTTTTAACCGACAGGGTAATTAATTACGCCGCGCCAGCGCGCGAATTCTGTCCCCGTTCGGTGTCGTCGATACATTTATTGCCCTCTTCTCCATAAAAATTGGCCGACGTTCCGTTCCTCGATACGAATAGGGTATTTAGAAAGAGTTTCGGGTAATCTGTAAAAATCAAGCGTAGCTATAATGCGCGACGAAGTGACAGCATATTCTATGATTTCTAGCGTTTCTCGAGTAACTTCAATGCGGCATATCACGCCATATAATTACGAATCAAACTTTATTTTTACAGGGAAAGATTAGTATTATACGATGATGTGTGCAAATATATTTGATAAAAATTACATATCTGGAGAATATGGACGTGAATATAGCAAAAATCAATACTTTCTATCTATTTATCTCGTAAACTTAACGTCGCAGACTATTTTATCGGCCAGATTTGTCTTCAACGCATGAAAATTTATTAAACAACAAAAGCTCGTTGGTTTATTGTTTCGTATTTGTGCTATCATTTTGTCGCGCTCATTTTTCACACGAAAATGTTAAATTTATAGCAGGAAATGTATTCTGTGTTTAATCTTTATATGTATTATTAAGGAAGGTGGTACTATGTATCGATACGTGTGCAAAATTTGCATACATTACGTTAGACTGAAGAAAAATTAAAAATCATACGGTGTGCTATTATTTTGTCCCGTACTGTAATTGGAGATATTTTTCTTTCAAACTTTTCTCCCGGAACATCTGCCAACATTATTAATAAGTATTACTTTGCGAACTTTAGAGCCTGGAGAATTATATAGGTTTAAAAAGAAGAATTTTCGCGAGTTAATTAATAGAGATCGGCCGAGGAACAATTGCCGTATCGATGAATTGATTACTTCCCGGAGGCTTATTCATTTTTTTATAAATTTCATCGTTCAAAGCGGCAGTAGAATAACGTGAATAGGGACGGAACAAAATTTCCGTTTCCGTTTCCGTTATTCACCGTGTACGTGCACTGTTGTACCGTTCGTACATCCACGCTGGTGTTTTTTTTTTCGCTAATTAGAAGAAGATTGAGTGGGAAATTAAATTCTTAATGAATGAGATTTTATAAAACAGCCGGAACATATTGTTTCAGCCCGTTCGCGTTCCCTCTGTTGTTTATGCAAATCTCAATTCAACAAATTAACGAGTTAAATGTGTTTTGTGCGACAAGCAGCGACGCGTTAATGTTGCCGTATGTCCTGAATTTTGCAATGCACCTGTTATAATTTATAGTCGTGGAAAATTCTCTGTGTTAAAGCATTGAACTGCATTAATAATGTTGCGACGAAAACGGTGAAATTAAAAGTATTGTATGTTTAAACGAAATGTTTGGAAGCGAAAAGTATTTTGTCAAACTTTCACACAATTGCATGCCAAATATTAAAAAATTAACGGCACGAACGAAAGTAAAAGAAAATTAAAGATGGAATACCCAAGGAATCCGATGATTTTTCATGAAACGAAATGAACTTCTCCAAAAATTAGGATCTCATTTCTTTTTTATTCATTTCTATAACTTTCCTCCTTTCTTTTATTGTACGTCTATACTGAATAATTTGGTGTACAATGTTTTTCATCGTCCCCATTGTCTTCACTGTTCCTTTCAAATTTTCGGTTAGTCCACCCTGTTCCATCGTCACGTTCGTCGCGTGGCTCAGTTAATTATGAGGTTGTTCGTTTCTTCAACTTTGCTGTCCCCCTCCCTCTCGCTCCTTTCGTCCTCGTTTTATTTTCAATAATTCGAAAACGGTGACGTCTGTCTGGTCCACTGTTTACGAGCGGACGAAGTTGCTGGCGTCGTCGTTGTTCGACGAATTATTTAGTGGAAGAAACAGAAGTCGCGATAGTTCTCCGGCGGTGCTCGTTAACAACGATTTATAAGTTCGAACAATTATTCAGCGGAGCAATTGGACCACTCGAGAACCACGGGTCACGTGCTACGACTTTCAGGCAAGAAAATAATTTTGCCTGCGTCCGTTTTGTCCCTCCTCCTACCCCCTCCTCGTCGCCCCGAACCTCTTTCGCTTATCCGTCGGACAAAACGCTTCGCGGGCTGCTTTCGATTTACGCGCGAACAAAACGAGCGGGCTCCTGAACTTTGAACAATCACAAATGTACTCGGGACAAGAGGCGGTGTGTATCTTTTTCAACGATCAGACGCTGGGTTAGTTTCAAACTTTCGATTCAAGTCGGGATTCTACCAACGAAACAATTATCTTCTGTTTCACAAAAAGGAACGTCCAACGATGATAATGCAAACGGAAGTATGAATATCTGATGAGGTAAACGAAAATAATGAATGATAATAGAGTGTTCGCTACGTTACGTTTCTTCTTTCTGTGTTTATGGGGAACGTGATTGAAAACGGTGTGATTTTGAGAAAAGGCGTTAGAGTGTTTGGATCGACAAGCGAAAGTGGAGTGTTTCTGATTGTGAAACGCGAAGGAAAAGGATTTGAGATGACACGATACTGAGGAATTTTTACGAGATCGAATGTTAGAAGCGGATTTATGATCTTGCTGCCTTAGGTTGCCATATTTTTACCACTTGGTAATAAAAAGAAAAGGTGGGGAGAGGGATCGCAAACACATAAAATTGTAGGTTGCAACGCCTTCTTTTGTGAAAATCTATTAATTTTTCTAAAAATTCTTGATCTTGATCTTGGCCTTTAATTAACTTACAATCAAATAAAAGGCGTTAGAGTGTTTGGATCGACAAGCTAAAGTAGAATGTTTCTGATTGTGAAACGCGAAGGAAAAGGATTTGAGATGACACGATACTGAGGAATTTTGACGAGATCGAATGTTAGAAGCGGATTCATGATCTTGCTGCCTTAGACTGCCATATTTTTACCACTTGGTAATAGAAAGGAAAGGTGGGGAGAGGGATCGCAAACACATAAAATCGTAGGTTGCAACGCACTCTTCTGCGAAAATCTATTAATCTTTCTAAAAATTCTTGATCTTGATCTTGGCCTTTAATTAACTTAAAATCAAATAAAAGACGTTAGAGTGTTTGGATCGACAAGCGAATGTGGAGTGTTTCTGATCGTGAAACGTGAAGGAAAAGGATTTGAGATGACACGATACTGAGGAATTTTTACGAGATCGAATGTTAGAAGCGGATTTATGATCTTGCTGCCTTAGGTTGCCATATTTTTACCACTTGGTAATAAAAAGAAAAGGTGGGGAGAGGGATCGCAAACACATAAAATTGTAGGTTGCAACGCCTTCTTTTGTGAAAATCTATTAATTTTTCTAAAAATTCTTGATCTTGATCTTGGCCTTTAATTAACTTACAATCAAATAAAAGGCGTTAGAGTGTTTGGATCGACAAGCTAAAGTAGAATGTTTCTGATTGTGAAACGCGAAGGAAAAGGATTTGAGATGACACGATACTGAGGAATTTTGACGAGATCGAATGTTAGAAGCGGATTCATGATCTTGCTGCCTTAGACTGCCATATTTTTACCACTTGGTAATAGAAAGGAAAGGTGGGGAGAGGGATCGCAAACACATAAAATCGTAGGTTGCAACGCACTCTTCTGCGAAAATCTATTAATCTTTCTAAAAATTCTTGATCTTGATCTTGGCCTTTAATTAACTTAAAATCAAATAAAATTTCAAGAATTTTACACTTTTCAATTTCATGATAGAAATAATTGTTGAGAATTCTATAATTAGTCGTTTTATAAATAAATTATTCATTAAAAAAAAATATTAGATTTAATGTAAGAAGAAGAATTTTTATTTTAAAAATTATTTGACATTTAAAAACTGCCATAGTCAAATCTAAATCTGCCATAGTCAAATGTGTCGAGTGAAAAAGATTAGAGTCGAATGAAAGAAAGTTGTTGCATAAAAAAATATAGGGTGTAAAAGCAGCATACGAGGGTACTGTGTTCAGAAAGTTCGAAAGCGAGAGTTTATGTTAGAAGTGTTGGGACGTTGAGGAAATAAATGATCAATACTAACTCACCGTATAATACCTTTATTAAAATTTCGTTAAACTATTGAGTGACTAAGTTTTTTCGTTTTGAGGCTCGAGGAAGGAATGCCTGCCCAAATTCCTTTTTGCAGGCCTATCACCTCTTCGTACTCGAATATTTAAGGAAATAAAAGAGGGAGGTAAAAGTTTTTCCGAGCTGCACCAGGCCTCGAACCATATCCAATTCGTTTATTACACCCGGGGCCCGAGCATTCGAATTCGAGTACATTTTTCCTCCACTCCGTATTTTTTGTGCGTATTGTACGCCACAGAAGTATTTTTATTTAGTGAACGTTATTTCATCACAGTTAACCCTTTGCGTACGAGTGTCGGATATATCCGCCCAACTCTCGCTCTGCGGCTGGCGTTTGCCTGTCGTAAACGACACGTATAAGATTTGCATGGGTATACTAGCCTAAGAAGTCAAGTTGGCCTAAATTTGTTTGTTTATGATTTTGTTAGATTTTATGAAAAACTTATTTAAATACAGCTTTAGTTTTTATAACACACATGCGCGACGTAACTGTTTTCTTTACTGCTCCGTCCGCAAACGGTTAAACTGTACTTTTCCCCTTCTCGTGCCTCTAAACCGCATAAACGCGTGATTCAATAAAAATGATAACCTACGTTCATTTTCTCCTCATCAACAGTTCTCGTAACAACGTTATCCGTGTGTTAAGAGCTTGCGTTCGTGTTGCAGCGTTACAAGTGTTAGAAGTGTACATTGCAATTAAAACCGTGTGTTGTAATCAGATTTCGGTTTGTCGATATTTTACAGGTAGCATATTTACAGTAAATCGAAATTATTATCTCCATTAATCACCGTTTGTACGGCAGTTTCGGTTTCGCACGGATGGGTGATCACCGAAGGGATGGGATATTCATGAATGACTGCCACTTCAAAAGTGGGACGATGCAAACGTTTAATCGATATCCCGTAACCTGTCATTATATCCGTGTATACAACCCACACATGTGCGTATCTACGTTTATCTACGGAATAATAATAACTGCGCCGTGTCGAGGTCATGAATTATATCCGCGATAATCGTTACATTATGGAGTTTATCTGAAACGTTTCGCGTTGCACGTCCTGTAAAATGTTATTCGAGAAGTTATTTACACTCGTCCGCGGTGTCTGAAGCGAGGGCGAGAGAAGAAAAAAAAAGGAGAAGGGACAGAAATTCCAGTGAAGTTTCTCATTAAAAGTTTACGCAGGCTAGGAAAGAAAGGGGCAGGGAGTCGGAAAAAGAAAACAAGCCGGATGCACTTGCAGCATTGATATCGTAAATAATGATTCATCAGACCCAGGCGGTACCTTTTTCCCCGGTGACTCTGTTTGAAAACACCGGCGATCGTTGATTAAGTTCTCGTTAAAACTTCCCTTTGATCTTATTTATTTCACTCGGCTAACTCGAGTCGCTCGATATTCACTCCGTCAAAACCGAACTTGATAAGTATATAAAACGAGCACGCCGGCGTCCGAAAGGAATTTCATTTCCCGTGCTCGCGTTTTCCTTTCGCCTTCCGTCCTTCTCTCCCTCGTTTGGCGGGACGCGATGCGTTTACTTATAACCGTTTCCACGAGAAACACTCCACGCTGTTTGCTCGCGACTGTACACCTCCGCTGGGGGAGAGTTAGAAGGGAAACACGAAATCGTTTCCCTGCAATAAATCACTCGTTCAGCGTTGCCAGGGACATCGGAGATGACGTAAAAACGTCGAAATCTCTGGTTTCAGCCCGTTTCGGTCTGCGTTCTCGAGTTTTGCGCGATCGTCTCGAGGCATCGGCCATGGTCACTCTAAACACTGTACGTGTTGGAATGCACAGGCCCATGCGGCCAAAGAATTTGGAAAAGTTCGTAAAAACCCAGGCAGGTCCAAGTGTTTTGCGTATTCTTGGGCTGCGTCTGGAACCGAAACCCCTTCTCTGTATATACTTTGTAAAAATAAAAGAAAGCCTAGTTTCGAGAGCGATACGAGTAGCTACTATCGCTCTCGCCTGGAAAACGCAGCGTCCTTGTTTTATTTCTCGAGCCTATCCCCTTTCTACCTTTAACAGTTCGCGTAACCAGGATGTGAAACGCGATTCAAGATGCGTTTAAGGTAAACGCCTACCTCCATTCACCGGGGGTATCGTTCTCCCTTCCTCCCTCCCGCCCTTCGCTCACCGTTCGACGCACAGTCACCTTCTGAAACTGGTCTGAAACTGCGGCCGCCTCTCTTTCGTCGGCGAAACCGCAGCCGCAGCTATCAGAGGAATCCGTGCACTTTCAATTAAAGTGACGCAGCTCGGCTGCATTAAGGGCGCTCGAGGCTCCACGGCGTTATAGCTTCAATTAAGGGTTAGAGGATGCGAGGGACGGACGGACGGGCGGGGGCCTCTGTCGGCTTGCCAGGTTCTCCGGCGTTTATTTTAAGCCGGGCCTCCTTGAAAGGAGCCGAGCATCCGCCGGCCGCGTTCAGGAACAACGACGATGAGGTACGCGCGACCGCAAGGCTGAAAAAAGAACGGTCCGAGTGTCTGAAGGCTCAACAAAGTTTCATTTAAAAAGCTAATTAACTTATCCAATTACCGTCCCGCTCGCTGGGAGTGCACCGCGACTCCGCGAGCCCCGGGGAAAAAAAAGATGGAGGATCCGGCGACCGCGTCCGATTTCCTCTCTTACATCCGTCCGATCTCTGTCTTCTCCACTCGTTCCCTCGCTCCGCCTCTTTCTGCTTGAAACGCCACGGGATTTCTGTGGCGAAAGCGTGCCGCTGGTTCGACGATGAGAACCGGAGGCGGATGAAGACCGTGAAAGAGAGGCTGGATTAAGGGAAGAAAGGGCAGGGGAATCAATTTAGCCCGCGACCATGCCGATCTTTTATGAGGAACCGCACGGATTACGGGGCCGCAAGAAATACAAATCGTCTCTACGGTAACGGCCCGCTGATCCTCCTGATTAATGACTCCCTTCTATCCTCTCAACGCGTTTTCTCGGATGCACGCGCACTCGTCCCCGTTTTCGTTGCGCGGCGTTACTTTAACCGATCGAAGCTACGGATCCACGCGCGCGAACGTGCTCACCTAGGTATATATCTTCGATATTATCCGCGAGAATATTGTCATGGTTGAGATAAAAATTATTCTTGGGTTGAGGATGATCTACGTATTTCATTTAGTTATACCTTTAATCTAGAACAGTGAAATATATTCGTTGATGTTGGAAGGTGCTAAAATTTACCCTATCTTAGAATTTTGTTATAATTCTCCTAACTGTTATTCGATCCTTGTTCCCACAAGAATTTAGTACATCTGTGCACACTGTATCGTTTCACGCGTGGAAGTAGATGTTTTGAGAATTGTCAACTGTTATCTTCGACACATCGATCGCCTCTCAAACTCTTTAGAAACGAAGGAGAGATACATTTATTACGGGTTAGATGGAAAAAGGTATTGGTGTAGTTAACACGATAACTCTCAAATAAGAAGACCATTTGTTTCATGGGGGATAATCTCACCAGAATTAAACCTGCGGAAGGTGCGTCAGTAAAATATGTACACCGCGGTATTTCTAAAGCCACGATAACACATGTATCGAAGAATTTCCGATTTTACTATCGTTCCGCTGTACTTTCGGAGCAACGAAGTATGATAACTCGGTTCCAGTGTCCTCGTTCGGTTCGCCGGTTGTAGGACAACGGGAACGCACGAAATGTGCCAGCAGAGATGAGTTATTCGAGACATATTTGTCGATCGTGGCCGGTGGCTGAATTCAAAGCGGCACCGGATTAAACGCGGCTATTATAGCTTGCGGCCCGATTGATCTGGATAATCTTGTTACTCCCCGTTTTTTTTTCCTCCCTGTTGCTGCCCCGCGTTTTGTATCGGCCCCCTCCTCTTCCGCGCCCTTCGTCTGCCCGCCCCTAATTCAGCCGCGCCACTACCAGGTGCTGCACAGGGACGCAAATAATGACGCGGCTGGATAAACCGACAGACGGACAGACCCTGTCTGGATTTGTGGCCCGTGTATCCACACGTGAGAAAATATCGTGTTTACCATACCTGATCAAATAGTGCACGTGCGTATCATGCACAGGTTGGCCGCACCCCACCGCGCGTCCCTTCTTCTCTGTCCTCGGTTTCTCGCCGTGTAAATGCATCGATTGCGCGCGCCACGGTATGAATCGAAGCGAAGGACGCTCGATAAATAGTGTTTGCGAACAAACTTGTAACGCATATGCGAGTACGAATGTATTTTAAGTATTTTCGATCTCGAAACGAAGACTCTTCGTCTCATTTGTCGAGTATTGCATAAATGGGCGAAGACTGCGTATAGCGTGGAGGAATATTACAAGCGAAGCGGATATAATAATTAGGGGGTGGGGGGTTATCTGTGTTTGGTCTGCAATCTGCATTGTTTATAGAGTCTATTGATCGCTAATTAAATGGTGAACAAGTATTTCGTTTGCTAGTTTCTAAAAAGACGCACCAATTAATGGATCTACCTGCTGTCTGACCAAACTCGTACTGATACTACTGCCGGTATAAATATCTGTGATATCTAATGATCGTCAATTATGTATAGTGAAAAATCTTTTTATTTATTGATTTAAACAGGCGTAGCATGAAAATTAATGTTATTATCAAATGGTCTGACTAAATTTTGATCTATACTACTGCGAATATAAACTTTCCCTGTCTAGCTATGATCAGTTAAGTAATGAGTAATCCTTTTTCGGTTGGGGAAACTTCATGTAAATTATCGAATCTCTCGATTGTCCGACTACAGTAGCGCATATAAGTTTAAAACGAGAAAACAATATAAAGTATAGTACCATGGTTTATAAATATTATTCGTATACTCATTTTTATCGTTAGTAAGGTAAATATAGTACTTATCGAATAATACAGGACACGAAATTTGTTTACTGTACTTTTTCTTACATATTAATTACTTCATTTCTGTTGACCCTCTGGTCTTAAATTTTTAATTAGTTTATTTAATTATTTATATGGGAAAATGTCCCATCAGTACCATGCATGAAAGATATAGTGACATAGCTAGGCGGAATGTATAAGAGAAATTAAATATAATTAAGAATTAGGATAAATTAAAGTAAATTAGGTAAATAAAAATTAAAATACATTAACTTAAATTAAATTATAGTGGCATGTTAGATAGCATCCGTTTAAGCGAAGGAGGGTTTGAATTAAATAGATCTATGATTGATATGACATTGTTGACATTAATAATCATTCGGTTGATGCAAGTGATGATATTTTGTCCGCTGCTGTATATTCCGGCGGACATTACTGCAAGTCTGAGAAGTCCTTCGTTCCATCGAAGCGGACAGGACACGATATACGAACAATGCTCGCTCGTGTCAGCGGAGTATTAACCTTACCGGGCCAAGACATTGGCATTGTGACCTGACATTCTGGCCCAAGCCGAGCCGATATTTCGTGGAGTGCATACCGGTCGTGGAACGAGCGTCGCGTACACGCGGGTCACATTCTCGTTCTGCACCTCGATATGCACCGCGGTTATGCGAAGCGTTCGATGGGGATACAGCTAACCGCAAGACCACGCCATTTTTAACCACCGGCAATGAGCGAATCCACTAGAATTTCGTGGGCTACTCGACGATTTAATGTAGCATTCGGGTCAATTATTCGATTCGTCGTTGTTCACTTTGTGTGCTTTATTATTCTATTATTGGTGGCAGGAACGCTTCATTTACTTAACACTATTCCTACCACAACCGGTCGAATGACCGTTTTTTAAATTTCGATCAGAATTTCATAGATACAATGTAATTGAATCGCCTTTATGTTTTAGACTTTTCCTCGAATATACGTATAATACATTTTTCAATAGTCACTTCTTTCTTCATTATTTATTTTCTGAGAAAAATCTGTGGTCTGTCTTACGTGGGAATGTCGCGGTAGGATTAGGTATACGTGAAGTGTCGGTAGGAATAGTGTTAAAATTGTAAGAGTTGAGTAAAAACTGACAGTTAGTGTATTTTTAACGATAACATTTATTTAGACGGGAAGAACCCCTTAGTTAACAAAATCATAATAATAATAAAATCATTTTGAACATTATCGCTAATTAGAGGATACTTTGAAGTAAAAAGTGCCCCATTGAACGATTAAAAATTTGTATTGCAGTCAAAGGGTTAATGTATGAAATGAAACGGTAAAGCGAGGTTTTGAAACACAATGACCCATGGTTTATTTATTATACTGCGTTCAGATGTCTATTACAATGTAACTCTTTGTTAAATAACTTTTTACTCTTTCAGCTTCGATTTCTAAATAGTTATTCGCATTCTTTCAACTTTTACAGCAACGCACGTTCTCTCTTTCCTTTTTCTCTCCTTTCATTTTTCTTTTCTCAGTTCCACGTTTTTCAATTTTTATTAAAGTGGATATTAGTGGTTATGCAATGGATTCGATTTTCTGGATGAATGTTGCGTTTCATAAAACGTGAAACCGGACAATTTCATTCTAATTTTTTATCGTTTCTCGAACAGTGAATTGAAGATCATTGAAAAGTTAATTCTAAACGTAGAAATACGATTATGTCCCTTTTCAAGTTTGAACAATTTCATTTATAATCAATCATTTGGGGTGTAGCACTTGGTAGAATATTCCGTTCGTATTAGTAACAATTTTTGGCGAAGGAAGAACAGTTTCCGAGGGGACGAAGAAATTTCGTTGGCCTAGAAGAGAAATTTATGCCGCCGTGGGTAATATCGTCTCAAATTACCAGGAGATCGTGCATAATTCACCGGTGTCACCGCGAAGTACCCTCCTTGAGCTATGATCGCTTTATTATCTCGCGATTACCCGCACCGGTCCATTTGCATTAATTATCTTCGCCAGCTCGCGAAATAGAGTCGCGCTCGTCTGGTTCTGCCGGTGACGTACTTAAGCAACTGGTAAAGGATATAATAAATGTACTGGTCAGTCCTCCCGATCCCCGTAACCGGTCGCGATTACCGTATAATTTCAGATAAGAAATTTATCACTCGCGAAGAAAAAACAATTTCTGCTCAACGTCGTCCAAATGGGTACACGAAGAAAATCCATAAAACAGTGATTAAGCGTAAAGAGTCTTGGTTACTTCGTGAAGGATATTAAAGGCTATTAGTAAGAAACAAAGTGGGAAAATTATACGAGAGGGGTATTAAATTTAAACAATTCCGTTTCCTTTTGTATTTAAATTGAGTGAAATACTGTAAAATAGTTGGCGATTAATTTCAATATACAGTTGATAGAAACATGGAAGGTCTTTAAGTAAAGCGTTCGATTCAAAGAATTTTCCTTTCTTTTCTTTCTTTAGCTAGTGAAATACGTTATAGAACAGTGATCGGTTCGATTTCGTTCAGCTTCGATTGGAACTTAAGTGTCATTCAGAAATGGGTGCTTAACACATTGTTGACCGGTCACGAGTTAACTCGTGTCTTCCTACTCAAACGTTGCTGATCGGCCACGAATAAACTCGTGATCGATTGAAACTCGTGTTTCATTAATAAAACCCGTTAGGTCGTATCTCTTTTGAAATAAAAAAAAAAAATTGTTAAATAAACATTGCTTCATCGATAAAAGTGTTATGACGATTTTAGTAACGTGCAAGTTTGCCGAAAAACGTGCGGTCCCACGTACGTCTTACGGATTTCTTAGCGGTCCGCAGTGTGTTAAGAAAGGTACCTAAAGGAATATTAATTTTCAAGGATCTACCCGTTCCCATGATTAACGAGATGTGTCACACCATCGCTCAATAAACATGAAAGCAAGGAATCTCTATAAACGAAGCGCCGAATTCAAAGGATTCCCCTTTCCTGTATACAACTGGTAGCAAATATTATTATACAAGAGTGATCCGTATCGTCTTACCTTAACTATCATCCATCGTAAGAGGGTCACATAAAGAAATTCTAATCTTAAAGAACCCGTTTCACCCGTTTCCACGTTTAAATCACAGCAGGCACGTATCGCGCGGGAGATATCACATCGGCCGCGATGGGGCGTATAAAATGAACGGTTTTACTAGGCTCGTAGCGAGCTTTCGGTTCATGGCGCATCGACAGCCTGAAAATAGCTCGCTTGGTAAAAGGTATTGTCGTTGGAACGACCGCGTTGGTCACTGGAGGGCCCGTTTTTATACCCCCGGCGAAAGACACGAACCTCTAGAGAAAGGACGATCGAGCCATACTGCAAACTCTCGTGTTACAGCAGAGCCAATCTTCGGCCGTCTAACCGACAGCGAGCGCAGGAAAACGGTCTAGGGAAAGGGTTCACGGGAGAAACGGAGGTATAAAGGAATGAACGAGAGGGAGGGAGGGAGAGAACGATGGGAGAAGCGAGTCGAGAGAAAGGAAAGAGATTACCTCGCGTAAAATCGGGACAGGGCGACTTTTCGACGTTCGCGAGCCAGTCGTCGAGTCCCTTCCTCCTTCCCCTTTCATCGTCGGTAATTCCCGAGCTATCGTATAAGCTACTGGCTGTGACAGAACAAAGGTTCGCTGTAGCGGATTTTCCTCGGCGAACGACGATATACGCTCGAGTATTAACACTTCGCCGACCGGGAGCTTATTAACATTCAGCAAACGCATTTTGCTAAACGCACGGTGCCACACTTAATTAAACGCTATGTCCATTAAGAATTTGTTAGAAGTTGTACTTTGAAAAAGCAGAAAATGTATTTGATGAACCGTGAACAACACTAGTTTAAGACTGACTAATAAGAAAAGTAAATAGAATCAATGGCAGCGCCCTTGTTGTGGAAAAAGTGGAAGATCTCCCTATACGGTTGGGTAAATGTTAAAATTAAAATTAAAGACAGGAATCA
The DNA here is from genome assembly GCA_033822845.1 of Tetrapedia diversipes. NCBI lineage: Eukaryota > Metazoa > Arthropoda > Insecta > Hymenoptera > Apidae > Tetrapedia > Tetrapedia diversipes. The sequence continues at coordinate 104,698 of JAOPTO010002399.1, read as the reverse complement.
AACACCACGACCCATTCCATGAACGTTATATTTATTTCTGTTCTTTATTTTATAAAATCGATCGTATCCTCGTTACAACCCCTGACTGAACTCTGACTCTTTTATTCTAATTTTCTGGAATCATCAAAGCAGATGCTTTGAACGATTATCTGTTAATACGAGCGTGTTTTTATACTTAGGACAATTTGCATTCGTTGCTATTTCGCGTAAGCGAAGCGAGTATGTCGCTCGTAATTAATAAAGCTCGTTGTGTACAAGCAATTAGGTTGATGTATCTTTTTGCATTTCTGACTTTTGATGCAGAAGATTGCGAGAACGAAGATTTCTTTGCTGCACTTTGAAGCGAAACAAATTTTGTTTCGCAGTCCTCTTGTATTGTTATCGCTGTTATTAGCTTCATTTTTATCGTGCTCACGTAACAACCTTAGCAGCATTGAACGTGAAAGTAGAGGAAAGGATAGAGGGAAGAGGAAAAAGAAGAAAAGACAAATGAATCATAGTGGTGTAAAAGGTGAGGTTGAACTTAATTGCTGTTGTACGACGAAGCACATAAATCCTCTAACAATAACTCGCGGCTCCCCTTGGCTTCCAAGAATTTACGAACACGGTAAAACAATAATCCAAGCACGGTGAGACGGTCGAAGTGAAATTTTAACGTCGAGCAGACTGGCCCGCCCTCGATGGCGATGCTCCCTTCTCGAGGGTCCGAGGTATAGACTGTAACCGCGCAAGATTTCAGGGACGTGCATCGAGTCGCGTGCATGTGTGCGCAGTAAATTGTTTTTTTTTTTTCGCTGCACGAGGGATCCACAATGCTTCTTCCCTGTCGGGGCGGAATTCGTTGAGCGATGTTTACGGCGAAAAAGGGCGAAGACAAAGGTCGTGGCTGATGCGAAAGGGTCGCAGGCCGATGGTAAACCAAATTAAGGAACGAGGGGTGCGGTAAAGCAATTTCGCGAAACGTTCCTACGTCACTGGATAAGAATGGTGAACGGTGGATAATGTTGAGAGACGCAGTCACTGCGAAACTTATATCGTCGCGCGAAATTTTGGAAACATGGATTCTAAGGATTGTTAGAGTTGTAGAGAAGTAAAGAATTTAAAATTGTGCTGTTTCGGAAATTTTTTAAGAATAGAGTCTAGAAATGTGTTTACAGGTGTAGGAAAAGATTTGAAGCTGTGTTATCCTAGAAATTTCTTAAGTAAAGAGTATATGAAAGTATAAGAATCTGTAGCATTTAATTTCTAGGTGGTAAGGAAACGATGGGGGATAGATTGATATATGCAAGTGAAAACCGGAATTTGCACGGAGTGTAAGAATTGAAAACAGTGGTCCTATAGAAAAGTATTGCCTTAGATTTTTCCTTATTCGTCTATGAAACTATACGAATCTGTTATCGTATAAAATTATGATACGAAAATTATGGGTGAATTCATATACAAACATCTAGAACCAACATGTATTTCAAACACAGTAAAAATCACAAAAAGCGAAAGATTTGGAATCATGTTGCTTTAACACTATTCCTACCGCGACATTCCCACGTAAGAAAGACTACAAATTTTTCTCAAAAAATAAACAATGAATAAAGAAGTGAATATTGAAAAATGTATAAAGAAAAAGTTTAAAGTTTAACACTATTCCTACCACGACCGGTCAAATGACCGTTTTTAAAATTTCGATTAAAATTTCATAGATACAACGTAATTGAATCGCCTTTAAACTTTAGACTTTTCCTCAAATATACGTATAATACATTTCTCAATATTCACTTATTTTTTCATTGTTCATTTTTTGAGAAAAATTTGTAGCCCGTCTTACGTGGGAATGTCGCGGTAGGAATTAGGTATACCGGAAGCGTCGGTGGGAATAGCGTTAAAGGCGATTCAATTACATTGTATGTATGAAATTCTAATCGAAATTTTAAAAACGGTCGTTTGACCGATTGTGGTAGGAATGGTGTTAAAGGTTTTCAAGATCATAACAAAATTATGAGCTTCTCGATATCTGTTAGGTCTTGAAAAGCACATAAAATAAGAGGATAAGTCTGGTTTCTAATATTACAATAGCTTAACGTATTTTTTAGTTTCTTTAGAAAACCTTTGCCGTTTTACAACCCATAGTTCGCTAGTCGTAGCAGAAATAGGACCCAAGGAGTCATTACATTCCAGCCCGTTTTTTCCTTGGTTTATGGTCAAGTCACATCTGGTGTCAGAACCCTTAACTTTAGCCGTTAGAGTCTTTGTTTGCAGTTTTCATTCATGTCAAGGTACTCCTTAGGTTTATTACTCGCTATGGTCTTTTGAGAAAAACCCTTCAACGTCACAGATCTTACCACTTCCACTCGAACATAGCTACCCAATAAGAAATTAGTAGATCGTTTTCCCTCGCCTATAGCCAAATATTGTACGCCCACTCCGAGTTTTTGTAAAATGTGAAGTGTCTTCGAAGAGACACTCTCGTCACAACTTTGAAACAGTTTACATCTAAAATAAAGCCTAGTTCATCCGAAGTCGCAATCATTCATTTAGATACAGTCCACTCTATCACTCTAGTTATACGCGTTGTTTAATCGTCGCTAATACTGCCGACGCTGCAACGCACACATTACAATATCCACGCAATTTGTAATCTATTTCTATATATTTGATCGTTAGCGTGTCTTTGGTTAGACTCGCGACGTTATCATCTTCTCGTGCCCGTTACCACGTGAACCACATCGTGGACGCTTAAGCGTGCACGTGCATTGAGAACGGGAAACCGTGGAGTAGAGGTACGTACTCTCTCTCTCTGTTCGAGCGAACGACAGCGGGAAGTCAGCCCCGATCTTATACAGCTGGGAACATTCCCCTCGGTAACGTTTCGCCCGGCTGTAATACGGGTCGCGGCTCCGTGAAAAATACAAGCACCGTGCGCTGGGATTAATGGAACGTGTTCACCGGGACGGATCGAGGGAATTGAAGTAGATTCGTTAAAACATTTGCGGATGAGATATCGAGGAACTTTTGCGGGGTCGAGACTTTCTTTAATCCTCTCCAATGCCACGAGACATGGAAGTTACGTACGGTGACGCTCGTAAATGTCTGAGCGTTTTCCAACCGTCTCTTTTCTTTGCTTCATTCAAAGATGCGGAAACTTTAGAAATGTTGTCGGGTTGCTGTGTAAATCCGTTCTTTTTCGGTTTTTAATAAAGTATACGTTTCTATGATCGAATGAACGCTTACAAGCGTTAGCGAGTGTCTGCTGTTTTTAATTTCGTACTACTTGTTCGCTGCTCGACTACTGTATTCTATATGTTATATATTACTACGTTCACACATATTGTGAGTAAGTTATTTATATTGAACGTCAGCTCATAGATTTTAGATTGAAGTAATAAATTGTTAGTGGTTATACTTCTTGTGTAATAAACAAATAAATTTTTAATTATAAAAGATTAACACACTTTCGACGTTCACGTTGCAGGTTTATTTTTAATGAATATTTATTGTTATTTTATTATCATAATTGAAAGGAGAAAATTGTATCGATATTATTATTTATTGTTTATTATATTATGATATTGCTGCTTGTTGAACTTTGGCAGTCGATTGCTTGAAAGAATAACCAGTGATCGACGCCAGTAGCGGCGATGAACTTGCAAATAAAATTGCAGCGTGGTCTGCACGGGCGAGATTATCCTTAGAACAAGATCCTGCTAAACAGATCAATGGCGGTTGCTGGGATAATTGAATCGTGGTTGCAACAGTGGCCCGGTCTTATGTAGAATTTATGCAAATCGATCGTGTTCGGTTGCTAGGACCTCGCGTGTGCACGTGCAAGAGGAAGAGGATCGACAGAGATCGTTGCAAGGGCTTTCGAGAAAGCTCCTGGACAAATTGTTTCCCAGGGATAACGAGCGGCTCGATGTGGAAAAAGAAACGAATGTGGGTCGATCGATAATTCGAGCGTCCAGGGAAAAACTCCTCGATGGCCACCGGTTAATCTGCATAGAAGATTCGAATTAAGTTTTTGCCCGGTTCCGCGCGCGTGCAGCAACGATCGAGAATTGAAGTTGTCGATTATGGTTGCTTCTGGGACACGGCCAAGTTTTAAACGAACCCACGTACAGCTGTATCGATCGATGCATGCAACAGTCTACTTATACGAATCCTCGCGTGGGACATGTACTTTTTTTTTCGAAACTCCAGATTTCCCAGAACTTCTTTATCACTGAATATCGTAAAATTTCAAAACGGACCAACGGACAATTTTTTATGCGATAAACAAATTAAACTTTTCAAAGAGGGAAAGTTTGTAGCGATAACAGGTAATATTAGATCGCGTGAAATACGGGGTTCTAGCGATGAAATCGAACGAAGAAGAAATTGCAGCGCTGAAAAGAGCGGTATAAGAGTACCAGAGGAATGAATATCGGTAATGAAAGAGGCAGTGAAAAAGTCGCAGTGCTAAGGAGAAGCAATACAAGGGACATCAAAGAGAGAAATTTCAGTAATATATAGAGGGTAATGAAGAGAGGCCGAGGGAATTGCAATATTAAAAGAGAAAAACTACCAACGTGGAGCCACCAGCAGGATTTCAGTGGTGAAGAACAATGAAAGGATGTCATCACCATAAAAAAGGTGAGAAAATAGCAGTAGGTCGTAAGAAAGGGACGAAGCTTCCGCGTGTCACGGAACAACAATGGACAGATTCGAGGATGTCCTCGAATGAAAACGATTTGCAAATTTCTGGAGTGTTCAACGATTCCAAGATCTATCGACATCCAAGAACGACAGCTTAAAGGCAGAAATTTTTGTACGATTTTTTGTGAAAAGAAACGCGTTGTCGATAAAACTAGGCTTTCGAAATTTATGGGGGAAGAAAGTTTCGTTCGCGCTCTACGTCCGGGGAGCTGGCAGATCAAAGCATCGCATCCTGTCGGTGATGAATTATTATGGCTTATGGGGAAACTTATATGGAATTCTGTATTGCCCGGCTGACAGCAGCGAATTAGAACGCCTTATGGAACCCGTCCCCTCTTCGCGTTTCCCTCATACCTTGTATCGTTTCCTGCGAAAGCAATCGTTGAGGGAACGCTCCTGGTGTACGATGCTATCAATAATATATGACGTTCATAAAAATTTTCTTCTTCGCAGAATGTGTGTATTTAAAGGAGTCATTCGGTTGTAATATTTTTGCCGCAATTTCAAAGGTTACTACATTTAATACCTAAATTTCACTTAATTTGAGAATACACCAAACGTATTGGCTAGATATTTCTAATATGATACATATTATGTAGTAATAATTATTATTAATAAAGTATATAATACATAATATAATAATAATAATATAATATATAATACATAATATAATAATAATAATATAATATATAATACATAATATAATAATAATAATATAATATATAATACATAATATAATAATAATAATAATAATATAATAATACATAATATAATAATAATAATAATAATATAATAATATATATTATATTATTTTATCTAATATAATATGATTTTTAATATTTACGTTGTAATACTTATTTATTAGCGAATAGCTATTTATTTGGAACCCGTATTTTATAAATTAGTAATTCCTCGATTTATAGTGCGCTACTAATTAAGTATGCGCTACTAATAAGAATCACTCGATAAATCTTAACAGATCTATTTGAAAATCACTCGCACACGAAAGCAATTTCCATGCGACAGTGAAAGAAGGCGTCATTCAATGCATCGAATCGTGAAATGTACACCCGATCTTCAAAGCATTGGTAGCGTTTCCTTGTAACCAAAGATGGCGACCTTCTCCCATTCCCGCTCCACTCTATCCCCCTGCAAGGAACTCGTCTTGGCTAATTCTATTAGCCGTTCACGCAAAGCACGTTGCCTCGCCCTTTTCGCCTCTCCATCACTATAACGCGCCGTGAGCCTTTTCACGCTCGCGTATCCAACGATGACGCCTGTGTAACCTGTGCCCAACCTCCCTTCGTCGACTTTCTCGTACACCCTCCGGCCGCCATCTCAGGGGAGACCTTTATTAAGTCTTCAACTTCACAAGGTTGTCCATCAGACATCGATCTTTTGCGCATTGATCGTCATTAACCGTCGAGTTAATGCAACGAAAGAGGGACACGAGGTTATTGGTTATGGCGTTACTTTGCTCTGGCAATCACTTTGGAACGTTGCTTTGTATGGAGTTTAACGGGGTTTGGTTATTATATTCTTAGCTACGGAGCTCGCTTTAGGGAGGGATTAAATGTTATGTTCATTCTGTGGGCGACAACTTAAGAATCAATGATTCCTTGTCTCTGTAGTTGATGAATTATTATTTATTTATTTATTTATTTATTTATTTACTTATTTATTTATTTATTTATTTAAATGTAACTATACGAATTGGTTAGAACGAGTAACCTTATAGTGATATACTGATTAAAACAATTAGGAAATGTGTTTGTTGATAATTTCGAAGGGTAGGCTAAATGTTTGAGGTAAATTATACGTGCTGCATACGTAAATAGGGTTCAAACTTGAGGGATGAATCCAGCTTGTTGACTGTGCTTAATCGTCTACTCTTGCAGAAACGGCTGTTAGAAGTTTTCCGACGTGTATTATTCGGGATAAACAATTAAACTTTCCCCTACATGACCATAAGGGTATTCACGTGTAATCGATAAAATCAAGCGTTTCATATTTGTCTGTTACAGCATAACATATTATCTGTTACTTCTACGAAAAAATACGAAAAAATGAATTCTGTTTCTAGAATACAAATCAAACTAGTACTCAGTTATTTCAACCCGAATTTCTCAGTCAAAAGTTTGAAAGTACAACACACTAAGCTCTCATAAGGATTCAATAAAGAAAAGAATTTTGATTACTGTTACTTCAGAAATTTTTCCTCTCAAAAATCCTTGAAATTATATAAAACTGTAGACAGTAAAATTTCGAGAAATTCGACAAAGATATAAATAAAAATTTTCAACGCTCACATAGTTTCCATCCTCTTCAATCTCAATTTGAAAACGATCCGCTTAATCTTACATCACTGTTTATTCATTTTGATATTCTCCCATCTCCCATCGAATACAAACTGCAACAAAAGCTATAGAGTGCGATATCGGTAACCCGTATCGACCACCCACGATGTAAAAGTGTCGGACGGCGACGAATTGGCAACCGAGACACGAGACAGATCGCGAGGGAATACGCTTGACGCGGAGAATTAGAGAAATTGTACGAGTGGAAAGCAGAGCTAATACCGCTTATCTCGTTAAAATTCTGTGGAAAGCATTCCGCGGAATTGTATCCCGGGGCCGTCGAGCTTGCGATGCTGCTCGTCTAACGGGTGTGCCAAACGAAACGTCGAGGGGTTGCTTAACCCTCGCTCGTCATCCCCCTCTCATCGTCCGTTTCATCGTTCGCTCGTCTCGCCGAGCAAGCATTACAGGAAAGCCTTTATTAAGTCTTCAACTGTGTACGACGCGTGCCCGTCCATCATCGTGGAATTGAGTTTCCCTTGCAGAGGCTAGCCCAGGCCAGCGCGTCGACGATTTTCTGGCCTGATGTAATTAGAAATCAGGCTGATGTAAAACTCACGGCGAGCTTTCGGTCGTCTTATGGACGAGCGAAACGTTGTTACGTCTCGATAAGAGCACAGGGTGGTTCTGGGTGGTTGGTTCGCTTCAGAACAGGCCATTTCGCAAATCAACCGCTCCGAGTATTCAATTCGATGACAATGCATTGTGCATTGTAGCGGGGGTTGTTGCTTATCGATTAGACGTGATTGTGAGATTTATCAAATTCCTACAGTAGCGGACAAAAGTTTAAGATCAAAGATTAATTAATAAGAAATAACGGTATAAGTAAAATTTGTATTCTATGCTAATCAATAAATAGTGTTATATCATAATGGCGATAAAAATGAATGGATAAACAATATTTGCGAACCATAAAATTATGTTTTACATTGTTCTTAGACATTGTCTTAAAATTTTGTCCGCCACTGTATGTACAGTGTAGCCGCATGAACCGATAAAATTGTTCGGATAAAACAATTCTCGAACAATAGAATAATTACTTTTTCATGAACCAAGCTTTGGTTATTTAAATGGACATCAAGGAAGTTAACGGTTTGTTTAAATTTCTGTGTACCTTGTAGATCTTTCACTGTTAGGTTTCATAAGTTCTTAAGATTAGGAATTATTATTGTTTGATAGCACTCTGTTTGGATAATAGAATATCTGGGAACTGTGTTTAGATGTTGGGTGTTCGGATAAAGGAGGTTCTACTGTATAGTTTGCGGAGGAAGTTCTATACTTCCTTGAATTGATATTAATCTGCTTTGGGAATAACTATGGACGCTTAAATATGGCATTCTACATATTTTACAATATTAGTACATAAATTAGCAGATGTGAAAAGAACAAGGTGTAGAGAATTCGACAGATAAGATAGATTTGTGCACTGAGCACTTTTAGAAAAGAAGAGCATCCTTAATAAAGCGAAAGAAGTTCCTTCGCACCCTGTAAATATCACTTTCAGTGTTCTCAGAAACTGGATAATGATATGTTCTCACACTTCGTGCAATGTTGTCTTTATCGATCGATGTAAGTGAGGTTACGTGAGTGTGGGAGACGCGAGGGTGGATGAGTGATAGAAGTGTAAGAGTATGGGGAGAAAGGTTCAGAATAAATATGCAAAGCAGGAAGTTTTACTTAATACATTTTTCATCCTAATACATTACAATTTCCTACAAAAGAAAAATAATATACGATTAATTTATTCGCGTTCCTCTTATTCCTGCATTACGTTATTCAAATTCTCAACGATACATGTTCTTCTTCCATTCCCCTCAAAAGTGGAACGAATATACCCCCTTTACAGTATAAAAGTATAAAAATGTACCGATAATTCCACAGTGTTCCAGCACGTCAATCTAAATCTAACTCGAACCTTCAATAATAGTTCGTTCTTCCAAATCGTCTTCAAGCTATATCGATTGCACGTAAATGCGAGTATCAATTCTAAACTATATCGATTGCTTCTTCAAACCATTCGAACTTCGATATTCAGTTGTCCTCGAACCTCGACGCCAGAAGTTCTTCTGAATCGTTTAATAAGCTCCACCACCTTGTAACAAGGAAAGCAAATTAGCGTTTGTTCGTGTACTGAAATTTACACGCGTCTAAGGATCCCACGATTCGTGGCCCAGGGACACTTAACGGTCGTCGAAACCAGCGTTTCCCCCCCGTGCTCTGCATCGTATATTCACGATCGTCGAACGCGCGTGACGAGACGGTATTTCCCGACAATTCGGGAATGATTTCTCTCGTTCCGCGTCCCAAGCGAGCGTGCGAATTTGATTTCGTTCGCTGGCGGTCCCGCGTATTCGATGAGTTTCATCAGAGCAGACCTGAATTTTATTTCTTGTTTTCTGTTTTCTCTCTTCCTTTTTTTTTTTTTTTCTTTTTTTCGACAGTCCTTTTCATTGGCGTTCGAACGCAAGGTGTACGTAAAATGCATGCAAACAAATTGTTTCGACGTTTCGAAACGTTGGCTGCGTTCCCTCAGGCGTGTGTTTCGACCGCGCCGAAAAAAATACGCATCCGCTCGAACCTATCTCGGTGTTTGAAAAGTGGATGAAACGTTGCTGCTTCACGTAGCGCGATGCCGCGTTAAGGTTAGCAGTTTGTCACTGCGTGTACCTTGAGATAGGCAGGGCATCGTAAGATGCTGTCACGTTCCTTGCCGTTAGCGACGAATTTTAATTTATTCTGACACACTGTACAACAGGCAGTGTGAAAGTACGGTAAGCTGCTTCTACCGATAGAAATTAATACGATTTTTTAGGTTCGATTTGTATCAGAGTTTGCTTAAGACGTTAGTCACGAGATTTTAGCTTCGACGTGAGTTTAGTGCAATTTATAGATATTTGGAACGTTTAATCAAGACTGTAACGTGGATATAATTTATTCAAAAAAAAAAATTATGTTACTTACTGTACTGTACTAAAAGATGAAGTTCGAAAGTGACGTGATTGGATCGCGCTAATAATTGGAAACTCTGTGCAACGATTGATTAGCGAGATAGCTTTGAGTATTATGCAAATTGAAGGAAATTATACTGCATCAAATCGTTTCGAGTTATTTCGATTGTATTCTCTTCGTAATCGGATTGTATTCGTTTCAACGGCAATTAAAGTAATCAGTCGATCGTCGATCGGTAGAAACGTTCGTTCGAACGTCAATAAGTTCACAAAGAAAGATTTTCCCGTAGATGTTTCCTCCAACGAGCGTGTATCGTATCTGAATGACAGATTTATTATCCATCGTGGTTTCGAACATGTTACTTACTGTACTGTACTAAAAGATGAAGTTCGAAAGTGACGTGATTGGATCGCGCTAATAATTGGAAACTCTGTGCAACGATTGATTAGCGAGATAGCTTTGAGTATTATGCAAATTGAAGGAAATTATACTGCATCAAATCGTTTCGAGTTATTTCGATTGTATTCTCTTCGCAATCGGATTGTATTCGTTTCAACGGCAATTAAAATAATCAGTCGGTCCTCGATCGGTAGAAACGTTCGTTCGAACGTCAATAAGTTCACAAAGAAAGATTTTCCCGTAGATGTTTCCTCCAACGAGCGTGTATCGTATCTGAATGACAGATTTATTACGTACACAAGGATATCGGGACACAGGGAACAGAAGCTCGATTCCCTCAGGGGAGGGAAAGTTTCTCGTAGTAGGTGTATTTGTCTCATTGTCGGACGCGGTTCAGTGGAGCGTCGTTGGAAGGAAGAGGAAAACGTTGAGCCAATCGTCGGAAATATTTCTCTGATCCTTTCGTCCGGTTCTCTTTCCAGTCATAAACACGCTTAAACGAACGCGAAATGGGGAGAAATACGACCAGTCCTTAATCGGATAATTACAAGAAATTATATTGTAATATACAGTTGCTAATTAGGATTATTTCATTTCTATAAAAGAGATCTCTGACGGTTATTTACTGTCTCGTACGCTTTGATGTGTGACGTTTAGAAGTTTCCGTTATATGTCAATATAACAAAGTAGAAATTCATTCAGATATAAATGCGAGGGTTATAAACTCCTATATGTATTTAAAGATATTTATTTCAAAGCTTTCTATGCTCGAAACGTCAACTGAGGATATTATCGAATTCCTATTATCAGTCCTATTATATATATAAACGAAGATAGAAGTTTATTGCAAACGATACATTAATAGTACGTCTTGATACGTTTAAGTTTTACGTCACAAAGATTTATTTTTCCAATAAAAGTATAAAAAGTGTATAACGTTTGAGGACAGTGTGTGATAATTTAAGATTAAAGGGTTCAAAAGGTTAATACGTTAACTGTTGCTAAAATGCATATTTGTTTCGCAATCCGTTCCGATATTGTTTATTATTTGGACGAATCACTTACCGAGATTCACCAGACAACACAAAGGCAACACTATTATTATTGCACACCACTTCGTCGAATTCACGCAACGTGAACGGGTAAATGGAAAGTCGATGAAAGATCGTGGATAGCTAGGGGAGAAAAAAGAAGTACGCCCAGCTATTAGAATAATCGCGTTCGCCGGCCTTAAATTTCTGTTCCGAGACCCGAGCAAATTCCCGTGCAAAGTCTACTTTGGCAAGTAGCAAAAGTCAGCCGAGTCACGGGCTTCGTTTTTCTCCGGTCGTGGCGAAAGTTTCCCGCGTATCCGCCTTCGAAAGCTGAAGGAGACGAATCGAAGCCAGTCAGCCAGTCAAGGAGCCCGGAAAGAGAGCGAGAGAGCGCGCGAGAAGAAGACAGAAAGAGAGAGAAAGAGAGAGAGAGGAAACGGAAAGAAAGCGGAGAACTCGAGAGTCGTCGGAATACATTTCTCGGTTGTCTATTGGTCCTCGAGATGCAAAGACGTCTCGAGGAGCCGCGACGTTTTTCTAATCTCGAGAGAGAGAACGAGAGAGGTAGATATGAAAGGAGAAAGTTGGCTGAGAGAGAAAGGTAGCTGAGGGTAGAGAGAAAGATGGAGTGAGGAAGGAGAGGAGGAGGAAGAAGAAGAAGAAGAAGATGTGGGAAAGTTTCTCATCAGAGTTTCCCCCCTCACCCGAGCCTCTGACGTTGTTGCAAGCCAGGCTTGGGAAACGACACAAGGAGATATTTTATTCAGAAGACCGATATGAGAACTGCCTATACACGGCGGCTTTATTATTTAGTCGACGATCTTCTTACGCGGCAAACGGAGATCTTCTCTCTCGCGGCGAAACTCTCTTTTTTTTTCATGTCCTTAACCGTCTCGCGGCTTTGTGCCGCGAGAGCAAACTGGAAAGTAATTTAAGCAATCTTGTCACCGTGAAAGGGTTTTAAATTTGTATTCATCCGCTTGTTAGAGATACATATTATGCGTGTCAATTTTATCGTACGGGAGGCAGATGCGTATTTTAAGCGTGGCTCGTCGTCTATGGTGCTTGTTAATGCTCGTATTCCTGTTCGAGGGTGCATAACTTGAAAGGCGTTCCCTCCGGTTTGTTATACAGTACGATACCGCTTATCTAGGCATCGATTATTCACCCATCGATTATTCGAACGTAATTCCTTCATCATCGATTCCCTGCTCATACAGATTGAATTACAAATTTTCCTAATTGGACCGAGGGAAGCAACGAGGGGAGCTCGGAAGAAGGTGTGTTTTAAAAATGGAGTTCAAGAGTATCATTATTTCTTCTCTGTAATTTAATTTGCCCCGTATTCAATTCTCCGATGCGTTGCAGCTGTTCCTTTTTAAAAATTTCATTTCAAGTTACACAATTCGTTAATTGATATTTGATGCAACCGTTTCTTTCAGCATCGCGTTGTCTTTTTATAAAGCACTTTGGATAGATTTACGCATTCTATTTAAACACTTTTCGACCATCTTTATTCGTACTTAATACTGTAACGAATAACGCGATGATATTCGTACGCAGGTATTCATCTTATCAATTATTGGGTTTGCATCGATTTAAAGCTGATTAAATTGCAAAGGAAAATCGAAGAAAAACGAGATTTTCACGTTTGTTGAACGAGAGATATGTAAGTTTGTATTATATTACGTGTATCAGCCTACTAGAGTTGCGTGACAGAAAAGGGGTTAGGTTCTCGAGCGTTATAGAAAGAAAGCCCACGTGCAATGTATTATCTTATTTCTCTCATACAAAGATCTGTACTATGTTACGTTATAATTGAAAGTCTACAAGCTAAAACGTCGGTCGTGTTTATTTAACAACCGTCAATCGTGGCACATCATCCTTTTAAAAATCCCATCCAGCGCACGAACGCAGCCAAAGCTGTGAGAAGCGAAAAATCTGGCTTTGAAGGTCCCTCTCAAATTTGTCGATACCCTCAGCGTTACAGGCATTCATCTGCGGTCGTCCGTTACGCCGTTTGCGTTTCCAAAGCGCGACTTTCGCCTCGATTATGCACGCGATTCCACTCGAAACTCTGAATTGCGTAACGAGGGCGTCCCTTTCTGCCCCTCATTCGCGATTCATGAAGGATCTTCTCCGATAAACGTGGGCCAGGCTCGTTGGTTTTCTCGCGATTCAGGAAACGTCGATTTGATCGAACACCGCCCCGATGGCAACACGTCGGGGAGGTGAAAATTCGCGGAGCGATCGTCCGTCCTCTTTTTTCCGCGGTTTGGTAAAGCAAAGGGGAAGCGAAAAAAGTGGGTGGAGGAGAGGCGGAGGTAAAGAGGGGGGGGGGAGAGCGCATTTGCGGGCAACCCGTGGCTTTTTTCGCGAGCATCGCAACGGGCCGAGCTTTGCCATTTATTTCAATCCAGCTTTCTGCCGGTTGACGGGCCGCTTTTGAACGTTCACGAAAGAATGGTCCGCGGCAAAAGTGCTTGAATCCCGGCCTAAAACGTGCATTCGGGTCGCACGAGGCTGCGAGCGAGCGCGTTCCCGACGCAACTTTGAAGCACGTCCGACTTTTCTCATATCGGGTTCCGCTCCGCGGACCCTGACCACCTACCACTGAACTCTTTCGTTTTTATCTCCGTTTCGTTCGGATAGGCGGACACAGGCACTTTCATTAGAATCGATTCGTGTCAAGGGAAAGTTGACTTCTGGACGACGAACGCGAGAGGGTCGCGTTGAAACGCGCGTTCTCATTTTTTTTTTTCGTTGCGAGTCTTCTGCAGATCTGCAGGGGCTTCTAATTTCAAAACGGGGAGAAATTTCTTTGGCAATGCACGTGCATCAATTTTTCTCGATTCTTCTACTGTAAAAAAATGGAACGCACAAGAGGGATGAGAAAAAAGGAAAAGTTGCGGGCGGTAAAAAAGAAGAAATGGAAGTTCGAACGCTCGCTGTTTCGCTATTTGAATTTCCGGAGATAGCCGCACGATAGGCACGAATCAATTTTCAACGAAACGCCGGACGGGATGTTTGCAGAAATAAAAAGTTCGCGGAATGGCTCGAGCACGAGGTCCCTTCGATCCGTGGAAAGTTCGCGGACCAACTTTGCCTGTGTGAAGCAATTTTTTTCCCCCTCCTCCTTCTCTTTCTCCTTCACCACCATTTCGTTTTTTCTCCGTAGCCTTTTTCCCCGGTTTCTTATTTATAATTTAGCATCGCCCGGTCCCGAGCCGGCGCCGATAACCCGCACGCGAGCCGCAATTTCTTACGAGCTTGCAAAAAAGCTGCCCTCACGTGCACATTGGCCGAACCAGGCAACAGGAAAGAAGTGGCGGTCCGTTTTACGATCCGTCGCGCGGAAACGAGGTCTCCGAGTGACGCCCTTTGTGTATGTGCTTGCAGTTGTTGGCATAAGTTGATGACAAGGAGCGTGTAATATAGTTGTCTACGTATTCATTTTTAATATTTACCTTTCAAATCGATGACGCGATAAATCGGAGATAAGCAACCCTTATTTCCGAGCGAGAAACCAACGAATTTCAGTTTAATATTCGTTCGTTTCATTTTTAATTAAAACAGTAAATGCGTGCAAAAGCGTAAAATGCATACAAGATAAAATAGTTTAAAAAATGCCAAAAATACTGAATTCGTTGCAATATTTGGTAGGTAAAACGAATTTTTAGTTTTATAGTTACATCTGGGAAAGTTAGATGATAATTAAAAATAATGATACTGATATAATTATACACAATAAATGAAATAAACTTTTTTATTCATGATAATAAAAGGTAACACTACTGTTAGCAGGTTAACAGAGTGGGAAACATAAATTCTCTCTGTTCTGTTAGTCGTATAAATTTCATTAACCCTTTTAGTCTTATACTTCTAACCATTATCGTACATTCTAACCCCTTTTCCCTTCCCGTTTCATTCATTTCTCTCTGCTGTAGTTTTCTCGTTCTCCATCGAACAGTCGTTCGCTTTTTTTTTTTTTACAAGGAACACGCATCTGCACGCGCGCGTGAAACGTACCCACGGTATACTCGCGTGCATTCACCGGAAGTAGTTCCGCGAAGTCGACCCGGTTTTCCATTCCGCGTCGTTTTCGTAAACAATACGCCAGGGTCGAACAGACTGCAATAAGTAAATGGCTTCTCGACAAGCCGAGTTTTCTGGCTAAGCAATTTCACGATCTTTGTGAACTCGTCATGCCGCGAACAGTTCCACGTGAATTTTTAACGCACGCTGCGTACACGAAATTCACGGATTCAGCACAAGTTTGTTGTTAGGAACGTTTTTTGTTTAATTATTTGGGTTGAGTTTTCGAGTAGCTATATATTTACAGGTCTTATTGACGCCATCGAGCTTATTTAATGGTAAACACTAATCATTTCGTTATGGTATTAATATAGGATGAATAGAGGGGACGATGGGGATGATATTATTGATTTGTACTACTGATATTTCTCTAATATTCAATAATATTAACCATAAGATTTAAGTTTGGACTTAATAACACACATTTATATTAAGTATTTTATACGAGGATGAATTGTAAGTTGTTGTAAAGCCTGCACAACTTGACTTTGTTAAATTTTGTATATTAAATGAACAATAAAATATAATTCGTTACTCTCGTAGTGAATGTTCTCACACAGTTTAATATTTATGTTAACCGCTAACTGATCAACAAATTAGTAATAGACACTGATTTCTCATTTTGTTTCAACTCATAAAGACTGATTACACTTCCAGTCACCTAAAATTTTCATCGCGAGCGACCATTCAATCGCTCAAGCGCGTACCCCTTGCGTCCCTCCGCATCGATGTAGCTTCCGTTTTTATTTCTGCTCGAGCACGTTAACGTTCATCGTGTGTGTCGGTCGACGTGCGCTTTAAGATCGATCAAGTCGACAGAGCAAACGCGTGCGTACGCTCTCCCACCCCCTCGTATTCCCGTTTTTACACCCCTTAGCCAGGCTACTACCCCCTCATGTGTACGAACTTTGATCCCGGTGCATCGACTCCCTTCTTCGTTTTTTCTCCGCCTCTACACCCATCGTAGCCCGCGTGTGTGTGTGTATGTGTGTCGCGATTCCATCGTGGCACTAGAACACACTGTGACCTATCTCACGGAAATCGATACTCAGCCCGAGGATATCGAACTCTAATATCCTCTTCTACGAGCCCTAGTCACATCGTCGGCTTTGCTGGCGCTGAAGCGGTTCATCGTACCGTGAGTTTCGGATATAGTCGTTGTAACCAGCGCGGGGGTAGGGGGAGCGGGGGTCTTTTGCAGGAAATAATCGCTCGACTTTTGTCTCAGCCGTAGGCGGATTGAAAATATTACGGCTCGGTTATCCTCCGCGGTGCGCTCTGTTTTCTTCTTAAAAGAAATTCGATATTGCTTGCCCTCCTATCCGCGACATTTCCGCCTCGCTTACCTATCCCTAATTATTTCCGCTCGTGATTAGCATCACGTCGTTGGGAAGCTTTTTCCACCGTTGTTCGAGCTCTTCCCCGTCGTTGGGTCATGCTTGCGATCGTTCGAACGCGTGCAGCTCGCCTGTGTGTTTGTAATTGCTCGACTTCTCCGACGGCAGAACGATTAACCGTTTCACTAAGTAATCTGAGGATGAGAGATGCAATGGATGGGAAAATGTGGATCTTTTTACGTTTCACATTATTTACGTTTGTTGTACTAAATATATGTAGGAAAATTCTATAAAACGATTTTTCTAGACCGGAAGATGGAATTCAGGTGCGAAAAATAAAAGTGAAGCGATTAACATATTAATAAAAGTATGTTTAAAATGATTTAACAGAACAACTTAAACGACTTTGCAACTTAGCAACTTTAACACTCAGAGTCACACTCTTTCTACGTTCACAGTCAAAACCTTTCCTCTACGTTAGTCAAAAAGCTTTCTGCCTTCACCGTCCAATACTTTCTGCCTCACGCTCGCATTTTCCCCGTCATATATTCTTCCAAACACTCGTTTCCTTTCATTCTAATTGTCAACCTTTCTCACTCTACGCATTCGGTCACGACCACCCAGAATTTCTCAATCGCACTGTTTTCTCAAGTTTTCATCTTTCACGCCTTAGAAACATTCGAGCCCAAACATTCTGCGTTCGCACGACAATCGCCCAACTCAAGTACTCTTCAGACTTTCCAAAACTCGCATCCGCTCGATCGCATTCCTACATATATTGTGTATTATAGGTTACAGATCTGTTCTTTATAATTTTTTTTTAACTTTACACCTCTTTAACATTTCCATTAGCTACCGTTTCACTTGATAACTATTTAAAATTTCGAACAAGTTTAAGTTGATACTTAAAACTGTCTGTTCTCAGTTTTTCCAACAAAGGATATTTATTTCCATTTGTACACTCGTTAGTTTCCAACGAAGCAATACACGACTTCTCGTTTTGATCTCTCGTCTCCCTTATCGCGGCTTGATCGTTCGGTATCAGACCATACCGCGATCGACCTCGTTTCACACATCACCCCGGCACACTGTTACACGGGCCGGAGGGAAGAAAGGAAGAAAGGAAACTGCAGAAAGAAACGATAGTCGATGGGTATAGGGCGACGTGAAAGCGGCGGCGATAGCCGGCGCGGAAGCGTTGAAAAGGGTGGCGGAGAGAATGGACGAGCCAGAACGACAGAGGTAGGTAGGAAATGGAAGGAAAGGTGAGAAACGTTTGCCACAACGCAGCGTGACCGTTAAAGAGCACACGATGGGCTAGAAGGGTTGGCGAGGTCGGGAAAAAAGGTGAGAAAAGGAGAAAGAGACGGACCGGTGGGTAGCTCGCGCAAACGTGGACCAACGGGCGGAAGAGGGAGCGAGGGGGCGGAAGGGTGGCATCTAAATGGAGATGTCTTGTATGCAGAGCCGCTGTCAGAACGGCAGCAGCGACTCGAAAGCCGTGTCTGTTTCCTGGAAGACTAAAAGACAAAAGTTGTTAAGAGGGAAATCTATCACAGGTCCTCCTTGTTTCCTTTTCCTTTCTTTCTTCTTCCTTTATCTGGCTCGCGTTCGCGTCTCTCGATCGAAGACAGAGAGTAGTTCGGCCTGCTTTTCTCGGTGTTCTGTCGTACGAGCAAAGAGGAGGTTCTCGCGACTTCTACCCCTTTTTTGTCCGCTTCCGATGTATTTGGTTGTTCGGAAAGTTCGCGCCGATTTTGAAGGAAGATTGCAACGCAGAGGATTTAAATTTTAGCATACATTTATTAAATTATACAGATGCCATTCCTTTGTGCAACCCTTCTTCACCTTTTAGACAACTTTAAAATTTGGTCCTTCCAGAATCTCTCAGGTTTTTCAACGGAAAACTTTTCTACGTGATTTTGTTATCTCGTCGAAGGAATTGAAGTTTTTTTCATTAAGGGAATTTCGTAATGATCGAAATTTTTAAATTGCAATTTGCCGCTTTTGTAGCATGTTTGACTTTCCGGTGAAAGAAAAGTATTAAATGCCTAAAATGCACTTCGTTTTCTTCCACATTCAAAGCCGTATAAAACTGACAAGAATTAACGTGTCGTACCCAAATTTTGTTTCAAATATGCCTGAAGTATTTATTATTTTTTACAATATGTACGCGTATTATTTGTTTTCAACTACTCTAATATATTTAGACCTGTCCCTATGCCACTTACCAAAAATTGGCACGAACTTTTCGCACAACCCAATACTATGTTCGATCGTCTTTTCCTTTCCCGCTTCCCGTGACCCAGTCTCGTTGTGCATTCGGCGATCCCCGATTTCTCCTTCTCACGCTAACAATAAGATCCCTCGTGCGTCCCGACGACGATCCGATGCTCCACGGCAGCGCACCAGAGACGACGTGGTCTTCCCTGGGGAAACTGTGCAGCCGTTGCCGAGAGTTCGCGTTCGAGGAGCCGCCGAAGCTAAAACCCCTCCCCGCATCGTTTCGCTTGTCGTCGCCCGGTCGGCCTTCGATCCCGTGACAGCCTCGTGTTCGCCGCATCGCGTCGAGTTTGCATACGATCGGAGGAACCGTTTCGTACAAACGGACGTCGCTGGGTAACTCCGAGGGTGGGGGGAGGGCAACGGGAAACATGGGATTTCGCTGTTTGGGATATCTCTTTGTTCGAGACCGACCGAGACTCTGTACTCGGTGATTCGGAAACTCTCCGCGCGTAGACGGGACTGGATCGCTTGGATCGTAAAATGAAATTCGACTCGGTAAACAGATTCACGGAGGATCGATCGAACGACAGCGAGTTTAAACATTCTGTGATATACAATACACGTATATAGGAAATTTCTGCTTTTATTATTTAGTAGAGAGAGATGATAGGGTTCTGGTGTGAGTAAAATAAAGCGAAGTGCTTAGAATATAATAATATATTTGAAATAGTTTAATAATAACAACTTAAATGACTTTTAAACTTTGCAACTATTACGTTTTTACTTCCTTCAGGATCATACTATTTCTGCCCGCGCTCGCATTTTTCCCGTCATATATTCTTCCAAACCCTCGTGTTGCGTCCTAAATTAGGGACGTACAGTAACGACCCTATACCTGCCTCGGTAGAAGGGAAGTGGTTGCTAGCCCTCCCTTCCTACAATAACTATAAGCAATGCGATTGGTTCGGGCTTGCAATCACTTCCACTATAAATATCGAGAGACAGTACAAAAGGGGCAGTACAAGTACAAACATTCAAGGACATCTAACCAAGAGATACTCAATATAACGGTCAGAAAAAAAATCGCAAAGGTCGGGAAACTTTCGGGAGCAACATACCGCTCCCGCAGTTATATCAACGTACAAAACATCTCGTTTCCTATCTTTCTAATTGTAAACATTTTTCACTCGATTTATTCGGTCACATTCACCAAAAATTCACCTCAGTCGCGACGTTTTCTCAAATGCTCATCCCTCGCGTCTTAGAAACACTCGAGTCCAAACATTCTACGTTCATACGGCTATCGCTTAACTCAACCACTCTTCACATTTTCCTAAACTCGCAATCCACTCGGTCGCATTCCTACATATATGTATAGAAAATGTTCTATAAAATGTAGAACAGAAGATGGAATTCAGGTGCGAAAAATAAAAGTGAAGTGATTAAAACTTAATAACAATATATTTAAAACAATTTAACAAAACAACTTAAACGACTTTACAACTTAGCAACTTTAACACTCTTTCTACGTTCACAACCAAACCTTTCTTCTACGTTAGTCAAAAGCTTTCTACCTTCACCGTCCAATACTTTCTGCCTTGCGCTCGCATTTTCTCCGTCATATATTCTTCCAAACACTCGTTTCCTTTCATTCTAATTGTCAACCTTTCTCACACTACGCATTCGGTCACATTCACCAAAAATTCACCTCAGTCGCTCAGTTTTCTCAAATGCTCATCTCTCGCGTCTTAGAAACACTCGAGTTCAAACATTCTATGTTCACACGGGTATCGCTCAACTCAACCATTCTTCACATTTTCCTAAACTCGCGTCCACTCGGTCGCATTCCTACATGTATGTATAAATAATTAGACTTCGTTTGAATTAAGAAGGTGAGGTAAGTGTTTGATAAGGTCTTCGTGCGAAATTAAGAAATTCAGACGGTTGCAATAATCATTAACATTACTTATTATACGGTTTATACCATTTGACTTGGCGTAGAGCATTCTTTTGGGAATAACGACGGGAACGCGACTGGATTGTTTGCCTTCTTAAGAAATTGCCTTGTTTCCGCGACCAATCGCATGCTGTGCTCGTTTCGAATGAAACGCGCCTCTGATTTTTATGGATCGCTGGCCTCCGTCTCTCCGGGGAGAAACGGGGCCGGGGAATCAAAGTGTATCGACCCGGGGACCACTCGCTGGCAAATCGCTCGAGACCCGGTGCTCTCCTTCGAGCTTTCGAAACCGTCGCCGGCTGAATTAATCGCGGGAATGGCTTACCGTCGAGGAATGTTCCCGATGCTCGCCGAGTTTAATATTTACTCGATCGTCGATGGAAGAGAGAGAGAGAGCGGGACGAGCTCGGCCAGGGGGAACCCCGGCGTGTATCCGCGCGGAACATTGATTTTTGCGGCGGGCATCGCCGGCAAGAAGCGAGCCGGTAAAAATAATCGACGATGTCAGCGGCGGGCGCCTCCTAAAATATTCATTCGCGACGTTATTGAAACGTGTAAAGCTTCTTTTGCCTTCCTCGGGCTACCGACCCTTTAACCGTTCTATGTACCCGCTTTTTCTTCCACGTTTCAAGCCAGCCATTATGTTCCTACTTGGTGTTTACCGTCGTGCGTACGATTGCTCGCCGCCTGTTAAACGATAACAAATACCGTAGAGGCGTCTTGATCGATCACCGTGACACCTGTGTGTCGCGCACCTTCGCCATTTCTTTCGCGATTTCTTGCTTGTGGGTTGGAAAAGTAGGTCTGGGAAAATTGGTGACACTGTGGTAATGCGTAGATTTAAGGATTGGTATTGTAAGATTGTGCGTTTGGCGTGTGTCTGGACGTGAATGTGTGCACGCGCTCGTGTGTGTATAGGGATCGATAGAATGGGGCCGAGTGTTTTGTCTTTTGGAATTCCAGTCGATCGAGAAATGAATGGGGCAGAACCTTAGTAGTCAGCGTAGTGCGAGGAAGTGCATAACGCGTTTATAATGTTTATCTGTGTCGTTTTATTTTATTTCATTTCATTCAAATACACGTACATATTTAAAACTTCATTCATTTTTCTATCATTCCTTCTTTTTTCTATAACCTTTCCGGTAATATTGTTCTTCATTCAATGAGCTATAGGCGATTTTCGAATAACGTTTAAGTCGCACAATTTGAATAAAATAACCTTTCGAATATATACAATATATATATAATATAATAACCTTACGAATTGTCTCTCGATGTTTACTTCAACAAAGCAGAAATATGGGAAGTAATTCAGTCTTTTCTTTCAATCTGGCAAAAGTATTTCCGATCGAAGAAACGTGTTCTTGTTGAGAAACTTCTTAGACAGAAGTGCACGATTTCGATCCAATACTTCTTGATCAATCCCCGGCTAGTATTAATAGAAGCTCATTTGAGAGGTTTGCGTGGATCTTAGAGGAAAGACGCTTGCTCAGTAGCTCGCCTTACCTTAAGTGCGCCTTTTCCCTTCTTTTGAAGCCCTATCCGCCCTCATGCCTCCCCTATTGCTTCTCCGAGCGACGTTGTTTATCTCCGCGTCCCACCCTCTGGCCTCCCACTCGAACGACGGGGACAGATGGTAAGAGGCAGCGCGGGGGTGGGTTGCGCTTATTGTCGAACGGGGATTTCTACGTTCGTTTCTTGGCAACACGCGACCGTCCGGGTGTCTCATTAACTTTTGAACGGCGAAGAGGATCGTGCGCGACTTGGATGTCGTTAATAAGCCGATTTCCGGTGTTTCCACTTCCCTCCCACAGCGTTCGTGGTGTATAGATTGTCGATGGTTAGTAAGATCGAAATTGATTGGAGTATTCGAGTTGAATAAGAATTTGTGTTTGTAAATAATTGAGATAAACAATGATAATTGTATAAAATTACCAAAGGTGATTTGAGAAAATGGTAACTTAATAATGAATTTGATTGAGTACCAAATGCAGTTTGATTTTTTGAAGGATGAGTCTATTAAAACCAGAAATGAAATTTTTTCAACACAATCTTGATCGTTGAAAGATGGTTCAGAATGATTTCAGAATTAAGTAGAACGTTTTATTTCCATGGAAATACTTGATTACGGGAAGGCTAAGTTTATGCATATGTGACAATATCCTTCAAGAAGTTAATTTATTTTAAATCAAAAATTAAAAAATTATTTTAAATTAAACAGTTACATTTTTTAATTAAGAAGGAAAATAGCTGAATTCTTTATTATGTGTGTGTGTGTGTGTGTGTGTGTGTGTGTCATAGTTTATTACCCTGAAACAAGTGAAACCAGTAATAAAGTGGAACATATCGGGTTGTTAGAAACAAATTTTAATCCTTTTTTTTTAGCTGCTGTGTAGGATATTTTTTCTTCCACCAGAGGAAACGCGTAAGAATCAAAACAGCTGCTAGAAAACTGTTATCAAACACAAAGAACGAATATTGGGTTGGAGGGAAAGTTCTGTCGTATTTTCCGTTTCCGTTAATTCATGTGGAACCCAAACACTTTGCTTTGACACAAACCCAAGAGATTTAATGTGATCTCCAACAGTTGTATGATGAATGCCAAACTCTTCTGCAATTTCTCGACTTGTTAAACGTGGATTATTTTCCAACACGGATCGCAAAACATCATTATCGATCTTGGATGGTCGTCCAGATCGATCACTTTCTTGGAGGCTCAGATTCCCGGAACGAAATTTGCTAAACCATCTTTGACAAGTACGAACATTTACAATATCTTTTCCAAATACCGCACATAAATTTTTACATGCAACCGATGCGTTGCTTCCTTTTTGGAATTCATACAAAATGCAGTGTCGTAAATGCACTTTATCTACCGACATGTTTTTCACTTTAAATATCACAAGTAAATGATGAACGGTAAAAAAGGACTCCTTTTATATTATACAGCAGGTAAAAAAACAAAAAAAAAATTCCCAATGACTCACTAGCCAAATGTTTTTTTTATTTACAAGAAAAATTACCTGCCTATTTAAAATACGACAGAACTTTCCCTCCAACCCAATACTTTAAGCATATATATATACTCTTTCTATCGTTTCACGGTTACCAGTAAACTTCTCAGCAAAGAGAATCACTTTCATCGCCTCGTCGTCTCGATGATCGTTACCTTCGAGCAGCTCGCTGAATTTTCAAAGGGGTTAGGGATCAGGGTGAAGAACAATGCCAGGATTCGTTGATCCTGTAAAAGCTGGCGGACCTGTTTATCTCTCTGGATCTGGCCTGCAGATGCGCTTCCTCCTTTCTCGGAATACTTAGATTCCTAGGTTGCTACACACGACGACGGCTGCCTCATTAAAGCCGGTCCCAGCAACAGCTTTCGTCGTCGGTGATTCGTCCGGGGCTTGTCGTCTGCATCTCCTTAGATAGCACCCTCCACCCTCGGTTCTCGCTTCCTCTCACCCTTAGCCAGTCTTGGCTCTCTTTCTCTTTTACAGCGCGATTCGCTAGCAATTTTTTCGGGCGACGCTGCGTGTCTAATTAAATTCTGTCACTCTCGGCGGAGCGATGCTCCGAAATTTAACGTAAGCTTCTTATTTTGGGCTGCGAGCTGCTGAATGCTTTGAAATAATTTCACTTCGACTCGGATCCGAATTTGATCCTCTTATCGAAAGAGTTCGCTTTTCGAACTCTTAGGACCGGGAGTCGTGAATTCGTTATTGCTTGTTTATCAAGCGTTTGCTCGTTTATCGTAGACGTCCTGATGAAAGTAACGCACATGACAGAATCAAGCTATCACTCGTTTCTTTTTTTTTTTCTATTAAGACATTTGAAAATCTTACGCCAGGTTTATTTCTGCTGGACATATGTACTATATTTGCTTAACAGATCGATTTACGACTACGTTATAATTTTACATTAGTCTTTGAAGAAGGTAAAGATAGATTTGCAAGCCTAATTGTCTGGCTGAACAATTACAAATTCTACATTTAACACTATTTCTACCAAGAGGTGTCAAAAGACACCTTTCAAATTTTAACCTAACATTATTCTCTAAATTTAATCATTTCACCACAACTAATTTTTTGACTTTTCGTACAACAATTGTTAAATTAATTCAGCGATATCATTTTCCTCCAGCTCATCCTGCATCTAGAAAAAACACCTTTTGGTCAAAATAGGTGTACAAAAAATTGTGGTAGAAATAGTGTTAAAGTAGTTTTCTGTAGTTGTCTAATTAGCTTGGCTCTGTCGTTTGTCATGAATATCACAGCGGAAGTCAGATTATACCTACCGTCTTTTTAAGATTCTACCAAAGGGACTGATAGAGCGAGAGTTTTGTTCGAAATCTGACTTGCGGGTAGGACAGTAAAAATATTTCCTTCTTTCAATACGCTCGTACTTTTATTTATGAACGACGGTACACACACAGCGTACACTTTTAATTAAAAAGTCAGAAGCGAGATTCGCAAATGAAATACGAAATAGAACTCTGCTTCCTTTCACGTCATTGGACGAGACACCGGCTACCACTGTTCCCCTCTACCGAGGTTCTCCATTTCCCTCCCCGCGTTTTCGCTCCCTTTCCCCTTTTCCCGGAAGGAAGGAAGGAGAATGAACCGGGAGCCCGAGTTCACATAAAGAGAGAATGAAAATAATTTATTTGGCCGGGAATTGAAACGGACTCGAGGTCACGGCCGACGGTTCGACTGATGGAAGGACGTGGATTAAGGGCTGCTTCGTGCCGAATGGAAATTGGGAACCGGCTTCGTATCGATGAATCACCCATCCACCGTGACCGTCCCAATCGATTTATCGGCTTGGTTACTGGGCTGGACTGTTGCCCAGGTGATTTGACGCTACTCGTTCCTAGGAACCGGCCTCTTTTCCGTATGTAACTCCGATCTGCGCGACACACCGGGCTTTGTCCCGGTCACTCTCGTATGAGAAAATGGCGGTGGCGCTTGGATCGGTTACAAAAGCGGAGAGATTTAGGGCCGCTTTAAATTCTTTGTGAAAACCTTCGACAGAGGGACACCGCGGGCAGACCCTCGTCGATTCCCCGTTTCTCGATGGAACACGCTGCGTTTCCACTGCGATTCGTGTCCGTGTTGTTGCCGGTCGGCGTTGTTGTTGCATCGTCCGGCGACTGTTATTTAATATTAGTGGCCCGAAACGCGGCGGTTCCCGTGCCGTGCGGTCTGTTTTCGCGATACACGCGAACGGTTAATGCCGCGTATTAATATTTATGGTATTGTTCCCTCATGGTGTCCCACCATTGTGTATCGAACTCAACCGTTTCCGGTTAACGTTTCGCGTGCGGCTCTAATTACGAAATTAAATTCTCAGCGTGTCCATTGTTGACCGGCTAAGAAATTTATTGGCGCTCGAGCGTAGTTCGTAGGGGCTTTCGAAAATACGATCTCGAAGGTTGGTTTGTTTTTTTTTTTTTTGTAACGGCTACGTTTTTATTGCGCTTTCGAATCTCCGATGGAGATTTTTAGTTCGCTTTAAAACGAACGTTTTGGTAATTGGACGACATTAACGCTTTATTTGTCACGCTGTTTTTGATTGGTTGCAACGGTCATTTCTATGGCACGTGTAACGAATAAGATACATGCTGTAAAGTTTGACGAATCTTCAAAAATGAATTGTTCCTTCTGTTTGTGAATTGGAGTTCGTAATACTTCTTTTGGCGTTTGTAGATATTATAGTAATAGAGTGTTACAAACTTCACTGGGGATAATTATAATTATAGTTATACTTATAGTTTCATTAAGCAATAGAATAAGGAAGGAAAAGAGTGGCGGCAATAAGGGAAGTAACCAGGTATAGACCATAGGTTTGAGGAGGTGTTATGTGACCTATGGCTATTACGATTACGATCCCTGTTAGGTTAAAATTGTTACTATTCTTATTGTAGTTATTATGGTTATGTATTGCTATTATAATTATTATTATTGTTATTATTATTATGATTATTATTAATGTTATTATTGTGGTTGTGGTTATTAGTATGATCGTTAGTATTATTATTGGGTAGCGGGTATAAGTGTGTTACGAGAGGGAAAGGGATAGAGAAAGAGTAATTGTAAGTAGGTTAGAAGAGCGAGTGGAAAAGGCGGTGAACAGTATGAATGGGATAAATGTAAGCTAGATATAAGCCAAAGAGATGGTTGTAAAACGGAAGAGTTGTGTTCCTAGATTGAAAGCAATAAAGAAATACAACTTATAGTTTCATTATAGTAGAGAAATGAGTTTCAGCGTGTGCCAAAGACGGCACACGTGACAGGGAACGTGTTAAACATAGTTTCACGTTTGAGATTATTATGAATTATATTTCTGTCTAATTATTTTATTTTTTTAAATGTTTCTCGTCACTATCGTTAGATCTACGCGAAAGTTTTCAAGGCACGTAACCCGATGACACTGTCCTTTATTTTCCTGCCTGTTTTTTTTAACTCGTCTCCGTCGCGATTCCTGGCCCTTTCTGGATTTCCATTCGCTCAGCTTCTATTTTCAGTCGCCTCGTAAAACCTCTGTGTTGCGCGGGACGAAACTGTTTTTAAATTGCAAGAATTCCGACGTGCCCGGCATATTTCTCGTACCTCCCTTTAAGATCATCTTTCCTTAAATGAGAAATGCTTGCGTGAGCTGCCAGGCAGTTTCGTTTGTCAGTTTACCGTCAACTTCTTTCGTTTCCTCCACGGCCCCGCGATATTCCCTTCTATTACCGTTCTTATTTAACATCTCTCGCTTAAGAAGAAATCTGGAATTGCCGTATTTCCGTTTTCTTTGAGAGTTTCCCGCTCCTCCGGCCGTTCCTACAGAACGTCGTCCCATACGCAAGCATTATAATTTCTTTGTGAATTTTCCCTCGGAATCAAGAAATTAATTTCCATGGTTACGTATTGTATAATTTTCTTTTTCGTCGGGGAAGAATTTCAATTAAATCGCTCGAGATATTTCGTAGAAATAAAACTAAAGTAACGGGTCAATTGCATGTTCATTGAAGAGAAATCAATGAAACCTATTTCGAATCAATGCAAGTGTAACCAGCATTCATCAATGTGGAATAGAAACGCATCACATACCTGTATACACTATTGAACTACTCAGATTTGTAAACCTCAATTGAGAAAAGTTTCTCTCGCACCGTACGGTTTCTCTCACACCTAACCAGACACTGTTCATCGCGTATTAAGAATTTATTAAAAATTGTGCTTTGGAAGAGCAGAAAATGCATTTGACGAATTGTGAACAACACCAGTTTAAGACTAACTAATAACAAAAATAAATAGCGTAGAAAGAAGGTTCGTAAGATTATTTATTATTATTAATATGAATAATGGCAAAAGTATACAGTATACAGTAAATTCTAATTCAACTCTGCCACGCGACTCTATGTTTAATCTTCAGCTCTTTTTACAACTCTACAACTCGATTTTTTATTCAACACTAGTCCCTTTACTCTTTCGAGGAAACCCTTATGGGCCTTTTCCTCTTCCCACCCAGCGCTCGCTAAACATTGCCGATTCATCGGTGAATTATCTGTCGCCAACGGTTCTCTACGATGGACCTAGCTTTCGTCTAGTCGACCCACACTTTCACTTTTCTGGTCCTTAAAACTATGATACTACAATAGAATGAATCGCAGCACCCTTGTTGCAGAAAGAAATGAGAGATCTCGGTTCGTTAAGTGTGAACACTAGAACTACCAGAGTAGTCAAAATGACCAATTGGTGATTATTCATAACAACCTTATAAATTCATTGTGGCAAAACTTCCAACATTTAAAAAGTCAGGCCAAACGCGGCTGCCTGAATTGTCGTGGTGAAGGACGAGCGGTAGAGCGCGCGTGCCGAAACTTGAGACCCATCTTATCCACGCGATGGAACTCTTGTGAAATTCAAATGAATTTGAATCAAAAACTTTTATACATACTTTAATTATCACATAAGATTAAAACAAATTCTGAATAAGTAATAATAATATAATTAATTAATAACGAAATAAAAATATGTAAAAGCAAATCCGAGGTAGTAGTATTTGAACTCAAATAAGTTTTCTGATTATCTCATTAACATTAAACCTAAAACTGAAAGACACAATATAAATAAACAATTAAATATCAATTTTTCCCGAAATTAAGACCACGAATCAGACTCGTGATAGTCATGTTCGGCCTGAAATGTCGAGTACGAGTGAAGCTCGTGATATTCATGTTTGATCTGGAACTGAACAACGAGTCCGACTCGTGACATTCATGTTTGGCCTAAAATTTTCATCACGAGTCAGACTCGTCAAAATAGTGCAAGGGGTTAAGCGAGGCAAACTGCTCCGGCAGGAATTGTGCCAAGATTCGATTGATCCTCCAGGTCTCTGTTTAGACCTCGGCGCATGCCGTGGCTGTTGTTTATTCGAATTCGAGGCAAGAACGATCCGTGTGGTGGCCGTGTTTGTCTTCGGAACGCGAGACCCGCTCGGTTCCTGGACGCGGTGTCTACTGGAATGCAAGATTGCGAGACTCCGTAAACGGCCGGGAGAAAGTAGCGCTTGCTATCGCACCGAAGAACGAACAAACCGAATTCGAGGAATTTCAAGCGGCTTCGTCTGCCTTTGAGAACGAACGGAGTGCACCCGAGTGTCTTCTCACCGAGTCGATACCTTAATAATCTTCTTTCCCTCCACTGTTACACAATTATTTGCGACAGGAATTCTTCTGCTTGTTTTATCGAACATTAACGGAATTGAAAGTTTTCTGTGTTTTATGTTAATTTGTGCGCCGTCTTTATTAAAGCAGGATTTTCTGTACGCGACAAACGCATTTAGCGTTTTTGGTGTAAGGATGACTCTGTTCTTTGTTAGGGTTAATAAGAAATCCCTTTTAACTCTCAATGATGCTATGTGACTTGGAAGTCACGTATTCATTTATGTATACGTTCTCGATTTTGTTTTATTTGCTTCTCGTTTTATCACCCTGTTTTACTATTACATCGTTGCACTACTTTTATAGTAATTATTGTATCGATTAGCATCTTCTATATAATCTAGAGGAGGGGATTAATTATGGTCTTCTTTTTCATGAAACGCATTAAATTCGGGTTACAAAGGGTTAATCATAAAGGCTCATCGTAAAGATATTACAAGTTAAAGATGTTGGCGTTCAATGGTCATGGGTTTTTTCTTAGTTGTCCGGGAGTGTCGTCA
This sequence comes from Tetrapedia diversipes, assembly GCA_033822845.1. Taxonomy (NCBI): domain Eukaryota; kingdom Metazoa; phylum Arthropoda; class Insecta; order Hymenoptera; family Apidae; genus Tetrapedia; species Tetrapedia diversipes. Next base: position 74,448 of record JAOPTO010002399.1, on the reverse strand, counting down.
CTTCCCGATAGTGTTTCTGTGGTCCTTCTTTGTTTGAAATCAGTTGCGTCCCTCAGTCGAATGCAGTCTCTTGAAGAACACAAACCATGCTACGAACCACCACATTTAGTCTTTCATAAAATACAATCTTATTTACTGGATACGCGGTATTGCATTTGTTTATTAACAACATTAAGACTATCCGTTTTCTTTTCAGCAACTGGTAAATAAACCATGAATTCTTTCCTACGTCTACTTTCAAGCGAAATCATTTGTAACAGTAACACCATGTACCCTTTTCCGTACCGCATGAAATATTTGTTGCAGCAAGTACAAAACACGTCTCGATGCTTTCCAGGCGGTATGTACCGTCGAAGACACGAACACGTGGTTAACACAGTGACGCTGACAGCGGGAAAAGCAATCGGGGCGTAAAATCGAATGGATTCAATTTCTGTCTTGATTCGTCGACTTCATTACTCCCCTTACACGTAGGTGGCTGTATATGTATCCGACCACTTCATGCATTTACCGGTCTCGCTTCCTCCCCTTCGCGTTAGGGCTCGAAGAAGGGTTCTTCAGGCTGTATGCCCGATCGCAGGGGGTTCGGTTCGAACCGTTTGCCCCGACGAGCTCCACGAAGGAGTCACGGTTAAAATTGAGACAGAGGGAGGAGGAGGGGGGTCGAACGATCGACGGGGGTGGTGTTGCAGGGGGAAAGAAACGGTTGGAGGGAGGGAGGGTGGTAATCGGGCGGAGGGGTGGCTCGAAGTCAGGGTTAGAGCGGGGGGCAGACTTGTCGAGAGAGCGGCGAAATTGGATGAGAGAAAGCGAAGGGAACGGTTTGACGAACGAAAGTCGGATAGGGGGAGGATCAAAAGATGGGGGTGAAAGGGTCTTAACGAAGTGCGACATCCGTCTTCTTTTATACGGCGTGTGCCCCGACGCGAAACGTTTTTGACACGCCTTTATTTACCTCTATCCTGTACACATCCTAATTTTCTGCTGACTGCCTGTGTAGCCTAATCAAATCAATTTAATGCGTTTACCGAGACTGACTCGAACCCATTGAGATGTATAGCGACTCATGTAATTGATCGAATGGTTAGGTCACGTTTTTTTTTTTAGCCAATTTCATCTCTTTCACGGTTGATTAATAAATGTCGTTCTTCGGTAAAAATGTGTAATTATTCGTCAAATCGTTAATATGTAATTTCTTTTATAATACGTTTGAAAATAATTCGTATCGAGTATAGGGCACTGTGAACTCACTGTTTAATAATTGTATTGATGAATATGTCGAAATTTATAGTTACCGGTTATATTTCGGTTGAATAAAATATGCAGCACAGGAATGTATGTTTTCCACTGTCACTGGGTTTATTATCATGTCCGGATACAAAGTAATGATAGCTGATTAATAGAGTGTACGGAATTGAATGCGAGTGTTGTATTGATTGGGTTTAAATTGCTAGATTCAGTATCCATGGAACAGAAATAACTCTCAAACCGTGGAGTATGATATCTGCGAGAGATCGTCAGATCTGAAAAATTCAATTACAGAAACTGCGGACGTTAACTCTGAATTCATGAAAATTGATAAGATTTGTTCTGGATCGCAATACTTGAATTCATCAACTTCCAATACTATCAGATTTATAACACGGAGATTAAATCGACCTCGGTACTGAATTCTTAAAACTGTAATTTTAACTTTCAGAACAGTTGTAGGTATGAAGTGTTTCAATTTGTATGGCGCTTCTAATTTGCGTAATATAATCAAATCCATATTTCTGTAACTATAATAAGAAAAAATAAATACAGAGGATTATCTGATTCCTCAGATATTGTAATTCATACCCTTTTTTTGAATATTTTATACATTTATAATAAACACACAATTAATTATTCATAATTAAGGAATTACTAATGGGTGCCTCGAGATTGTTAAATTAGTCTCTTGTTACACGAGGGTCGTCAGTGTCGGGACCTAGATCGTTTCGATCGAGTTCCTTGACCTGTAGGTCACCGGTGTCAAGTTCCAGAATTCCGAGGTGGTCGATGTTGGGTTTCAGGATTCATAACTCATCGACATCGTGTCTCTCGTACGTGACATTATCGATACTTAACACAATTGCATACATTAGAACATTCGGTAGCCATACATTTTGTTGGCACCATCTTCGTTTTAAATGCGTCTGCATTATTCGAATACCAATCGAATGAATTTATTCTAGCAACGTTAGTTTGCTATCCAGAGATTCGAAATAGACGATCAATGCTTAAGGTGTCCTTCGATTATAAATTGAAACGTGATGCTATCATTGAGAACCATTAGAACGAAACATCCCTATTATTTCATGAATCGATAAGCAGTATCTGTCACACGTGTACAGTCAGTAATAAAAATTTTCATAAATTAGTGAATTCTCAAATATTAATAAAAAAAATAACAATGTTATACATTTTATGGCTATTAATTATAACAGTTAAAATTAATCAGACACTGGAGGAGTATCGATTTCTATAGCATTTATGTCAGAAAACATAAAATCGTGAAATATACCGTATGATTACCACTAACACGTCAAAATCCATAAAAATTTGTTGTTACAACCACTGGAGCTGTTATATCCACAAATTTTACTGATTTATATTTAAATTTTTATACGTTGGAGGATTATTCACATCTTCTCCTTAGTCAGGGTAAATGACAATGTTACCTTTTTAGAATCTATCTAATTTTATCCAATTAACGTCCCAAATCTTTGTTCTCTTTCCGTTCCAAACGTTTGAAACCTGGCAGACATACGCATACGTATACTAGCACTTTTGTGTGGCTGACGGGTAGTTTCTCTGCTACTGTGCTAAGATCGCCCTCCCACGAAGATTCGTAACGTTCTGTTTTGTCCGGCAACCGAGTTTCCGTGGCGCGATTCTCGGCCACGGGGTAACGGCGTTCGAGTTAAGCGCAAAACGCGCACACCACAGAGCCGCCTAATTTCCAGCTGGGAACTGGTATCTCGAACAACAATACGCCCGACTCGGCGTCTGACGCTTGATGCATTTCTGCTCGTAATCCCGGCCCGTTGAAAAGGGGCCCATCAGCTCCCGCTGATGAATTCAATTCTCGCGTGTACGTGTGCGCCGATGGAAACGCGGCTTGACTCCGATCGCGCGGATGCGTGACTCGTGCGCAACGACCTCGGGAACCGAGCAACGAGAGCAAAATAGTATCGCTGATACGATCATAGAGATACCGTTGGCCGTAACTTCGTCGATAATTTGATGCGAGTTGCTCGTTTGTCAAATCGATGAACTCGGGAGAACAAGAAAGATGCGGGGAAAGTCGATAAATATAAAAAAGTTTGACGGTGAAATAAAAGTGGAGTTAATTAACTAGGAGCTAAATTTATGCACGTTTCTTGTGTATCTGTTTGTAATATACATGTATTAACACGTTTCCTGCAGGACACTTTTTTTTTTAAGACTTCCCGTTCAGGCCAACGTGGGGCCTGATACGCCCCACGTTTTTTTATGGTTGACACAAGCATGTTTTTTGTGGTATAATACACAATATTTCAGTAATTTAAAACCATAAATTTAAAAAAAAAGGCATATCTCTTTATAAATTTAAACCAGAAAAGTAATCATTTTTGAGTTTATTTGACAAAATATTGTTAAAAATGTGGCTTTTTTTAAAAGCTTTTTTTCCGTCGTGGGAGGAAATTTTAGCATGGGGCATATACGCCCCACGCGGCAGGGAACGTGTTAAGAAATAGGTGTACATCGTACAGAATTTTAAATTGCAGAGTTGAGAGGGAAACAGATTAAGGTATGTTTGTATTATCCCATCAATAAACGTCATCAAAAATTGCTAAGAATAATGGTAATCGTTTTTGCAAATCTTACTCATGAAATTTCAAATCCGTCAAATTGACGGGTTCCGTAAACCTAGTGTTAAGCTTTGAATTGCAAATGCAATTAGGATGGATTTAGTTTAATCTTACGATAATTGTGCATATAAGTGAAGTGACAGGGGTGGCAGAGGTGTCGAATGTCGTCTACTTTAGCGTACGAATTAATAACGAAAGTATGTATATATTAATGATTCTTTCTTTACTCAGTTACATATAGTTATCTGTAAGCAATTTATTGTAATATAGATTTATGAGCATGAATGTACGCATTCATTATATATTGCGTTCTATTTTAATTAGACCTACGTTTCTAATCAAAATATTAAGAATATTATTGAATTCTCGATAATGCATTGATAATCTTTTGCAGCGTCTGTACTCATTACCCGAACCAGTCGATCGATTTTCATTTCTTTTCCTCGTTATTCATAGGTACTCTCTTCTGATTAGAGGCGTTTTCCTTCGTTTAATCCGAAAATAACCCTAACGAACCACGGTGACGTAAAAAATAGCACACACGTAATTCGTACCTACTGGTTGCATGTTTATTTTTTTTTTTTTTTGCGGTATAGTTCTCTCCACTCTCTTAATTGTTCTGTTCTTTGTGACTTGCTACGTTGAAACTGCGTTCGCTTGTATTTTTTTTTATCCCTCCTCTTTTCTATGTCAGCTCCTGGTTTTCCAATAAACGAGCAGTTTGTTTCGCTACGTTCGTGTATTTTTTCGTTCTTCTTGCCTTTTAAGCTCACCCAGCATCTTTTTCGTCTTATTTCGACACGAGCGCTGGAAGCAGCTGGCCCGCAACACGCGATCCGCCGATTTTTATCGCTGATCCAACGTATTCCTTACGCCGGTAATCATATTTTGTCTTTTAATTAAACCTCTCGTTCCTCTGCAGCGCCGACCGACTCTGCCGCATCCTTCTTTACGTTACGCGTTCGTGATTTTCCCGTTGAACGCTTTTTCACTTTGATCTGTTCGTTCTCTTATTGGCGTGGCAGCATTATTTAATTTGAACATTGCTGTCCAAAGAAACAAATGAATCCTCAGCTTTTCTTCAAGCGTTGAAGAGTGAAGATAAAAAGTTTCGAAACATATTCTTAAGATACTTCTTATTTTACGATAAACACCATTTTTTAATGATTCAAACGGTACTAAATTGTATTAAAATTGTCTCTTTTGGAATATAACTTTTATTTCTACCACGTATTACATACGTTTGGTTGTGTCTGTAGCAATGATTACTTAAAGCGCTATTTCTTGTAAATACGTTTATTTTCTATAACCACTTAACATTAAACTGTAGTCATTACCACTGCACATCGTCTTCTTACGGAAAAAACGTTTGAGAATCCCAATAGTTTTCGGTGCTTATTAACGAAACCTATTTCACGCCAATTTATCACAAAATACCTATTCAAATTGACGTATATAACCCTTTAAGCCTGTGCCCTGCGGCGTATCCAATCTCAAGACATAATGAATCTCGCATCCGGTTCCTCGCGTGCCATTTTGAGGTTCTCCAGGATGTCAGAGTAGTTGCGTTACTTCCATTAAGGCGGAAATCAAAGGGGCCATAATTTAATGCGGCGCTTTGGCACGGTGCTGTTACGTTTAAACGAAACGTTCGGCGTCGTGCACGTGTATCGGCTGCGAATACTTTGTCGAACGAATATGCCTATAAATGTCTATGCTCTGTTCGCATGGATGACTTTGATCACAGAGCTAATAACTAATCTACGCTCGAATTGATCTCGATTGTCGTAGATACAACAGAAACGGTGCACCTGATAGGTGTCCATCTCGGTATCTATCGTCGATTCATCCTTGTTTAACGGGTTCGTCTCTAAAAATATCGTGATTGACGTTCTTGAATAATGTCAGAACTGGTTATCGACAGTTATATCGTCAGCGGCATCACGGTATACGGAAATTCTAATTCAAACGGAAGTTATAATTCGATTAACCGTTGAAGATCCGATTTAATCCGAATTATTTGATTAAATGGGAAATTTAATTTGACGGGTTCGAAGTCTTTTCATTACTTTCGCTATTTTATGCAACGATAATGTAATGGTATTATAGGAGACAAGAATAGGAGCATTTCCACTGTGTAAATAACAAGCAAATCTTCTGACCCGTTAATCTTCCGTATATTTTTGTCGGTGGTTTTTATATCAAAGAATACTTCAACCTTTTAGCGTATATTTTCGAAAACAGTACTCTATTTCATTCAATGCGATAAAAATGGCATCGCAGCATTTGCTTGGGTCAATTATCCAGGATCCGAATTTTTCCTTAAATTATTACTGTTAATACTATTTAAATTATTATTACTTATTAATACTGTTACGCGCAAGAAACCTTTTCCCCAAAACTCCTTACATCATCCCAGTGCCCATAACAACCGCATCATGCGGCACAATTTATTCTCATGCTCTTTCGCGGTTCCTATTATTAAGCTTATCAAGCAACCTACGCGGTTCAATTCCTCCGTCGTCCCTTAGGACTTCAACGACCCAAAGAATTCGGGACACCAGCGCGAAACAGCTCCTTATTGATGTCTAGATACGTTTCGCTCAGCAACCGAAAGCCCTAGAGAGTGTTTAAGAGCGGGCTGACTCGATTGGACGACGGAGACGGAGGACGAGGGCGACGAAGGCGGTGTTTTCCAGCTCGCGTTTCCATCTTCTCGACACTCTTCTCTTCGTCTTCCGCCAGGAGGCCGGGGATACCCGCGAGGTTAAACATAACTCCCGTCAACTGTAGCCGGAACAAAACAAACAGAAGTTACTTCCTGGGCTGGCCGCCGCGACGGAAGCGGTGGATACACCACGGCGTCGTTGCTTCATCCAGTCGTCGGTGTAGGAGGGGGTGGAGGAGGGTTGAGGCTCTTTTACTTCGCACTACCCCATCGTCACGCCGGGATTAACTTCCTTTGCCGGGCGAAATTAAATTATCAAGTTTTCCGCCTGTGGAAGGACCGCCCGTCCCGCAAACCGGGCCCGAACAAGGGGGGCCGAACTTTAATCCGATTATACTTATTTAATTCGCACGCCTGGCAAATATCGCCTCCCCAAGGTTACACGCTTGTCCGCGAACAGGGTGATTCTTTTTTCTGCACGATTCCGTCCAATCTCGATCGGTAAACAGGCGCGAATGATTGGATAACCCGTGTCAACGTTTCTCGATGACTGTATTCATGTCATGAACATGGTGAAGAGGCTATTTTTGAGCTTTGGGACTTTTTGTTTGTTAACTTTAGTATGCAGTAGAGGAATTGAAATGTTTATTTGCGAGAGAAAGTGGGATTTAGTAATCTTGAGTTAGAAATTCGCTTCTTTCGCGACTCCATAGTCGAAGACGTGTCATAAAAGGGAAACATCTAAATGATAACTCTGACAGGTTTGTAACTGTTAGAACACCTGGGTAAGCATCTGGAGGAACGATCCTGGTGTTGGCAAAGGTCAGCACTCCTGTAAAAGTCACAGGGACACCCCTGTTTAAGAAAGCGTGCTTAGTTCATAAGAGAAGGGCGTTCTTGGTAGCAATTAGGCTCATTTTCTAAAAATCAGGAATAACCAATCGATGAGCATTTTTCTTCTCGTAGAGAGGACCAGCGGCAAAGGCTGGTAGAAAGTGGAATTCGGTTAACTTTCACCAAGAAAGTTGAGAAAGGATTAGAATTCAGCTTTCAACAAGAAAGGTTAGATTTAGGAATCAGTTAGCACTTAGAGCTTCGTTCAGGAAGTTCGAATATTAGTTCCCAAGGGTAACTTTGAGTGGTCCTTCGAATATTTAGACGGCACATAAGTGCAATATCGAAAGCAAGTTCTGCATCAGAGTTGATCGTGCTCGAACGTCCCGTGAATGAAATTATTGGCCGTTTTCATTCTTTGGTATCGAATCCGCTCGCGGGGCTGTACCTGGCCGAGTTTCGACCGTTGCCGAGAATTAGCGGGAGATTTATGGGGGAAGTTGGATTGGATCATCAAGTGCTTGATAAGATGAAAGATTGCTTTTAGTTCCAAGGCTACGCTACAGTATCGGCGGGCTTGTCCTGCCAACGGACCGGACGTGGGTTCTGTAATCTGTATCGACGTTGGAAGTTCTTTGCGAGCGAAACGTTTTTCGTGTTCGGGATGAATAAACTGATTTAGCGGAATTCAGAAGAAAGTTGCGAGAGTGAAATAGGGTAGCAAACGGGAGTTGAACAAGTATTCTTACACGTGGAATAAGAATTGACCTTGGTTTCCCAATTTCGTCGAAAACGATTCCTAACTTGCAGAGGAATGGTTCTACAATATAAAATTCAAAGGATTTAGTATTATTAATAAAAGCTTCATTATATTTTATTCAAACTCAACGTGATTTTTCCGTGAAAAAAGTTAGTCTGTATCGAATGTAACTCGTAAACCGCAGTAGGGTTAAAAATAAAACGATAACAAACGTTACATATGTTACCCACGTAATTAGTTAAAAAGTCGATCAGTGAAAAGTTAACGAATGTATCCGGTGAAACGCGAAATAGTAATCTGGGGAGGCGATCCGACCGATCGAAAGCGTATTTAAGTTTCCAATCTATGGTTGCCCCCCTCGATAATGTCAAGTCGGTGGGGCCATTCGCAGCTCCCGAAGTTAAATAATGGTGTTCGACCGTGAGGCGAATATAACTTAAGGGCACATTCATCCTCGTAAACGTTCGACTTTCAGCACGATCCATCACATTGATGAATCGTTCACACCAAATGGATTTACAGCGGCTAAGGGTTACTTCGGCGCCGAGTGTGCTTCAGGCGAACGGCGGACGTCCGCATAAGTAACCCATCGAAAGAGGAGGGCATTTGTTTTAACGAGACATAATGAAGAATCTTCCTGACCATTATCGTCGCGACGCTCGTTACCGCTGATTGGTTTCCATTGAAAAGCCTTTATAGTCGCATTAGCGTCATTCGAGGGCTCTAATCCGAACGTCTTAATTGTCCGAGTTTCGTGAACTCGATCGTTCGAACGATTTTCGAACAACTTCGCGTCTTATCTGCAGTTGCAGCGGAATTGTTTAAAATCTCGTTTGTCTATGTTGAATTGTCAGCCGAGAAATTAGTCAACGGTGATACTTCTTGACGGTACATCTATTGCTACAGGGTTCAACTCGTGGATGTTATTCTTTTAATCAATAGCAAAAATATGAGTGACTTGATTTTACAATCATGTTGGAGAAATTATAGATACTATAATCGATCAGATTGAAATCTTCTCTACTAGCTAACTTCTCAGATCCGTAGAGAGTGTATTTCAGAAAAAGACTCAAGAAGTTTGAAGAAATATATCTGAAGAACTTTCCTATCCATAAACCTTCGTAACATAAAGGAAACAAGTTACTTGACACAAACTCTGTTGTTCACTATATCGTCCAATAATGTCTAAAACTACCCATCTACAAAAATACCCCAGTTCTATTCTCACCTGACATTAGGCCTTAACAAGTTCAAGTAGTGCATAAGAACGGTGAAAGGAGCTTCTCATAGTTTTGATTCAGAATGATCACGAGTCGTTGTAACGAAACAGAACGGACTTCTCGGCCTCCCCTTTCGTTGTAATTCCGCTCGCGTCAAGGCTCAGCCGGGTCGCCTTTTCACCGGCCGGACGCCTGGAAATTGCTCGTCGACGACGTGGAAGGTGTGCGCGGCCGATGTCACCGACGAAACTGCTGAACAACTTCTCTCCATTCTCGGCACCGAACACTACCTACCAGCGTTACGGCTGAGCCTCCTCCGTTCAGCCTCATCCGCACACACCCACGTTACGAATACACACTGGTGCAGACCTAACTCGAAGCAGATACTGCACGACAAAGTCAGGACTTGCTGCGACAGTTCGGAAATCCGTGCTGGGGATGTGTCCCGGGCTCATGGCTACCCGGGACAAAGGTAGAGCGGGGCGTGCGCCTCAAAGAAGTAAGGGAGAAGGGGGTGTATTACCGGGACGTGTCAATTGTTCCAGAAGACCGGAAACTTATCGGCCGTTTCGTAATCCCGCACAGAACGCGACTGGCCGCCAAGCTTCGCTTCAAGTAAGGACGTGTATCCTCGAGGAAACTTCTTCGATAAACTGTTTTTCCTGCGCCCCCCTTTTTCTCCCTTTGCACCCTCGTTCCCGTCACTTTGGTGGCTTTCCCTTGCGCTGACTCGAATCTCTCCTCTCAAAGGGTGTCGCGTTGCGAACCTTTTTTAATAGAACTGAAAGTCAGGAACCGTTATTGGGCGAAGTTTATCTGGTCATTAAATGTTCCCAGAAATTTGAACGACAAATTTGTTTATAACGGTTCCTCAGAGCCGGGTCTTCCGTTTTTTATTGCACGCTGGGACTATATAGTCCGAGCAACGGGACTTTCGGGTGACCCCCTGGTGTCTAGGATTTTCGCGAGGTACAACCCTGAATCACACCTTGCATGGACTGTACCTTTCCACTTTAAGGATAACTGGCGAATCATCGTTTCCGTAGAGTGATGTCCACCCAGCCAAGGGAATGTATATATATTATTGACGCTTACAAGGAGGGCATTCATTACTATTTTACCATTTCGTCGCTACCATTCGTCAGTATTGTAACAGCCGCTATCCAACACAACCTATTTCAATTTAATAAAGAAACAAAGTTTATCTTTAGTCACTACATCGGCATTGCTATATACAGCTCACTTACTTTTAAACTAATCTAGTCGCATGCAGTTAATTCGGCGTGTGACGTACGAGTTTGACCACACAGACAACGTCGGTGGAAAACGCGTGCACGACAAAAGGAACAATCCGTTTCGACACTTGTATTGCTTTTTTCGCGTCTTGTTAAAAGTACCGAGGTTCGCCACGTAGCTCGTACACTCATCCACCGGGTTCTCTTCTCTAAGAATGGGCCGGGGTTTGGTCCTTTCAGAACGACACGGTGTCTCGATCCCGTCGAAGCACATTTCCAGCGAGTGGCTGGCAAACCAGCTACAATTTCAGAAGCCGCGAGCACCGCCGCCGCGCTCGCTCGTGGGAAACGATAAATTTAATTCGAACTTGTTACGGAAACTTGGAGAGCTGCGTGTACAGGTTCAAGGGCTGTTGGCCGCGGAGTTTCTTCGTGATCTTAGTTGCTGCTTCCCCGCTATCGTGTGTTCTCCAATCCACACCGGGGGTACGGGCGAAAACTCGACCGGGGAGAACTTTTAATATGTATCGATACGGGAATCTTCGCGGAAGCTGATCGATAAATTCGCCCGAAAAAGAGCGAGGGAACGTTCGATAGAAAAATCCGCTTCTTTTCATGCGGTTGGCAAATTTAATCTTCCCGTCGTCCCCCTTTCTAGAGGAACTTCCGCCGCAAAGACACGATCGATGCCCCCCTCCCTCACCGTCTCCGTGCTACGTATGTATTCCCAATCATATCCTTTTCCCGCGCGGCAGCGAGCCGCAAACGGAAAATAAAATTGCTCGCCTGCTGCATAATTTCAACGAGCGCGACAGCTACATAAAACATCGTTCGATGCTGTCGTTCCGCTGTCCTATGTATTTTTTATCAGGCGTCGAGCTTTTCGTCCGTGGAAAAATGCGTACCCCGCCATCCCTTCTCCGCCAACCGTGTTCCCACGCGCCATGGTTACGTACGTGTTAGCGATCGCATACTTTTGGTGGTCGCTCGAAGTGCCTAAACCGTAATTTAGGCTATTGAACGATTTATGCCTGGGCACTTGGTGTGTCTCAGGTTGAAAGTATGAATGTAACCCCAAGGTATTGTTTATAGCATGCGTGGGAATGTCTAGGAATGGCAAGCAACCCGACGTTGCGTCGCCTAAAAGATAGGACCTTTGTCCTGAAGGATCTGGACACGGAAGGCTATGTAGCCTAACTGTGGTTAACCCCACGGCATTTATCCTAGATCCTTGAACCAAAAAAGGCTTCTTTTTTTAAGGACTCTAACATACGTATATTAATGTCGTCGTTTTCGTGAAATCCACCGCATCGACGAGCTTACGCGATCGAAATTTTGTACATTTACGGTGCAATGTGTTAACACTAGAACTACCCACGATTAAAGTGCACTTATTTGCGTGGAACATCAAATTTAAAATTACATGAGAAAATATCGAATACATAGGAAACAAATCTTTATTTATACCTTCTGCAGAAAATTATGGTAAATTTTGGAAGCTTGATAAAGTGAATTTATAAAGTTGTTCTGAATAATCATGAATCCGTCATTTTGACTGCTCTGGAAGTTCTAGTGTTAAAGTAGAAAGTATGTGCTCGGGAAATAAAACAAAGGCGCTGCGTTTTCCAGATGAGAGCGACCGTAGCCGTTCGTATCGTTCTCGAGATTAGGTTTGCTTTTATTTTTTTCCTTTTTTTAAAGTATGAACAAAGGGAGGGGGTTCGGCTCGAGACGCAGCCCAAGCCCAATAAGACACTTGGCCCTCCCTGAGTTTTTCTGAACTTTCCCAAGTTCTTTGACCGTATACATAGGCCTGCACAATCCGATAGAATGTATTTCGACATATGAAAGCGTCGCGATTTCGCGCCCACTTGTTCGCGATGAAATTCGACCGACGCTGCACGCAATCGATTCTGTTGTTCCTTTTTCGCATTCGAACCGGCGTTCTGTCGTGTTTATGAATATTCAACAGCCGAACGTTTATGAGGTTCTTCGCAGAGAGATGCGCCGGTTTTTTATTGGCACGGGAGAAGTTCGTCGAGTGGATAGAGCGCGCTGCTCTTTTCCCGGAGTGTTGAGCGGATTTTATGCGCCGGCTTTTACGTTCCCGTACGTTTGATTCTTGACGAGAATTTTCTTTTTTTTTTTACGGTGCATTCTTCTTTTTCGTTTCAAACGATAAGGCTCTTCGAAGCGAATCGATCCCTTTTTATACCCCGGATTACAGTTTCGTTCGGTATTGCAGGGTTTGCGTTCCCGTTACTCAATACCGCTACAAATTATTCCGACCGATCGAACGGAGTTATATTTTCAAAATATTATCCTGACTTATTTTTGGAGCGTATTCGTTCCGTATTTCGAAATCGCTCGCAGTACTTTCGTTTTTATTATACTCGGTTGCATTCCTTCCTTATATTTAGAGAATTGAAAGAAACTCGGGATCGTATTGTTTCAGAGAAATTTCTTGAAGCAACAAAATCCTCGATCGACATCGACGACGATTAATATCAAATTGACAGAGGAGTTAACAGAAAATTTGAAGTCGATAAAATTCTAGTTTCGTAAGGGGAACCAGACAATCAGGGGTGACGATGGCCAGAGTGCTCATTAAGGTCTCCATAAATCAGAGGTCCTCAATAAGGGTTGAGACCGAGTACGCGCGAGACTCGGTCACGGCCGCTAACACTTTCCAGGCCCGCACCAACGGCGGGTTTGTTTTTCGGGAAAGTGCAAAGTGGGGATGCGCCCATAAAAGCATGAGAAAAAGGGCATAGTCAGTTAGTAAGACAGCAACCGTATTTTACGAACGAAAGGCTATTTTGTAAAGAAATAAAGTAACCCTCACACTATTGACTTTTCGTTTCCCGTCGATGGTTTGTATTTTTGCAAAAATAGCAAAGAAACGATCGATTCCTCGCCATATATCCCGATGACCGATGCGCGATCCCCGTTGCACGGAACGATTTTCGTGACACCTCCCTGTCACTCTTCAAAACCGTGAACACGAATTACGAGGGGCGAATTAAAAATGGCGCGCGTCAAGCGCGCATAAATCGTAGTTAATCACCGGTTTCGAACGTTTAAAAGCGCGCGCGCGGAAATTCGTGATTATAATGTACAACGTCTAAATACCTCGAAAATTGCGTAACGCTCGTCAACACGCACACGTTGCCTGGTGATCGCGGCAGCTACTTTGACAGTTATGCGGAGGATGTGCATCCCGTAATTACGCATACGACGCGCCGCGGAGGAGGGTTGGCTGGCGTTAATTAAGTAATTTCAATTAAAATTCTTCACGGTTCTCGGTGCTTTATACGCTGACACGGGCCGGGCGGATGCTCGCAACTTGGACGAACACTCGTCATCGTAAACAAGTCCCAACCCGTGTACCCGGCTTCCGGGGCCAATTTGTATGCAAAACTCGCGCGCACGCGAGCCTGTATCCATGGAAAACCGAGGCCGTCCCGTTGGCCCCCGTTGCTTCTGACAGGACACGCTGCTTTTAGGGATGACCCTAACAAATCTCCGACCGTTTATCGAATGGAAGGATTCTTGGGCTGCTCGGTACCGGTGAACTTGTGGCTTGCAACTTTTAATCGGCGTAAAAAGGGTGGCAGGATGATTTGTATTGGTTAAATGACCAAAATGAATGGATTGTTTGATGGTGAAGGCCAGTGATGTATTTTTAACGAAAGTGAATGACAGTTGCATACTGTTGTTGGGCGATTATTCGTAATTATGTAAAATATGAAGGAAGATTGCTTTATTTTAACCGAACCGGTTGAAATTGGCAATTTGTAATTTTTCACAGAAATTTGATGAATATACTAAAATATGCTTTTAAGTGTTTCGAAAATGTATAAATAAAGATTTCTTTCCCTTATATGGAGTGTCTCATGCAGTTTTGAATGCAATTTTCTTTGCTGAAAATAAATTACTTTAATCATTTATAATTCTAGTGTTAAACATCTTAGGGTTGACTTGTTTTGTTTTTCTTCACGAAATTTGCATTTGCAAAAGTTGCATCCCTGCACCTCGAAACATTCTGCAAAATTGATACTAGTTGAGAATTAAATATTTTTTCTTGGAAGTCATTTAGAGGTGTATATTTTAATTAGCTTGTAGTAACGAATTTTGGTTGAATAAATAAATTTATAATGGAAATTTGTGGCCGAAGTGTTGTTGCGAAATTCGAGAATTTCCTACAGTTTTAGGAGAAGCCTTGTTGCATTTTGTCCGCATTTTGCTTTAAAGCTTGTCCTTACGATGCACGTAAGTAGAGTGGCTCGTTGGATTGTCTGGTTCCTCTTAATTCGGCCAACCTTTATGTCCCCTGTTTTTGGGCGCGTTATCTACTACGGTACTGAGAGACAAGCCACTAAGCACGGTTATAAAACAAGCAACATTGCTATCTGAGTCCTTCTAAACCCACGCATAAATTTTCCCCCCAAAAGCGTTTCGTAATTAAGAAGGTACTGCGCTAAAAGCAGCATCCGTTTAAATACGGAAGTAACAAAAATAATTTTATCGTCGTACACACGTATCGGTGCAAGGCTTTTTATTAACTATACATATTTTCTCCATGAAACCTGTGAATCCCCAATTCACAACAGTTCAACCTCTTATTTACCATTGCTGATGCACCACTTAATGCCTATTTACATACAACCTCCAATATAAACCTTTATTAAAACCCTTTTCCGTCAAACACTCTGAATGCATAATTGAAAAATTATTCGTCATGCGAAAGGTCACAGCCCTCCGTCCACAAAGAAAATTTGAGGCCTTTTATTACCACATTTTGCATTCGACTTTAAACTGATTAATACCATTTTCTTGAATACTTCCCGAATAGCCTACGGTCACTTATAGATACCAACGCTCAACGATTGGTCACTGAACGATCCCGAAAAAGATACATGCAAATGAGCCTTCAAGCGAAAGGAATAGCGTCAAATAAGAACCTCTACATCAGCGTGTGAGACATTCATTCCGAACGAAGTACCGCGAGAGAGCGTACAAGTTAACTCGAAAAATCGATTAGTTGTCGGCCCTGTCGGTGGCGTTAATATTTCCAGGGGGGCCGCTTTATAAACCCGGTACACGGTCCATTGTAGCGTCGGTTAAGTCCGGCAGCGGCGCACTGTTAGCGATAATGCAAGGTAATAGAGAGTTCGCTTTGACACGGCCGAAATTAAGCAAACTTTAATTGAAATTTATACTCGACACACAGGTTCAGAGCGCGCGTCTGGCGGCGGTGCTTTGAAATTTTCACCCGTTCCCCCTCCGCTACTCTCCTCCACCCGTGTCACTTCTTCCCGTATGACGAGATCCTGCGCTCGCGCACACGGCCCCAAAGGAAAGAACGAATTTTCCTACGGCAATTAAACGTGGCCGTGACGTTTAAAATGACGCTTTTTGCCCGACCTTATCTTCCTTTGAGCCTTTAACGGCCGAGACACAGCGCGGCGTTTCCACTTTGCTGGAGCCGTTCTAAAACATTTATCCTTCGCCGCCTCGGTGAAACAACTCTGTTCCTCGCCTCCTTTGTCGCGTTTTGGATAAAGCTGTTTTGGCTGAGCGCGCCGGTAAACGGGGGAAAATTGTTCCCTCCCCCCCGTTCGCCACGCGCGAGACGTTGCCCCACGCTCTCGATTTATCGCCACTTTTATAAGCGAACTCCTCTTTTAATCTTGAGCCGGTAATTCTGCCTTTCGGAACACGTTACGCGATCCGATGCTTCGTTTCAAGGCGGCTTCCGTTCCGTTGGTATGTTTCTTGGAAAATATTGCACCGGTTCGGTCGATTTATTTCCTGTTATAATTTAAGATGCTGGTTGGAAACAAAATGTATACCGTGTCTACGAAAAATATTTGCATATCGCGACAATTTTTGTTTTAAGATTCGCAAGATATTTTAAGACGGTCGAGATTCATTCATTTTTTATAATTTAATTCTGTGAAGACGCTGTTGTGTTCGCGATTTTCATAATTTCGTTAACTCGAGGAAAGGTTAACCCTTTGCGCTCGAAAGGTGGCTGTTGACGATCAAACGATAGCACTTTTATAAGCTTCCGGATGCGAATAGTCGTGTTTAAAAATTTCAGCTGCCTTTGCCTGAATTATATGAGTGTTGAGATAAGTAAATTTTGATTTCTCTAATTTTAGCGTTTTGTACTTGGAACTTTTTGAAGACCGAGAATCGCTTTTCGAGTGCAAAGGGTTAAAATTGTCCAGTTGTTGATATCGTGGAAAGATATTAGTTTACGGTTAGTTTTAAAATTGAGACGCGTCAGTAGCCACGAATACCATGTAATTGTGTCTGACCAACACGAGTCTTCAACTACTGAATGTTTAACTTATCTCGGAAGCAACTGTATCTCTTAATAAATGCTAAAACAAAACGTTGCTAATTGCTTACATCGATGGCAAGTTCGTTACACCCAATTTCACGCTTCCACATTTTCAAATTACCTGAGCTGTGTCACACCATTAAGTAGTCACAGCCTCCTAATTGGCACTCGCGTCGTCCAATTATCTCGAGATCGTCGTTAATCCTTCGCCACGGAAAAAAGACGAAAGAAAAATGTCACCGTCAGCGATCAACCGTTTCGAGAGATTATAAATTTTAATCCTCAATTTCCTCCCGTTGGAAAAGAAACACGGCGACTGCTGTGGTGTCGCGTCGTGATGCAGCATTTCGATGCGAGGCGTCGTCCCGCCACTAAATCACGCGCCGTTCGTAACTTTCTTTTATAGCCGTTGCAAATCACGCGCCGGATAGCGGATAAACTGTTAATTATAATTACGTCGCTGCCAGTGCGCATAACGATGACTGATTTGTGCGAGGCAAATACGAGAGCAGTCCTTCCAGCTGGTAATAATGTCGGCGCTCGTAATATGGAAATGCGGGGTCATCGATAAATTACAATGAACTGGCAAAGTCGACTTCGATGCATACGTGGAGAGGGGGGGGGGGGTGTGCGAGAAAATATCAGCCCCGTTTTGCCGGAAATTCCGAGGTCATCGACCATGAGAATTAAATCGTTAAACGTTCGATCGGACAGGACAACATCCCGGTGAAATGTTGTTAGATACGATGTTAAGCTTTTTCGTGGTGCGATTACTCGATCATGTCGTAACGATGAAATTTTCCTTGCCTTGTAGCGTGGATATAATTTATTTAAAAAAAACAAATAAAATTATTAACAGCTACAAAGGTAATATAGACGTATTCTAGCCTGTGACGGATTGCTAATACTTCGCAGCGATAATTTAAGGAGATCCTGGACGCCAATGGGTCCTGTAAAGTTTCCTTTTAGTTTTCGAGAGTTCGGAAAAGGGTGTTGAGCGTGAGAGCCAACCTGTATCCAGGGAGATCCGGGTTAAACTCTCGGTGGTCTCAAGTACGATACTTTTCGACTGTCTCGGGGCTACTTACGATAGATTTCCTTAAAAGTAAATTACATACTATTGTAAGAGAAACCAGATAATCAGGGGTGACGATGGCCAAAGTGGTCATTAGGGCCCCCATAAACCAGAGGTCCCCAATAAGGGTTGAGACCGAGTACGCGCGAGGCTCGGTCACGGCCGCTAACACTTTCCAGGCCCGCACCAACGGTGGGTTTGTTTTTCGGGAAAGTGCAAAGTGGGGATGCGCCCATAAAAGCATGAGAAAAAGGGCATAGTCAGTTTAGTAAGACAGCAAACGTATTTTATGAACGAACGGCCTTTTTATAAAGAATTTAAGTAACCCCTCACACTATGCTTAAAATTATCACGCGCTACAGCCTTTTATTTCAAACGGTTATGATATCAATGCGGTGAGATTGTAAATTTTATTCTGAATATTGGATACCCGGAGAATCCTACCTGGGGTAAGCTTCATTGTCTTTGGGAATGGAAAAGGAAAAGGGAGATCTGTTGGAAATTTTTTATTAACTTCAAGCTTTTATGTTGTAATTTTTCTGAATAGTTGCAACTTCAACGGTGGCTAAGTAAATTTCGTTTCATTGAAAAGAGGCTTTACGTTCGGACTTTATTGTTCATGTGAATTCTTTTGGACAATTCTTTTTACTTGGTACAATTCTTTTGTTATAAATATTAATTACGATTAGAGTAATGCAGCATCGATAATTTAATTCTAATTTGATCCGACTTTTGGATTAATTTCTGGTATATTTATTCTCGGAGGTTTATATATGCAGTCTCAATGGTAATTTGATAAACTTTCCGGCATAAGTTAAAGCTGTTCGAGTCACTCTGTTGTAGGTTAAAGACACTTTAAACTGAATAATGTAGGGCACTTAAAATTCGTGTCCTGAAGTACGCGTTCTCAGGTCATGAAATTAGGAATTCCACTGTGCTGTGGAGCACTACAATATGGTGTGCAAAATTTCAGAACTTGGCTAATCTGGTTAGAGAAAACCGGGCTGACGCGTCGCTTGTCATTTAATTTCAAATTTACCAACATTTTCAGGGATTCAAAATTTTCTACCGTTTAATGTAAAGCAAACAACGTCGATAATCTTCATAATCCTAATCGATTATAATAATAATCGAAAAGTAAGTTGTGATTTGCGTTCGAAAAGCAAGAACATTCCCTCTACATCTGATCGTAAGTAGTATAGATCCTCCATTGGTCAGACGGACGAGCCACGACTGAACTTCTCGGTCTATAAGTATAAAGTATTTTGATTTTTTATAAAACATAATGCCTCTCCGTCATTGTAAACTATTTTTATCCCCTTCAGTGAAAAAGTTTCAATATCTTCTACTTGAAATCTGTTTTCAATTAAAATCATACGAAAATAGCAAATCAATAAATTTTACACAACTTCGGTAAAATTTTCGTCTAACGCAGTAGGTTTCAACCTGTGATACGCTTACTGAATACAATTATGTAAAATTTGGTTAATTATACAAAGTACAGTATTTTAAAATGACCTCATTCTTTTTAGAAACTCGATTTGAGATGGATCGTACGAACAAAAAAGAGTGGCATAAATAACTTATTTGCATTTTATTACACATGGCACACTTTCTGGCTAATAATATTTTTAGGTATACACGAACATGCGCTACCTACAAAATGGCACGTGACTTGATGGTATATTAATAGGGTCGCAGGCTTGGAAAAAATGTTGACTACCGTCAGTCCGATGAATTACTAAAACAGATCCCGTGATGCAAGTAGAAAATCGCCCGAGAAAAACACGATAAATCCTATTTTCTATTTTTCATAGAAGAGTAGTTTTAAAATTCATAACACTCCCGGCCAATTCCGTGCTGCAAAATCTCTATTCTTTTTTATTCGGCTTCAGGATTAAATACGTTTTCCTCTTACGAAAAAAGAAGGGAAAAAAACCGTTGATAAATCAACAGAAACGTATTTATCGTGTATTTCCATTGAATTCGTTGAAACCGTTCGCGGAAAGCATCTGCGTTATTCTCGCGAAGGGTAACGAACCCATCAGCCTTGTAGATTTTCGCGGCAAAGCGTCGCGACACGCTGTTATCCGCCGGTTTCCGCCGAGTAAATCGTTCTTGTTAAAAACGCGCAACAAGGAGAGGGCTTTCGAGTAATTATCCCTGTCGTTGGTCCCGGCCAGGCGGTCGAGATTCGTGTAAAACTGTAGATTACAGAACGCTATCCGGGTGTGTTTACGATGCACCGCGGAAAGCGTCTCGCGGGTTGACCAAAAGAGAAGCGGAAGAGGAAAAAGGAATGAGAGGAACGAGAGGAACGGAGAGGGGAAAGAAAAAAGCATGGAAGCCGGCGGAGTTTATCGGGCAATTTATCGTCACGACCGCCACCCTCCTCCCCGCCCCTGGTGCCGCTATCACGGATTGGATTAAAACAGTGATTAGCACGAGAATCGGGCGTGTTAGGCGTGCGTGCTCTCCTCTGTTATCGGAGTCTGCTGTACGATAGCGATCGGACATTTAGTAGTCTCGATAGTGACGCTAATCCGGAGTTACGAAGGAAGGAAGCAGTGGTTGTCAACCGTTATCCCGGGAGGAACAGCAGTTTCGTCCGGTGAACTCGGGCACGCAATCAGAAGGGCATGTAAATTGTAGATTAGCGGCGGGCAGGCACCGACGAGGCGGCCTCTTCGACCGATCGCCGTTCGATACTCTCCGATAAGTGAGACGGAAATTAAAACGTCTCACGACATGCGCGTTCCGTCTAGGCTGCTAAGCTGGTTCGTGGAAATCCTTCGGGGAAATTATGGAGAAGACTAGACCGGAGCTGCACAATTTTCGAGGCCTAATGGCCACGTTTGGTTATTGCCGGACTGCGGATTTTTATGCAAATTCCAATTTTTGCGAACATAGCTGAAGGAATGCAGCTTGCATAGAGATTTATCTTGCCCTCTAAACAGTGCAATTTACAGTAGTGAACAAAAGTTTAAGATCAAAGGGTCAAAGAATAGAAATAAATTAATTATTAAGAAATAACGGTATAAATAAAATTTGTATTCCATGGTATTTAATAAATAGTGTTCTACTATAATGATAATAAAAATGAATAGATAAACAATATTTGCGAACCATAAAATTATATTTTACATTGTCTTGTCTTAAACTTTTTTCCGCTACCGTATACTACACTTGCAATATTCCGTATATTTTTGCAGGTTATGTGCATTTCGTATCTTTCTGTATATTTGGATTCACTACAAATGCATAACAATCCCCAGTCTAATTATTGCGTTTTATTCCACTTTTTTCATTCGTAGCTCGTGTCTCGACGCGTAAGTTCCCTAATTTTCGTCTAAAACGACAGTGAGGCAGCTATCGGAAGGTGGTAGTTTTAATAATCGGAAAGTGTTTGTCAATTTCGAGGCACAACTCACAAATGTGCGATAAAGGACGACAAATTTACTCTATCCGCGTTTAGTGGTAGGGACGTCAGCGATATTGTAAGTCATACTACTTGGCTTGTCGAATCCTGCCTTAGCTGTGCAGCTAATGATCTGGCTAATGCGAGAAGAAGAGGTAGGAGCCAGGAAAGAAAGAGAGAAACGATGGGAGAGCATGACATTTTTAGCGGAAGTATCAATTTAAACGTCGTTCATCAACCGGGAACACAAGGGTAATTAGATTTCTGGGTGTTACGAATGCGCGGATTCGTTTCCTTTAGAATTTTGCCTGGCACCGCGTTTCATTCGAACTCGTATGCGCACGCGAATTGTTTCCTGTGGTCGCGTTTTCAGCGACCAAACAATGGATTCCGAGCGTTCCTCATAGATCCGCGACGCCGTCATAACTCAGACTTAACCGTGATTTATGGCGATCGCTAATCTCATCAGCCGCGCGTGCCGCACATGTGAGCAAGCAGACCGAACGGGTTGAAAGGACCTCGCCGTTGTGAATTTTATCTAATTCGTCTCTAATGCAATAATGGCGGATCCGTTGATCGGCCATATCGCTTGTCGTGCGAGCGCGGAGCATCGTCTGGGAGCGGCTGACGATTGTTTCCGGTTGCGTGTAAAAGTTGGCATGAGTATTAATCCGATTACGCACGCGTTAATCGTTGTCGTTTATCAATTCAGCTTTTAATTTGCTGCTATCACCGGACGTTTTGTACTTTGCATAGGTGCGTTCAACTTGTGGAATGTTGTCAATGTGTAGGAATTGGTAACTGCTATATTTTATTCATTTCGAGGGATGTAATTTAGAGAAAAATTTATCGAAACTTTTGATTCTTTAATTTGTAGTTAATAGGTTATTACACGAATCTAGAGGATAGTCAATTCTCAATTAAAAGATTAATTGTAAGACTTGAAAACGAGACATTCATCAGATATTTAATAGAAACGAAATCAGAATGGTATTTCAGTAATCAGCCAGGAATGAATTTGGGTAAACAATCGCTTTGAAGTTGGAGACCTAGTTAGAATTTTGGAATTTTGAAACTCTCAATTTTCGGTAAACTATCCGACTGATTTCAAGCTGAAACTGTTTATATTAGAAACTTCATCTAGATTAACGCTTTTAACGGCGATCGATACGTTCGTATCGTTACCGCGGAGGTCTCCGTAGCACGATTCCGCGGGTTCATCTGGAATCAATGTAGCAGCATCGCGGGAAATCGAATTATCTTGAAATATTCGAGTCCTTCAGTGCCCCGAGCTTCTTGCTTGTTTCGCTCGGTGTAAAAGCTTCTCGAATAGCTGGAATTTTCCGACGTAACGAGTTCAGCGTGCACCGGGAGTGCAAGAAGGCGGACGAAGCAGCGCACGCAATGGTAACACGTTCAGATGGAAGAGAGTGAAACAGAAACAGAGTGTATGTGTGTGTGTGTGTACTGGGAAGTGCATTAAGCCGGCAATTAAAACAGAGTCAGGGAATCGGAATTCAGCGCGAGGGAAGTCAGTGAGCTTCTTTCGCTAGCGTATCCAAAGCCTCGCGTAAAACTAAGCGGAACTCGCACCTCCACGGTGGTGGTGGTGGCTACAGCAGGTCGTTTCGATACTTTGATCCTTTCGTTTTTCCTTGTCTAGTTAAGGGGCGTCGTAAATTCCTGCGGATCACCTTTGTTTTGTGTTTGATCTTTGGATAACTTTTGTTAATTAAAGGACAGAAGAATTAATGATGGTTTCGATTAACCCTGGTTATTTCTATTAATCTATCCCTATACTAGTTTATAAGCTAATTATATGCCAGTTTATAAAGTTAAACTGTCTATTACAGACTAGTGTAAAGCGAGTATTAAATCATAAGTTAGTATGAACTGTGTGCATTTTTGAAAAATATCTTGCGAAGTAAAGCCAGTAGAATAAAAATCTCTGTGTGTACACTGTCTTGCAATCAATTCCTATTCTCCATCCGAACTCACTATTGTTTAGCAAACTAACAAATGGCCAAGAAAGAGCTACATTCCATCGTACGTGAATAATTATTTCGATTCATTACTGTTCTATCGTCGCCTCTGACAATTTACTTATTATAACCACTTATTACTTCACTTTCAAACATTTATTGTTCCTTGAATACAACTTTATTTCTGCGAAATTTCTACATTAGATAAGAAATTTGCGTTATCGCGCACAAATATATTCCACGTATCTACAAACAACAGTATGTGAATTCATTATCGAGAGATTATCATAAAACTAGATAAAAGAAACGATCGCAGTAGAACCGGTGTCCGAACATTTTTATAACCAGCTGCATCCTATTTCAAACGACCTATTTTTCCCCGCTGCGGTGATAAGCAGATCTCTCTTTCTCTCTTTTTTCTCTCTCTCTCTCTCTCTCTCTCGAAACGAGGCGGTGCTCGCGTTAATAGGGCCGAACATTAGGTTATCTCTCGTGGGGTTAACACGACGCTGGTGGTGGTGGTGCGTTGCTCGCGGAGAGGATGGACGGCGTCGGCCGGCGCCGGTCGTGATTCGGTCGGACACGCGTATCTCTTTGATATATGGCATCCAGAGTTGCGTTTTTTCCCCAGCCAGGTCCCGCGAACTGAACTTCGGATCTCTCGTTCGAGTATCTCTCTTTTTACCCCCCTGCTCCCCGGTTCCCCGTCGTATCACCCTCTCTCTGCTCTTCGTTTTTCCTCCCGCTCTTGTCTATGAACTTGGCAGCGAATTATGGCAGTTCGCCGTTCGAAAAATATTGCACCGTTCCACGTACTCGCCGGAAGTTCTCGCCATCCGCGATCGCCCGGGGCTCGAGAGCAACTCCGAGTCCACCCCGTAATCGTACTTCTCCCCGATGACGTTTAAACGATTGCCAACGGGTAATTAAGGGCTGTTCTTTTTGCTAATGAAATCGGCCGATCTCTGTGGCAGTTCTGACGAGGTCCCTCTTTTACCGGTTTAATACGGGTTTTAGAACGATCGAAGCATTTCAGTTCCGTTCCGCTTTGTTTTGACATACTTTACTAAATATTAATATTTAGTAATGTTCAAATATATATTAATATTAATATTTAGAATTTTAGAATATTTAAAAGAATTTTTTAAATATTAATATTTTATAATATTCTAAATATTAATATTTAGATTTAATATTATTAGATTTAGATTTAATATTTAATATTTTCCGGTATTTCAGAAATAAGACTAAAGTCACCGATGAAGATTAAATTTCCGTACAATTTATCCATATTTAGCCAGTGTTATAAATTGAAGTTTGTCAGACGGTGTCGAACCTACTTCTAGCCGATAGTGTATTTCTTTAAAAAAGAAAGAAATTTCGCAAAACTGTTTAGCTGGCTGTGAAAATTACTATCAGAATACTCTACCCTTAGTTGACGTCACAATCTATCATCAACAATGATATGAAATCAATCTTCAACGCACTCGAATCAGCAGCGCCTCTGTCAAAAGAACAATCCGGTCGTATCTAACACTCGATACTTCGATTCACGTTAATCTCGTTCGAAACGGAACCAGAGGAATAGAAAGGTTTCAAAAAATATTGGAGTAGCAATTTTTGATATGAAGTGTTCCCTCGGAACGTCCATTTATTTATCTCCGCTTTTAATGGTACGCTGGCCAATTTAACGATCGAATACTCTCCAATTAGCTTGACGGTAAAGCGCATGAAACGTTTGAAATCCGGATGTAATCCATAGGGGGGGGAGAGGAGATTCGTAATGGGAGGACGAAAGGGGCACGGGGGAAGGAAGCATTCAGCGTGTTCGCGGTGCCATTTATCATATCGCCGTTCGCACGAAAAATTTCCCGTAGACCGGACTGTGTGCGGCGCACTTAAACGATCCAACGATGACTACGCGAAGTTTTCGTTCGCGATATTATTGGCAAATACCTCGTGCCCCTTTGTCGCGTCGTTTTTCAAGGGGAACCAGCCGGATGGGACGTGCGCGCGACAGGGGGCAGCCAGGGGTGGTGGGCGACAGAGGAGGAGGAGGGTGGCACACGTTTCTCTTGGTCGAGTTCCGAGGAAAAATCAATATCGAAATTTACCACGATTCGCATCCTGCGAATGTAATTCAATCCTTTTCTTCCAGCCAGCTTCGCTCGAGTACCGGGGCCATTTATTCGAAACTCCGGGAAACTCGTGGCTGATACGATATTTTCCGTCGAATTTTCCGGTATTGTGACGAAAAGCGTGAAGCTGTAATCGAGTGAGATTGTTCGATTCTTGATTTATTGGGATGGACCATATTTTTGTTTCCATCGTGTATTAGGCTGAAGGGACGGGGAGCCGAACGTTAGGTTGGGAATTAATGCAAAAGGGTGAGAAAATGTAACGTTGGTGTAATAAGCGGGAAATAAGTGTTTGGAATTTATAACGACTGGAGGGATTGATCGAATGATTAAGTATGGCATACAGTTTAATTATTGTTCTAATAAACACATTTCTAAACGTTTTTAACCAACATAAGTTGTGCTTAAAAGTTATGTATCAATTTAATGAAGAATGTGATAGAAGAAAGTGATTAATTAATTTATAAGTAGGTCGTTGTAAATATCAGACGTTCAATTGGCGCGTTTAAACGCTTTCCTGGAGAACTATTCGATCTACGTTCAAAGGTTTTCGTATCCCTGCCCATTTATCACTGTACCTCGAATACCTAAGTGCTGCCAAGGTAAACTGTTCAAAACTCGTCGAATAACTGCAGCGACACGAAGTTCGGGAGGTATCGTAAGGGAGTCAGTCGGGGTCGGTGGAACAGCCAGATAATTTTAAGAATCAACTCCGCGTAACTGCCGAAGATTCCAGCTTTAATTACCGAAACGTTCAACTGTCTGGTAATTATTACTTGGAACTTCCGTGGAACCGCGCTGTCTCTTGGTCCAAAGGGCAAATTGAACGTTATTCTCGTTCACACACACGGCCAGAAGTTTGTGACAGGTTAAAGGTGGGCTTTTACGATTTTACGAGGAACTAAGGGATTGTATCCTGTGATTTTACGAGGAACCGAGGATTAAGATCAATCGTAATCTCGGATCACGGATACATATCTTGCATGCAATTCAGATGAACGTTTTCGGGTATCAGGATGTAGGGATTCCGAAGGAATAGCCAGTTTAATCTTGAATGTCCAATATACATCCTTCTCCTTTTCAATCATCTTCATCTCACGGATTTCGTGATTTCCTAGTTCAGTTATGGTCGATGCGTTTTCGTTGTGCGTATGCTTGGTCGAGCGAATGATTTTCAGATAGTAATATCGCCAACAGATTCTGTGTGCTCCGTAGCAGATGGAAAATCGTATGTTCTTCGATATTTGGAAGCATCTTAGAAATACAGTACAGATTAAATTAATGTATTGTTAGATATTTATTTTCTTTCAATGTTGAAAGGGTTATTGACTCGAGAATAGGAGGATCGTAAAATTAGATGCATGCATAGATACACTTATAAGGGGAGAAAAAGTAGTTCAATTGCTAAACATTTAAAATAATTCTAAAGTGATTCATCAGTGATTTCTGAAATTTTTATTTCAATGCAGTAGTGTTAGCGTTCAAGTTCTTATCTCATTCCACAGTCCCGTATTGTAGTACCGTAGCTTTAACGACCAGAAAGGTGAAAGTGTGAGTCAACTAGACAAAAGCCAGGTCCATCGAAAAAAATCGTTGACTACAAACAACTCAATGTTTAGCGAGCGTCAGGTGGAAAATGGAAAAGGCCTATAAGGGTTTCCTCGAAAGAGAAAAGGGACCAGTGTTGAATAGAAAACCGAGTTGTAGAGTCGTAAAAATAACTGAAGATTAAACATAGAGTCACGTGACAGAGTTGAATTAGAATGTTTTGTATACTGTATATTTTTGCCGTTATTCACATTAACAATAATAAATAATCTTAAGAAAGCTTTTTCTAAAGTATTATTAATATTTTCCGTCATGTCTACATCTTTGGACGATGAAAAGCGCGAGAGTTGTCCGATAAACGGGATAAAGAACGCGAGAAACCTTCGAAGAGGCTGTTCTCTGCTCAATATTACTCGAAGTGCTCGCTCGAGATGACGTTGCGCTGTCACGAAGAACGAAAGAACCGTGTCTCGCGATTAATAGGCGCGATAGGAACGGCTCGATTGTGTTCCACGCTCGTAAACGACGCGCAGAGTCGCGAAATTTGTCGTCCTTTATCCCCTCCGGTGGTGGCAGCTACGAGATTCCGCGTGTGGGTGGCAATCTCGTTCCGACGCTCTTTCAACAGCCTGCAAGCTCATTCTCTCCCCCCCCCGTCCCTCTCAACCACGCTTTACCTTTCTCTCTGCTGTCTCGTATTTTTAAATCGCTCATCAGACACGGAAATTGCGGACCGTCGCGAAATCCGGACGATTAAAGGCAAGTCCTGCTTTCGCGGTCGAGCTACTCTCTTCTTTCGTTGATCTTGCATAAACATTTTCGCAACTTCCCGACGTATGACGGCGAGCCAAAGAGAAAGAACGATTGTTGGATGCTAATTGTTTGGGCGTACTGATACCCAACGCAATTTGTATCTTATAGGTTAGCTGAGTTGAATAATTGACTACACCTCTTTTTTATAATTAAATTTAATTTAGACTGGTGGATCGTGCAGCGATCAAGGGCCCTTGGGCGTACTGATACCCAACGCAATTTGTATCTTATAGGTTAGCTGAGTTGAATAATTGACTACACCTCTTTTTTATAATTAAATTTAATTTAGACTGGTGGATCGTGCAGCGATCAAGGGCCCTTGGGCGTACTGATATCCAACGCAACTTGTATCTTATAGGTTAGCTGGGTTGAATAATTGACTACACCTTTTTTTTATAATTAAATTTAATTTAGACTGGTGGATCGTGCAGCGATCAAGGGCCCGTGTCGCAGGTTTGCTTTCCACATCGGTTGGATTTCAGCGCTTCAAGAGCGAGAAAGAAAGACTTTCATTTGTTTTCTTTCTCGATTTTCTGAAGTCTTCCGAAATGCTGAGCTCACGTACACGCGTTTACTGCGATAGTGTGCGTAGTGAAAGGGGGTGTTCCCGAAAACTCCCGTCCTCTGTCTGGCATCACAGGCCTGCCGGCGAATGTGCCTTGATGCTTACAAGGATCTGTCTCGTGTGGTCAAAATGTTTGTACATACAGTAGCGGACAAAAGTTTAAGACGACAGGTCAATGTAAAACATAATTTTATGGGTCCCAAATATTGTTTATCTATTCATTTTTATTGTCATTATGGTAGAACACTATTTATTGATTAGCATAAAATACAAATTTTATTTATACTGTTATTTTTTAATAATTAATTCGTTTATTTTCTTTGGTCCTTTGGTCTTAAACTTTTTTCCGCTACTGTATATCTCGCGTAATCGAATGTTCGTAGATATTTTGCGTGGTTGAATGTTTATGTACATCTCGAATGATCGTAGGTATCTCGCTGATACCCTTACCTCACAATACCGTCACTATCGAATTTTTGGAGACATCTCGGATGATAGTAGATATCTCGCTGATACCCAATCGCTTACAATACAGTCATTATCGTAATTCGTATTAACTAAGGACTGAACAACGGTCAACGAATATTTCATTTGGAAAACTTTCGAGTTTACGCTGCGATGCTCGTGGTCGTTCGAATCGAAGCTTTTCATCGGTCCGCCGTTTTAATGGCCGATCCGGCGGCGCGAAAAATGGCCGTCCGTCGCTGCGGCCGGCGTTTAACGTCGCGACCGGAACGTTATCGACAAGAATTCGATCGTAAATAGCCGCGCGAACGAGCGTCACCGTTTACTGGTATGAAAATTGAAATGGCGAGGCGTGCGGTGGTGAAAATTGAATCGTTGGATTTCTGCGGCCGTCTGCCCCATTACCGGTGCCGGCTAATTCGAAAAACGCGCGGATTTCCATTCCAGACCTGAGCCTCTGTTGCGCGGCCAGCGTATTTGCCCGGGACCGGGATTCTCGATTACCAAGGGAATATTTTAGCGGGGATGGAGGGAGGAGAAATTTCTGGCGGAGATTACACGGGGTTCAGGGCGATTTTCATTTTTTTCTCCGATTTTTCCCTGTTTTTTGCTTCCTTCTTGTTTTTTTTTTTCGCCGACCAGACCACCCTCCGGTTCGGATAGCGCGCTTCCGGGTCCGCGACTATCCGCATGCAACAGGCGATCCAGCCTCATTCGATTTGTATTTCGATGCGCCTCGATATCCTTTAATCCTCTTGCTGCGTTTAAACTCCTATAGGTTCGTTGTGGACTTTATACACTGCCGTCGAATCTTCTCCAGGATCTCGTTTCCATTTGTCTTCGTCAGAGACGAAGCGTCGAGTTATTTCAAATAATTGCGATTGTTGCGAGACGAGTTGAAAATTTACGAGTATGATAATTAAATTAATTTTAATCACCATCCATACATTTATTTGGGATAATAAAAGCTGCGGATATACGTATTAATTGTATCTCAGGAATAATGTTTGCTTTGTGCGTAATTTGCATAATCATTTTTGAAGTACTTCCTCCCTTCGTTCGGATTCTTTCTGTTAAATTCCGTTAAATTTCTTTTTTAACACTTGACATAAAAGTTGTCAGATTGTTTCGTTGCTTCGATTTCGCTTGTATTTCACCAGCAAAATGTTTCCTTTGCAAAAACTAACTCTCGAAACGGGTCGTCGCAAATGCCCGCCGTATTTGCATTCGCGCGCATCATCAAACGCTCGTTCCGATTGAATTACGATTAGCACGCGTCAGCACGAAGGCCTGTTACTGTGTAATGCAGATTGTTCGCGTTTGAATTTCTGTGGCCTGGTTCACGGTCGATGTTTTGTCGTCGGAATGCTTTGGCGAGACCGTTCGTCCCTCGACGGAGTGTTTTCGAATGATTGTGACAGAAATACGACAGTCGATATCGCGCACACTTAGCGAGCAATTTAGGAACGAGATTTAGAAGCAACGAATAAATTTAGATTTCTAATTTTATACAGATCCTGAAGCTATCCGTTTTAAACTAACATTTTCAGCGACGGATTGTAGATAGACGATAAATTAGACTATCGATATGAATAGTTTCACAATTCTCTAGGTTCTATTCAGAGAACTGCATCTTTATTGTGTGCAAAATCGAATTTTCGTCATGGAATTATAAAGGGGACGTATTATTTACGTTTTCTTGGTATTGAGAAACTTTTTAACGAGAGGAAGGGTAGTTTGGCTGGAAATAGAGACCGAGAATAATAGTGAATTCTATTTGAGAGTGATAGAACGTTGCAGTTGCGTCGATGCATTTCTGAGAAGGTTGCACTTCAAGACTATAGAGCTTGTCAAACAGTACGAATTTTTCCTTTACGCTTCTTTTTTATCTTCTATAGAAAGGGAATTATAGCGTGACCCAATTACTATACTTGCTTCACGTAAGAATATTTTCTACATAAAGCTTTCAGAACACCAAATGATTTCGACAGTAACAGTGAATCGTTACAAAGAATCGAAAGGGACATCATTTTTAAAGGTGTAAAACAATATTCTGATGTTTAGTTAGAATCTGTACTTTTCGACATAACGGAAGGACGCCTGAGCAAATTCGAATAATTTGCTACGAACAAATTAATGTCCAGAGATGAAAATGATTTGCTGCATAATTATGGTGGTTCATGGATAAAACAAAGGTAGCTGAGATCAAATTTCAAAGCAACGATCTCAAGCGAACCACGGAACCGATTTCCCTCTGTAGAAAGCTTCGCCAAGCGGAAGAGATAAGGTCAAGCCTGCTTAATGATTCTTGTTACGCGAACTTACCACGTAACATTTCATCAATGCGGCCATTAGCTGCTCCGCCGATTAGTGTTCGAAACTTCAGTTTCCATCGATGAAATTATCCACGTCGGACTTTTGAACTTCAAATTTCGTTCCTTCGCGTGTCATTTCTCTTCGCTAACTAGTTGTTTTTTTTTCAATAAATAGACTAAAATCAAAAGTAAGAAGTATTTCTGATATGAACGGTTTCACATCGTACTTCCAGTTTATTATAATAACACTTTGAACGTTAAATTAAATTAAATGCATTTCAAATACAATTTTTACTGAACGCAAAATTAATTGTTCATAATTCCAATCTTTTAAACGTACATATATTTTATCGCGGAAAATAGACTGCATTATTTTCACTCAAAATACTGTTGAATGTTTAACGAAATGTTTCCAGTGCGAACAGCTAAAACCAGACAGATCTGTTGAACTATTCATCGAAACACAGTATCTGAATATTACAATACCGTATCATTTATTATTCATATTAGTTCGATAAAGTGAGTTTTCATCACATTCCCCAACATTTGACCGTTTAAGAGCATCAGTGGCGCACGTCAATAACCGTAATTCAAAAGTTTCATCAAAAACATGACTCGCACCGCTAGCAAATCACAAGGACTCGATTCCAACTCGAAACTCTTCTCGTATATACTGAAAAAACGGCGAACTCCATCCGTAGCGAGGAGAACTCTAGCGCGTTTCCAGTTGGTGATTTAAACGACGCGAAAAACTCGCAATTTATCGGAATCCCAGCGGCATGATACGTTTGCACTTCGTTCTGCCTCGCGCTCGAACATAGCGGATAAGGGTAATTTCGAATCAGAAGACGGTCGCGTTTGTATCCGAGAAACGTAGCGAGGCGCGAGACAAAGGGACACGATGGTCCGACCTATCCTTTTCTATCCCTGTGTCTAAGGCATGGGCCTGCTAGGTAGTCTTACCGATGAGTCCTCTATCAGGCCCCGGACGAAACACCCCTTTCCTTTTCCTTTTCCTTTTCTTCCACAACAGCTACAACTGTAACTTCTATTAAAAAGGGGTCGCAACGCGACATCTTCTTGACCGTCATCGTGACCTGTTCAAGAAGATGCTCTTCTTATCCTGAAGGAACCGCTGTTTGCCCTGCTTGTACAGCTTCAGAGTATTCATACAGCACAGGCTTGCAAAATACTGGCGTTGCACGTTGCCCTTACGTGGCCTCGTTACACGTCGGTCTTTTATGTCGGCCATTGTGCTCGCCGCGTAATTGAACGTAACATCGTACAACCTTTCCCTTCATGATACACCTGGCTTTCCTTCTGCACGGTGTTTTTCACAGTTCACATGATTTCGCAGTTGGATTAATTATTATGTCCCATTAACGTGATTTATTCGTTTTAATCTCTTGTTCGCCGTCGCGCGAACTTCGTAATGACTTCGTAATGATTTCGCACTGCATTCGCAATTTCGTTTCAGCAGGTCCTATGTCGACGATGTGTTGAGACACGTTGGACACAGGACTGCAAAGGGTTAACTTTAAAATCGTCTTTGTTTTATCCAATTTGAATTAATTTCAGCGAAGTTATGTCAGTTTAAAGATTGATTGTGTTGAATTGAAATAACCAAAGTCGCGGAGATACGCTAAATGCTACGCGTGTTAGGGATGGGCAGCAAGGATACTTGGATTAAATAAGAACAACTCGAGGTCCGCTTTCTATAAATTCCTCTGAATGATTGTTAATTCTTTCCTGCTCGTCTTTACACTCCTAGGTTCGGGGGTCGGTCCGAAAATTACCTGCCCCCGACCGGCACACCTTTAGGTGGGGAGGTACAAATTAAATAATGCTTTTTTCCCAAATCCGACAGATTGAATCTGGAAACAGTTTTGTACAATTTTTCGGGGCAAATACCCCATTGTGCGCTGTGTCGAGTGACGCTCGACGTAGGACCGCAAAGGGTTAACGAATGCGTTTTAGGGGTCTTAAGTTACTTTTTTGTACAATTCATGCTCTTTGAAAGAGCTTTTATACATTTTCGTTAATCAATATTTGCACGAGCTTTTTACACGATTTTCTTTTGGTCAACCCGCTTTTACCGTGTAAAAGAAAGGTCAGGGGTGTTTTACGTTTGTTCAAGTTCGTCCTTCTTGCACCCTTACTTTAGTCAGTTTTTTGCTGTCTCGCTTTATTGAGATATTTCGTCCGCTTACGGAGATTCAATTAAGAGTTTGGTGCTTTTGTTTCTGGGGAAAGGGTTTGGGGTAAAAAATGTGTTTTTAATAGGATTTTTGGGAGGGAGCATGGATCAAGGTTGAGTAGTTTTGAGGGTGGAGGAGTTTATCAGAAGTTTGATCTTGTCATGGGACTCTAGGATCAAAAACTACAAACTTATGGGATTTTAATCGCTATAACTTTAATTTTAATATGAGAACAGCGTTGGAGTTGTGGAATTTCGTTTTTTATAATTTTGAGATTATAAGAATGGAGTGAGGTCACCTTGAAGTTGTGAAAACTTAATTTTCACAACTTTGCAATCATGCAACGTGATTGCAATTTACGTAATCTCCGAATTGTAAAAATCATAACGGGTTACCTGAGAACTTAGAAAGTTCGATCTTTCTAGTTTCGAGTCTACCTAGACTCATAGCACGTTTATTCATCAAGTGTTCCTTGTTTTAAGCTCTCGCTAGTTAGCATGAGCTGGTTAACAAAAGATGCAGAGAGGCGTGTCGAAAGTTTTCTGCTTCACGTTATGAAAGAACTTAGTTTCAACAGCTTCTGGAGTGCTGAACTTTCGCAAATTAAAGGACGTATGGCGATACCGTTGAATATTGTGGCATTAATTGTCTCTGATATCTTTTTCACGACAATAGTTATATAAAATTAAAAAAGAAATATAGAACTGTTGTAAAGTACCAATGGTACAGAACAAAATTGATAGAAATGGAACAAAGACAGCACAAATGGTACATATTCGTTGAAAAGCAAAATCTTGGGTTGCCCAGAAAATTGGTTAACTTCTAAGTGAAATCTGAGAAGAAATTTGAAAAATATGATTTCCTCTGAAAAATGCAATTCAAAAAGAAACTACAGTACAGTTCATCGAATAAAGTTTCGCCATTTAACACTTCACGTACACCTGTTCCTACCGTGACATTCCCACGTAAGACAGGCTACAAATTTTTCTCAGAAAATAAACAATGAAAAAAGAAGTGAATATTGAAAAATGTATTATATTAGTATATTTGAGGAAAAATCGAAAGTTTAAAGGCGATTCAATTATGTTGTATACATGAAATTCTAATCGAAATTTTAAGAACGGTCATTCGACCGGTCGTGGTAGGAATGGTGTTAAAAATCGATACCTAGTAAATCTTCGAGTCACCTAATATATACGAATGACATAAATTTTCGTAACGAAGAGTTGGGATATCGATAATTTTCCTCCTTTTTGTCTCTTTCACTCGGCTACGTAGCCGTGCCCGATCCAGCGTGGATATCCGCTTTCACGGTTCATTCGTTGTAGACTCGGCTTAGAAGTCCGGAGCGCAACAACGCGGGCGCAAACGAACTTTCGCCGCAATACAAACAGAACCGACAAAACGCTCGTAAAAGTTAAGAAGTTAAGAGATTGCGGGAGTTTTTCAAGGCCGCTGACGTAGCACCCCGTTACCTGAGCTTCGACCACGGGACCAGATTTTTCTGCGTCTACCCCCCTCTGCCCATAATCGGGGATCTTCGCCGGGGATATTTTAAGTCGCCCATTAGAATTCAGCCTCGGCGAACTTTCCCCTCTCAGTTCGCAACGAAACGCCGCGTTTAACTTTCTTACCAGTTATGTTCAAGGTCGTGAAATTCGTTTCAGCTCGATCAGCTGTTTTTGTCTGTTAGAGGAAGGGGAGTTAACTCGTCGATGCCAATTTTGACCAACATTTTTAGGGAAGTAATTCGTTTTCTTTTTCCGAACATTCTTGAGACTTTTAGATTTGTCAAATTTGTGTTGACAGACATTGAAAGCGACCTGTTTAAGATAAATTTTATTTTATTAATTTTGAATTAACCATGTTAAAAGTGAAAGCTTCAGGTTACTTGTTTTGGTATTACTTGTATCGTAATTGACAGATCTCTTCTATCAGTTTAGCTATTTGTAATAATAATCGGTGATTTGGCGAATTCATTTTATTATTGTTGGTTTGCAGAATCTAGATAACGAAAGGTATATTTGTGATAAAATTTGTTCCCCCATATTTATGCACATTCATACATATGTATGTGCACGTACACCCGGTGCATTGTTTTCGAAATTAATATGGGAATACTCTGCGTATACCTACGCTGATTGTGTTTCGCATATTTCGAAATATTATATCTATAATACGGTAGACTGAACACAATAATTGATAGGAAAGTGGAGAAAAATAAAACAGATATACAGAGGTGAATATAACGTGGCCGAAACAAAATCGTGCAATTAATGGGCAAGATTCCTGAATAGATTATGGTTCGCTCTTTAATAAACGTTTAAAATTATACGTAAACTGTATGATAAAGTTCGAAATGAATTTTCTTGAACAGCAACGAATGCCGAGAAATAATTTAAAAGTTAAATTACAGTTCCGACGAGTAATTTGTATCCGGTTAAGAGCAATTAAAAGTTAAACACGTTTTTCTTCGATCCGGCGAAAGCTTGATGAAAGATCACGTGATTCGGGAGTAATTTTTTTTTCAATTACTTTTTTTCGATATCACGTCAACGCGATGATTGGTCGCCATGATGAACGGAAAGTTCTTTCACGCCTTGCTAATAATAATCGTTCCATCATTAAAATTGCAATGCAACCTAATCGATCACGCTGTTGACTATAGATTGCAGTCATTATACTTTGACCGAGTTGGAAACTTATATTGTGTAACAGCTGTGACACGTATAAACCTTAAACAAATCCATTTTAACTGCTTTCTAATGCTTAAAGGACATTTCATATAAAACATACGCCTGTTAATACTAAACATTAACTTCGAATGCTATCTATTAAATATTAAGTAATACTGTGTATTAAATATAATGTAGTAAATTTTCTTTAACTTAAAGGATATTTATAAGTTATTTTTACTGAACTTGTCAAACGGATTTTAATAGAATTAATAAGAATTAAGAACCGGTTGCTATATTTTCTTTAAACAGGAGGAAGTTATATGATTCTTAAGAAATGTAAAGAAATATAATTTATCACGATACATTATAAAGTGAAACAAATACAGTTTCCCTAAACCTCAATGCGCCTCATAATAAATACACCGAATACCAGATCGTTATTAAGGAATTAAGTAATCATTACAAAGTACTAAAATCGCGTAAGGAATTAAGTAATTATTACAAGGAATTAAATTCAGCGTGAAAAACAGAGTACATCCCAACTTATTGGTGATTAAGAAGCAGCGTCGGATGCATCCTGGGGGTTGGTTTCGACGTTTTCCGCGTCGCCGGCAACGAAATACGAGCGAGCTGCCCTCGGTTCCTGCGGACCCTTTCATTCGTTGCCTACCCTTTGTCTGCCGCGAAGTGATCGTCAAAGAGCGACCCCTTGACTTTTCCCACGTCTGGTCATTCACTTGGTGCGCGAGAAACGCGTAGCAAGGCAAGCTTCAGAGAAAGAGAAATGGGTGGGAGATGTGTGCGCGAGATAGAGAGATAGAGAGAAAGAGTCGTACGGGGAGGGACGTGTAAAGGGGGTGTGCACACGGCTCGAAAAAGGGAGAAAGTAGGAAAAGCAAGGCGCGGGGTGAGAATCACAAGGAAGAGAAACACAACCCGAGGGTTCCATTTCAGGATGCACGAACTTGCTCTGCGCCGCGCCATTCCGGGAAATAATCTTCGTCGACCCTTTTACGCCCGTCTGGTGTCGTCTTTCGCCCTTTCGACCTCCCGATGCACAGCCACCCCTCTTTCAACCCTCTCCTTTTCAACCCTATCCTGGGCGACCGTTGCTTTCTCTCGTTTATTCTCCATTTCGTCCCCTCGCCCCCTTACGCCATCGTTCGTGGCTTCTCAGTGCCTTCTTTTCGCGCGATCCTTTCCCCTTTCGCCTCGCGTGGCCCTTTGTTTAGCGCAGGAACCGGCGCGTTTCGCGGGGATGGGCAGCCGCCGGAAGCTGGAAGCCGGATGGCAAGCAGCCGACGCGCGGAATAGTGCCAGTCTTGGACGATCTCGATCTCGATTTCGGTCGAAAGCTACAAAGACGGCTCGCGACGAGTAATCGTTCCTGCAACAGAGACTCTCTTCCACGGTTTATTTCATCTTTTCGTTGAACGACCAGCAGACTTGCCTTTTGGGTTGTGTTCTCGAAATGGCGTCGTTTCTCTCATTGTTTGGTGTAGTCTAAGTCGTTGGAGCCCATAATGGCTGGCTATTGCCCTTTCCGAGGCGTTTAGCCCATATCGGAAGATGTTGGGAACGATTAACTCCTGCGAAGCAAAACGGACGTACAAAAATTGTATCATCGGTAATTCTGGTATTATTTAAGTATTGGTTACAGAAGACCACGCTGAACTTTATGTGTGTCGACTGTAAGGTTTTTCTTGCACTTTTCTTGGATCTTATAAACTGAAATATGACACTGGACACACTCAGCGGAAGATACTCATCGATTTTCTCACCGTTTAGTGTATTCTAAGCCGTTAGAGCCCATAATGGCTGGCTATTTCTGTACTCAGGACGTTTACCCCATATCAGAAAATATTGGGGACGTTCAACTCCCGCGAAGCAAAACGGACATACGAAAATTGCTTCATTAGACATTTCAGTATCATTTAGATATTGGTTACAGAAGATCACGCTGAACTTTATGTGTGTCGACTGTAAGGTTTTTCTTGCTCTTTTCTTGGATCTAATAAACTGAAATATGACACTGGACACACTCAGCGGAAGATACTCATCGATTTTCTCACCGTTTAGTGTATTCTAAGCCGTTAGAGCCCATAATGGCTGGCTATTTCTGTACTCAGGACGTTTACCCCATATCAGAAAATATTGGGGACGTTCAACTCCCGCGAAGCAAAACGGACATACGAAAATTGCTTCATTAGACATTTCAGTATCATTTAGATATTGGTTACAGAAGATCACGCTGAACTTTATGTGTGTCGACTGTAAGGTTTTTCTTGCTCTTTTCTTGGATCTAATAAACTGAAATATGACACTGGACACACTCAGCGGAAGATACTCATCGATTTTCTCACCGTTTAGTGTATTCTAAGCCGTTAGAGCCCATAATGGCTGGCTATTTCTGTACTCAGGACGTTTACCCCATATCAGAAAATATTAGGAACGACCAACTCCCGCGAAGCAAAACGGACATACAAAAATTGCTTCATCAGACATTTCGGTATCATTTAAATATTGGTTACAGAGGATCACGTTCAACTTTATGTGCGTCGATTGTAATGATTTTCTTGTGCTTTTCTTGGATCTTATAAACTGAAACCCTCCACCGGACACACCCAGCAGAAGATATCCCTCGATTTTCTCGTGAAGAGAAGCTTGGCCGCGGTTAAACGGTGCCCGCATCCTGTCCCTGTTGCAATACGTTCTAACGACGTGACGCGTTTGCACGCCGCGCGATCGGATCTTTATTGCCAATTACGCGGTCGGGTCGCGTCTTATCATTTGCCGTGCGTTTACTACGCGGGATTAACGACGGGACAACTGTGCGGCGTGGCCACGAGCCGTAATTTCGCGCGCGCTTTCCCGCGGAAACGCTCGGATACCCGGCCGGAAATCGCTCGAACAATGCGCGCACGACGCGAACACGGCGTATCTGGGAAGGTTCAACGGGCGTGCCGGGGAACGCGGCGAGGGCTTATTGTTCCGCCTGCATTATCGGAGGTAAATGCTTAATATTACATTCGCACGAGCCAATGCCCTCACCTATTGTGCGGCCGGGCGAGAACTATCCCGTGGGCGAAGGCACGCGGGGATATCGTTGCTGCGAGTTTCACTTCATTATTGGAATGGATATTTTTGGGGCTTGGATATGGTGCGATTGTGTTAGGTTTCGGTGGAGGAAGGGTAACTGTAGGAATGCGATCGAGTAGATGCGAGTTTAGGAAAACCTGAAGAGTGTTTGAGTTGGGCGATAGCTGTGTGAACGTAGAATGTTTGGACTCGAGTGTTTCTAAGATGATGGCGAAAGATGAGCACTTGAGAAAACGTCGCAATTGAGGAATTTTGGGTGAACGTGACCGAATGCATCGAGCGAAAAAGATTCAGAATTAGAAAAAAAGGAAATTTTTATTTTTTAAACTGGCAGAAGAAATTCAAATAATGCTGTCCCTCGTGGAATCATTAGACTTTTAACCTTTTTAATTGTTTTCAAGAGTTTGGACTCGAATGTTTCTAAGATGATGGCGAAAGATCAGCACTTGAGAAAACATCGCGACTGAGGAATTTTGGGTGAACGTGACTGAATGCATCGAGCGAAAAAGATTCAGAATTAGAAAGAAAGGAAATTTTTATTTTTTAAACTGGCAGAAGAAATTCAAATAATGCTGTCCCTCGTGGAATCATTAGACTTTTAACCTTTTTAATTTTATTCAAGAGTGTCATATAAACAAACGTGTGAATGTGTATTTATATATTTTGTATGTTACTATACATACCTTACTATATGCTGCAGAGTAGTGTGAGAAACGCCATGTTCTCGAAATTTTCAGGAATTTTTACTTTTTCGATGTATCCGATACCTTCGGGTATCTTGAAATTTTCGGGAACTCGACTCGATCCGACTCGTCCCAACCATCAGGTTCCTAATCTTTTCGAGTTCTCGCACACCCCTATCCGTCACCATCGTATTTACGTTATCTCTGCGTTCATTTCATATTCCGTAGGCATTGTCTTGAGATTTGGTTCAGAATTGATCGTTTTAAAAACCGAAGGGTTCCGCAGAGAAACGAATCTCGTAGGACGATAATTCAGTGGAGTCTGCGACGTTTTACGGCTGCGTCGCAATTTCGATTCGCAGCGACGGCGGTCGTCCGCGATTTTATGGTTTTAATGCGCGAAAGGAAATTTTTATACCGACGACGAGCGACCGTGGACCAGCCGCCATCCGTTCCAATAAAATTTCTTTCATTCGCTGTACCTACCAACCCTGTGTGTCGCGTGCACTCAAACAGAGAGAAAACGAGACACGGGGAGAGAGAGAGAGAGAGAGGAGCACACGTATGAAGGAGAGATTAAAGGCAAGAGTGAAGTGGAAGGACAGTGTGCGCGAATTGAAACTGCAGATGAATGAATTTCACGAATTTTCACGAGTGGCCGTGCGTATAGCTGGAAATTGTATACTTGCACTGCGAAAGTTGCAACAGCGGCCGTGTTCCAGCGGGACGTTTGTCATCCCTTCTTTTAATTACGCTTTAACGAATGTTGAAATTACAGTATACGCGAAAAGGAGGGAAAAGGCGGCAGCGAAACATTTCACGCAACGAAATAGACTGGATTCTTTTAATGAACCGCTTCGGTTCGTGGCGCGACAAACGCGCGACGCTCGTTCAATTTTAACGAAACTCATTTGTAATTAATATTCGAATAATTAAACGTAGGAAGGCGGGGAGGGGAGGAGAAAGAGGCATGGAATTTTGTT
Organism: Tetrapedia diversipes; assembly: GCA_033822845.1. NCBI lineage: Eukaryota > Metazoa > Arthropoda > Insecta > Hymenoptera > Apidae > Tetrapedia > Tetrapedia diversipes. The sequence continues at coordinate 33,544 of JAOPTO010002399.1, read as the reverse complement.
GTTTTCCGTGTGGATCTTCAGAGAAACGCGTTTCAGAGGCGGATTTTGGTTCACGGCTAAACGAAGGATCGGAGATTAAGGTCTTATCGGAGGTAGCAGTGGCCCGTGGAGCTAATAATGCTCAACTTCGATTAATATATCGAGAATTAGGACTCTCCCCGAAGTTTCGCGTCGCCTCGGTAATATTCCAGCCTCCTATATTCGGGATAAGCAGCTTACTTTTTCGCCACCCCGTCGCGGTACGTGCGATGACCTGTTAATCGACGTGTTTCGATCTTCCATTTCGTGAAACCCGTGGCTACACGTATTCGATACTCGAATGCAGACGTGTTTTCCAGTATTTTTGAAATTAAGAACCCGTTGCACACGAAACCAAGCTCTTAATTTTATTTTTCTTCACAATTTATTTTCTCGTTTTCCAATGTAAAATGGTGCTTCATAGAGTTACGTGAAACTATAATAAACTTCAAGTTCTCGTTGGTATAATACATATAAGCAAGCAAAATAATGAACAATTTAACGTTCGTTCTTGTTTAACAAATTTTCGAAGAATTTTTCAAACGTTTTCACGACACGTGTTTACATTCGTTTCGTTTTACAATTTCCTCCTGTTCCTCGAACCTTAAAATCTCATTTCGCTTGCACACGGTTGTCCAAAGGGGCTGAAGATAAATACGCGTAATTAAATAATAGACCGGCGGGTAGGAAGAAAATGATTAAAGTCCGTGACCCGTGGCGCAACGTGTACGTGATCGAGGGCATCGTTCGACCGCAGGCTTGAATCAGCGAGACGAAGCTTATCAGGTCCGCACGCCCATCCGATATCAACCCCTTCCCCGGCCAGACCTCTCCGCAGCTGATTATCGATATGACCGAATTTCGACCGGCGAAATCGCGCGGAAGTGATCGATGTCGATCACTCCTACATAAGTACCTCCTTTCCCGCGCCCTTATTCGTACCCCATTTCCTTTTCGTTTCATTTCCAATCGGTCAGTGCTCGATCGACGATATCCGCGATAGGTAATTCACGGAAATTTGCGATAACGTTAAACCGTTCCATTAGAGCTTATTACTATTAAACAGCGTGGTTATTAATAAAGCGACAAGCTTCTATAGTATTAGCAGCCGGGGTAATTAACAAGCGGGGCTGATAAAACGGGGTTTCGATGGTAGCAAAGAAAGCAAGTTTCGAAAAGGTTGACGAGACGGGTATTATTATGGAAGAGTATAATTTTGTTGGTAATAAGCGCTTTGTAGTAGGAAATAATTTGAATTTGTTCTTCGATGAAAGCTGGAATAAATTTGTGCGGGATACCGTAATTCTATTGAACGTATTCATTATATTTGCATAATTTGTGGCACGCTTTATTGCTCGGGAAGCTACTTGATGTTGCATGGCAAGGTTTTCTTCTTTGAACCGTTGGGAAATTTTAAAAAGCCTTTCCTGATACACGGATTACAAAATATATGGTGTTTGACCATGGACAGACCATTTCCACTTGTAGTTTGTTCTGGTTCGTTTTATCTTCTTGCACTTTGGTTATATCAACTGACTAGAGTTTTCTTTAAATTTTGCCGCACCTCTTGATACCACGTAAGGAAAGTATTTTTACTCAAGTGGATCGTGTCGCTTGAGCTTTAAATCAACGTTTTTCAATTACAGGCGAACGTATTTTTAATATTGAAATTCGCATTGGTTAATATAATGTATCGAGCTGAGTTAAAGAATTTCAGTAAAATATAAAATTTCGATTCACATAATAAAAGTTGAAATGATGTGGATCATATAAAATTATTTATTTATTATTACTGTTACGATTAATTACTGTAATAATAATAATAATCACTAAGCTGTGAATTTTTATGTACATTTGTGAAATTTATATGTTTAAAGGTATACAAAATAGTTAGAGTAAAGCATACTCTATATCACGTATTAAATAAAATTGTCTAACAGTTAAAATTACTTATTCATTAGAAATTGTAATTTCATCAGCCATGCATCACCTCAGATTTTCAAAAATCTGCTCTTTTAAAGCAACTTTCTTTCTCCTAACCCGTGAAATCCCGTGGCATTATCGAGTCAGCTCTCAAGTCTTTAATTCAATGCCCGTCAATGTAATGCAGATTTCATTTACACAGGTCTGTTGACCAACGACGAAAAACGCTTTTCTTCCCACAGCTTTCCATTCTCGTCTGCATCTTTCTATCGCAGATGGAACGACCGTGACACGCCAGAAATCGAGTGGAATACATTATCGTTAAATTTTGTTCCACATCGCGAAAATCAGCTGTTCAGCGATAAATATGATGTAATTGCTGCCCATCTGGACTAATTAATTACGTGAGGATCGAGGAGAGATGATCCCCTTTTTTTTCACCACTGTAATTCTTCGTGGCTTCTTTGTTTTCACCACTTCCTTCATTTTTTTTACGCTTTTTTCCCTTTTTGAATCATTCCCGTCGGATTGAATCAAGGTTTTTAGGACCCTTCTTTATATTCCACCTCTTATCCTGGCTCACTCTATACCCTTTATTCGTTTTTTCTTGGTTCGAAACCAAGTTTCGCCGCTCAGAAAGCTCGTCAATCGATGGAACCGCATTGTAAGGCCTTCGCCCAGCGGTCTAACGGAACTTCCGCTTTTATGGCAGAACAGGCTGACCCGATCTTGCGCGATGCCGCTGGGAAGAACGCATCCGGATGATAACTGAAGCTTTAAAAATATTTGAACGATGGCGTAATCCGTATGGAGGAAATGTATTCGGTTGGGAGAATTTATGCTTGATATTTCTACTTGTGTCGTCGGTGTTGTCTGATCTGCGCGGGTAACGACTACTTGTTTTGCCGGGGAATTCGTACTGAATGGAGAATTAAGAGTGGAAGAGAATTTTTCTTCCGCTTTATTTTATATTTCTGGAAATTTTTATGGCATCCTGAACATATGGAGTTATAAAATAATTCTGTACACGGTGTATTGTAAGAATGTTAGTTGAGTAGTTTAATACAGAACGAAAGTTAAACGAATATAGTTTATGTGTTAATATATATCGGTATGGTTGTCATTAGTAATTGTGTCGTCATTGTTATTAATGTTGTCATTAGTCTGTGAATTTTTACGAGCGCAATTAGTGAAATGTAACTTAAACAGAGATCCATCTCACTTTTAACACGTTCGTCGCCCAGCGTGATTCGGCTGAGTTTCTTGCTGGGCCCAAATCCAATTGCATAGAAAACTGGGGTAAAAAAGTATAAAGACAGCAAAAACTTTTTATTTTTATTTTGCGTATTTTATATTTATATATATTATACTTCAATGCTTATTCCATTTAATTCCTTTTAAAATTCCAATTTAAAATCCTATTTAACTTTAAGAAAAAGAGCGTCACCCATATTTGGGTGACGTGGCGACGAACGTGTTAAACAACTATACTTGGGACATTTTCGATATTTTTGTATTTTGTACTATTCTGTATATCTGAATTTCCTACAGCTACAAAATGGTCCACAGTCTAATCATTATATTAATACATTTACACATTTATATTACAAACATTACTCACATTACTTACATTAACCCTTTTGTCTAATTGAAACAACATTTTCGCACTAAATTATTTTAATCGAACACGTATTGTTAACATAATGCAATTATGAGTTTCTGTTATGTAACGAATGTTGCAGTTACACCGTTAACTCGAAAGATTCTACCAAAACGCGCGCGGGTGCAGTTTCGAGAAGTCACGAACCGGTCGGAAGAATTTTCAGTCACGTAGATTGCGACAAATTGCTTCGCGCACAGGTAATCCGGTTACGTTGACCATTGCCGATAAGTAGTCCGGCTACATTGTTAACCGTAGAACGAGTGGCGCTCGAAATCGTGGTCGATCAGAAAACGCCTCGCGAGCTCGATCGCTTTCGACGCGGCGCACGTGAGCCGATCAGCCGGAAAATCTCGTAATCGCTTTTGTAAGTCGAACGTAATTACGTTTGTTCTGCGCTGTTGACGTTCGATCTTTATTAGGCGAACGGGAAATCGGTCTCGTGAGACGGAATTAAAAGAGCAGGAGCTTTTAGGTTCACCCAATACATCAACATTCATTCCACGAAGAACTTACTTACATTTCAGCATTTTCTTTCGAATTTTTTTTTTTTTCTTTTAATTATTAGTTATCAACTGCTGCATAGGTCATTAGGGACGTTTTAGTAGGTGTGTCTTGTGTGTGAGTATAATATTTTTTGTAACAGTTTGGTTTCTTTTATGAATTGTAATAGCTCGCTGCTTTTTTTATCATGCAAATTATTTTTCATGCGTGGCTTCAGTGAGCATTTTTGTCGTGGTATGATATACCTTGGGCATTGTAAGATTAGACGGTCAATTGGGATTTGAATTTGAGACTTTCGAATTTATTGTTATTTAATATAACGTTATCATCGACAATATTCGTTTTGCATTAACGTATTTAACCCTATTCTTCTCCTTGCTCGCTCTTAATATTCGCATTATTTAGACCTTAGTGTCCTGGTATTCCAAATACACTTTTGGAACACTATACAATCTATGTAGTTAAAACTGTTTATTACGTGTACATAAATTAATATTTATTTGTTGAATTTGTATAGTATCTGTTGAAAGATAATTTCAATTTCGTATCAGAATAGTAATTACAATATAATTAGTACGTTCAAAGCTCACCGAGAAGCTTTAATCGTTCAAAGAGCCTAGTTCAATGCACACCTGTTATTCCAGCTGATCCATTACCGTTTCACCAAAAATTTCATTACAAATAAATCATTGGTATACCAAAAAATAGTTAACACTAGATTTACGGACACTTTCTGTACATCTATTTCTAAGGAAAAGGTGAATACATAAAACAGAATTTTGGAAAATGAGAAGAAAATAGATTCAAATACATTTGTATCGCTCCATCAATAAAAGTCAACAAAAATTGTTCATCATAATAATAATTACTTTTGCAAAATTAACTCATGAAATCCGAAATCCGTAAACCTAGTGTTAAAAGATCTCCAATCGTTATCAACTATTTTTCTCCAGCGCTATATCCCACAGTTACATCGTTCAAAAACTCCTTGACGATCCTCGTTGCATAAATTCCGCTATCGCATGAATCTCCCGCGTGGTACACGTGGCCGGAACCAAGTTTCATAGAATTTCCAAGAAAATTCGTTTCACCGTGTCTCCCCTGTCGACCCCTCGCCCGGGTTATCGTGCGCATACACGGAGGAGCGCAGACAGAAGGCGTGTAAGGGTAATAATACGGTCTCGAGCGAAATGGTCAGCCGAAGGGTGCCGTTCAGTCGCGTTTAAGTATTTATTTAACTGGGTAGCGTAGGGGTGCTGGGGGGGTGGCGCGTAGACGACGAAAAAGGTGGAACGATGCGAGAAGCGCGAGGGCGAAGGAGGGGAAGTCGAGAGGGGCTGCGCACGCGAAAGTTCTTCCGGTCGAGACGTCGTAGGGGCACGGAAGTGCCCCCAGGGGCGTACTGCGGACTTTTGCCGGACACCGAAGTGCCATACTGGGGGCTGGCTAACGGACACGTACACAACCGAGTTCTACCTGTCGCATTGTGCTCGCACCTTCCTCCCTCTCCCTATCCCTTCCTTCGTCGACCCTTCTTCTTCTTCCACGACGATCACGTACGACGGTACAGAGTGGGTACAGGGAAGTACAGTAGCGGACAAAAGTTTAAGACCAAAGGGTCAAAGAAAATAAATAAATTGATTGATAGGAAATTACGGTATGAATAAAATTTGTAACCTATGCTAATCAAGAAGTAGTGTTCTACCGTAATGATAATAAAAATGAATGGGTAAACAATATTTGCGAACTGTACAATTATGTTTCATGTTGTCCTGTCTTCTTGAATTTTTGTCTGTTATTGTAAGTAAAAAATATTTTCTGTTTTGGTACATTCTAAAGGTTGTATGTGCATTTCTTTTAGGTAGATTTAATTCGTTTAGTCTTGTTGGTGTTTTAATTTATTAAAGTATTATTGCTATTCTCTGACTTCTCGTGTCCGATTATTGTTGTAATTTTTTCTGTTTGTAATAAAGACAATAAAGTGTAAAGATCCGTGTATAATCAATAAATTACGCTGAATTAAATTGAAAAGAATTCTTAATCCTTAGAATCAAGAAACTTTTATTTCATTTAGATATTAATACGGAAACAGTTCTGAGATGCTTATATAGAAAAAAGTTATTTATGTATTGAGTTTGACAGGTTGTACGAATACAAACTCCAATTCATGCGTTTATTGTCACAGATTAACGGTATTACAAGCTTTCCCAGATACATTTAATTTTGTAATTTTTACTGGATTTGCTGTTTGGCAGACCGTTCTGTGGATATTTACCGAGCTGGGAATTTTAAAAGCAAACAGTAACGTAGAGGCAGAGACGAGACAGAATTATGTAGGTGATAACGTCACGTTTCGATAGTTACTCGGACGTTGAAATAATTGCAGGGGGCTCGTGTCGTTGGAATTTTTACGGTTCCCCCGGAGAGGTCTCCAGAGGGGCACAGGAACGTGGAATAGTTTATTTTTCGAACCTGGTTACGTTTTTAAGAGGTCATGGATCACTTATATTTTGCAGGGCGAATGCTTGAGGAGTCCAAGGAAACTGAATTTTTTAACTCGTTTTCAAAGTTTCACTGTTACTCTCCACCTTTAAACGTATTTTTCCACCATTTAATCTATTTCTTAATTCTTCCCCTTCCATGCATTTAATCATGTTCACCTAAAACTATGAGGACAAGATACCTATCCATTATATTTCGTGGTGACGTTACAATTTAACATACTTTGCTTTTAAAAAGAAGATATCTAAAAAATGGAATTCAGAAACCGGTCATAAAAATTGTATTCCTTGAGACTCACAAGTTTATCTGTGATACAGAAGAATTAAAATCTCTCTCGACGTTCGAAGACAATTATTTGCATCCCCCAAAAAGGCTAATAATCTCTCAGTTGTATCAGTTTCAGTTCAAGGTCGCAACACCCTCGTTATCCCTTCGATTCCTCTATAGCTGATTAACCCGTTCGAGTTTCGACTGCGGTATTCCGCGAGCTTTTCCGCGAGCTGCACGATCGTTTATGCGTCCTGAAACTCCGAGCCAACCCTTTTCGCTCATCTCCGTTCCACCCTCGTCAATCCCCGCCCTCGTCGATCCCGCACTCGTAATCCTAACGTTTGATTGCACCTATTACGGTTGAACCACCTAATACGTAACTTTCGAGATCGGTGCGATGGGTCGGCGCACCAGCCGGCAGAAATCGATTTCACCTGCGCTTCACCTACCCTTCCGTGCGCCCCTCCGCACCCCGTCCCCCTAAACTCCACCTGTTCACCCCCGTTTGATGTCTCAATTACCGGCGAAGACGCGACGAGGCTGCGTCCCGGCCATTTTGTCCCACCTTCTTTGTTACCTTCTGTGTTATTCGAGCGTTTCCGTTCCCCTTCGTTGGACGTCCATTAATTCAGCTTTACGGAGTTTCATTTGTTTGTACGCGAACGGTTACGTATAGAGATGAATATTGTATTCGACGGTTGATTACAAGGGTGACGTTTGTCAAGTCAGTTTTCAAGGCTTTGAGATTCTCGTTGAATAAAATTGGGGTAAGCTATGGTTTGAGCTTGTCTAGGTGACATCGTTATTTTACGATAGAGGGGAAACTCGACATCTGAGATTCTGAGCAATAGTCATTAGACGGGGGAGTAATAAAGCAACTTGAAATAGCGGACAAAAGTTTAAGGCTAGAGGAATAGGGCGACGAACAAATTTCGTGTTCTGTGCTAATCAACAATTGCTATACTATTATTAATATTATTAATATTATTCTTCTTGTTAATAAATCAAGGAGAGGTGTATGCAACATTTATTAACCATGGTACTCTATTTTATATTTTCTCATTTTAAACTTATATTCGCTACTGTATATAAACTCTTCGGTTTTCGGGCTGCGCAGCAATTTGCATTCTTTCCCTTATTCTGGATTAACTGTAACTAAAGCTATGCACCAAGTTAGTATTCTAGTCTTTAGTTTATCATTTCGGCTGTCTGTGTGTTGGCTACTGACCTTTCTCGCGTGCAATTCGAGTTGAGACATTGGTCAGTAAAGACCAGGACGATTTGCTCAAAACTTTGCCTCAAAAAGTATTTGCGTACCTCTTCGCGTACAAAATTTTTCAAATATAATTATTCATTTTTCCTTGATCACTTGATATTTTTTATTCAACACATAAAACACCTCGACAAAAATATAACTCGGTAGGTTTAAACTTTATAAAGGCAGCTCTAAAAAGTAGCTTTAATCATTTTTCTTTTTTAAAAATCCTCTCGTTTCACCGAATTATATTTACTTGACTCGCGTAATGAATATTAATTGAAAAAGGATCGATTAATTTCGATAACCTTTTTTTTTATCGAACAAAGGTTGTCTTTTCCCGGTTTTCTCACGGTACGTTCCGACAAGTTATCAAACACGTCGGACAATCGAGAAAAAAAAAGCGCGACGCCGTTTTCATTTCTGACACATTCGTACGATCCCCTAATTGCTTGGCCGCTTTCAAACACGTTTATCGACGTTTCTGCTCCTTCGCGTTCCCACTGTTCCAACGACACACCGTGTCCATCAATTCCGTGGAACGTCTGCCAATTTCGATTAACTTTCGCCTGTAGGACAAGCCCGCACTCGCGCATCGGACTATCCGGACCGATCGCTTCTCCGACCGCGTTTAATCGTTGTCCCGTTCATCGGTTTAATTACGCGTTATACAAGCATCCCCCTGTCCAGGGGATACAAGTTTCATAAGCGTTCATCGATGAACTCACGGGCGGCAAGGGGGGGGGGAGGCAAAGAGATGTAGTAGGTTACAGCAGTTTCCGTATATAAATATTTACAGTGGCGGACAAACGTTTAAAACTAAAGATTCCAAAAAATTAGACTAACTAATTTATAAAGAATTTATAAGGATGAATAAAATTTTCATTCTATGCTAATCAGTAAATAGAGTTCTATCATAATAACAATAAAAATGATTCTACAGACAATATTTGAAGACCATAAAGTTATCTTCTATATTGTCCTCTCATCTTAAATTTTTGTCCGCTATCGTACCTGACAAATTTTAAATATTCGATAAAAAGAAGGGTTTCTAATACTTAACGAGACACGAATCCATTGCGTTCTTTTATAACAAAAAATTGTAAATAAATTAAAAATACAGGTCTATCATTTAAGTAGGTACAGTTGCTATAGGTATGCCGAAGTTAATAAAATTTGTGCTTATCATAATTTTAACAATTGCTACAATAAGTTTTCAGCACTTTAATGTTTATTCCATGATGAATAGGTAGTAAATTTCATAATTGCACGTTTTCTGCTAAGTAAACGTGAAAATATCACTGATTCTTCAGAATCCTTCAATTCTCAGGATCAAATGAGTAAAACTATTCACAAAATGTTGGACATCCATGTTTCTATTTTTTAACATTCGATGCTCGACTAACGCGGGAAGGCCTTTGCAAATTGACTGTGGGTATTGTGTGCAACAGACACGTTGTCGACGGATCTCTCAACAAAAACGTGTTGTTCTTGAGTCGGTTGTGGTTGTTCGTTGAACCAATTAAATCAGTTTCCTCGATCCGTTACCTATTGTTGCAACCCACGTGTCGATAACGTAACAACGCGTTATCCGTTTGTATTTTTTTCATTCAACCGGCGTTGCTTTTCCATCCGCGCATCCGGCCGCGGCCGTTATTGTTAAAAAAAAGTGCCAGTTTCCATAAAAATTCGCTCGGTGTTTCGTGAAACCTCGAAACGTTTCCACGATCGTGTACACGCGAGAATGTGTGCGTCATTATTAGAAATTTACATTTTTCGCGACTCCCGTCGACGGCCGGAAGCCGATCCTGTATCTGGCAGAGATACCGGTTTCACAGAGGTTTCCGTGCGAAAACTCAGCGTCCCCTCACGAGCATGCACTCCGACGATGTTTCATCAGCGTTGCAGCTTCATCAGCTTTCTGACGACAGAGTGATGCATTAGTATCGGTATCAGTGCTCCGGTATCAGTGTGTCATCAGAGCCTTGATGTATGCCGCCGGTGTTAAGGGAACGTTAGAGTACTCGACTGAAAGGATGCAGCTCGTGCATGAGCAGCTTGGATAACGTAGTCAAGGAAATTAGTCCTTGGAATGTATTAACACGCTTTTTGCTAAAAATTATCATTTGTGGAATTAAGGAAATTAAAGAGCATATCGTACGCGTTGGATGGGAATAAAGCGAGTCTCTTCTGTAACGATACATTTATTGTCCACCACTCTTATCTTTTAACTTATACTACATCTATCATGTCTATGATGGTCTTCGCTCAAATAACGTCACGAACGAATTATTCCTTTGTTTCTTTTTTCTCCTCTTAAAGCCTCATTTACACCTATCAATACAATTTTGATGAAATTGACACGAGAAATAGTTTTCAAATAAAGATTTGATATTTGTATTCCATATCGACAATTGTTCGCAATAGTTTCTTAAATCGAGAATACTGAAGAAACATTTTTCGGAATGTTTGAGTTAAACGTTATTGAGGTGCGTTAACTATAAGAGCTAAATAAGAGATAAATTAATTCTCATAATAGATACATGAGACAATTATTTTAATATGGTAGTTTTAAGTTTAGATGGACGGTGGTTCTTAAAAAATATTCTGCACGTATTTTGTCTCGCCAAATTTATGTTAAGCTTCGTTAGGATAATACGGTAGCAATCGTAGTGATGGAAAATTGACTGAAATCATAGTAGTTCGGCATCAGTTATTGAAGATCTCAATCAACAGGCGCGAATTATCGGTATTCTATATTATCAGATTTCCCATTTAATACATTTTAACCACCATCGTCAATCCTTAGCTAGTAGGTTATCAATCTCCGGAATTTCGAACTAATAATCTTCCGTTATTTCACTGCATTACCTATTGTCTTACTTACTACTGTGTTTCAATTACTTACGACACTCAAACTAAATTACATAAACTACTTTGTTTATAAATCAAACGGAGCCCTCACATTTTTACTAATTACCGCTTTTCTATTTTAAACCAAATTCTCTATTATATTAATCAAACGAAAAGTTTCCTAATTTTTCTAACCATGCAACCCCATTGCTTCACATCTGACCCCTTTTTTTCCTTTCGTCTAACGACTGCTCAAATTCAATCAATTTCCCTCCACGTTCACGAATTTCACATTTTTTTTCATCTCGTTCACATTCACACGTCCAAATCTTCCCGTTTATCGGTCGAACACCGCGCAGCAACTGTCGGGGGGCTCGGCGTTAAACATTCAAAGGGTCGGCAAAAAAGAAGATGCATTTGCATCCTGCGGTGCATTTGCAACGACGGCGGTCCGGAAAAACGTAAATAATTCAACGCTTTTTGCGGCCACGTTGAAAGGGACGGGGCAGGAGGGCGGTCGATTTGGGTCGATCAGGAGGCTGGAGTCGTCCGCGGCGTGCCAAATTGTCAAATAAATGCATGAAAAATGCCGGCCCCGATCGACGGGGGTGAGGGCGTCAGGAAGGAGCGGTGCTTTCAAACCGGAAGCCAACGCCGACTGGCTATGAAATTTCCATCGAAAATGACGTTCACAGGTTCGGCTGTCCGAAATTATTGAAGTCTCCCGTCGAGCGAGCAGCTCGGCACGTCCGAAATTGAAAGGCGACCGATGTGGGTAACGTTTAGCGAGCAAACTGTGGCCATCATGAGATGGATAAAATGTGTAAGTTGCGTGGTTGCGTATGGGTTCGGTTAAGGGAAAAATTTGAGAGAGAAGGAACAGAAGATATCGTGATACGGAACATGTTTCGTATGCAAATTCGGGAACGCAGCAGTTTTAGCGGGAATTATGTATTTTTCATTTCTCTGTAATTCAGTTCTTGCGATTACAGTGGGTACAGTGGCGGACAAAAATTTAAGACCAAAGGGTAAAAGGAAATAAATAAAATTTGTGTTCTTTGCTAATCAATGAATAGTGTTCTAGCATAATGACAATAAAAATGAATAGATAAACAATATTTGCGAACCAAAAAATTATGTTTCACGTCGTCCTGTTGTCCTAAACTTTATATCACTACTGTATGCTGCCAATGATAGTATTTTTAATTTGACAATAGAACAGTTTTAAGAAGAACCGTGCGTTTGTAATTCTAAGTAGTTCAACTCAATGAATACGGAATACTTTCAGTGATATTACTTTTAATTAAGTACTTTGCCATCAAATTATGCCACTTCGTACTCGTAATCGAACCGCTTTCCGAACGCTATGTACAAACATTTCCAGCGAAAACTCCGAGTTCAAGTGGTACAACTCAACGGTTCATGAAACCCGTAAGGCACACTTTATGAAACAACCGATCGTCCGTCACATTTGCTCCCATCGATCTATCCTCTCCGTAACCCACGAGCCATTAAGTCCCCCAATTCATGGTTTCGATTCATGCACGCTTTTAAAGATATCTCTTTCGCTATTAGCAACCCGATCGAACGACCGTGTTTGTATTCGTGCGAGCACACAAGCGGCTCGTCAAAAGGAGAACGAGAGCTCGTATCGGCGAGTGGGATAGAGATGGCCTGAAATATCGGTTTCAGCCACCCCCGCGGGGCCAGGGGGAAGTTTCGATAAAGCGGTACATAATCCCGGCTACGTAAAACGGCCATAACATACCGAGGCGCAATTATTAGTCGGGATATCCGAGCGCAGTTTTGGAATATCCGGCGATCGACAAACGGCGTGCACACCGGCCCGCCAAGGAATCTTCGGGCAACGGGTCGCGGGGAGGGTAGGGGGGAGGGGTATGGGGAAAGTTTGAACGCCGCTTAATTAGGGAAAATAGTTTTGGCACGGCGGCATTCAAGAACGAAGCGCGCACCGCGAGACGTTGCTAATCCAAAGGCTCGGCCGTGGAATAGCTGCAGGCGTTCCTTCGTGACAATAATGGCCGGCTGGCTGACGAACGCGGGGACACGCGAATTGAACACGATCTATGACAAAAGCTGATCACTGTAGACAGCTTGCCGGCTATGGATTAATCCTTGTGGCGACGTTTCTGCCCTCGCCACTGGGAGGGATCAACAGACTGCCTTTCTCGCAAGTATTCGAGTCCGTCACAGTTTCTATATATGCGAGTTCCGAACTGTCCCTTGCTATCTCTGTGTCTAAGACACGAGTCTGCTAGGTAAGCTTTACTGATGAGTCCACCAGCAGGCTCTGGACGAAACAGCCTCTTCCCTTTCTTTTTCCTGCACTCTTTAATTCACAACAACCACAATCCTCACACATCGAATGCCGGTGGAAGTTTGCTTTCTTTGCGTTTCGGTTGGCGTTGTTGGTCCCCTTTGTCTTGTATCAAATAAAAGACACACGTATATTTAGCCGATGCCAAGCTACTTTTAAGAAACACCCGTTGACGAGTACAAGTTCCCCTGAAAATGCGTTGATCTGTCTGCTTCTAGTGGCGGCACGTAGGAGAGGACAAAGCCGCGTAAGGAGCTCTGCCCGTGGACAGCTCTGGCGTAAGTGACACATACCAGTAGCTTTCCCCTCGATTCCATGAAACATTCAATAAAAACGAACAATAGTTACCTAACCCATTACCGAAAACAAAGAAATCTCGGGGCTCTTAACAGAACTGACTTAAACCAACAAAACCAGCCACAAAAACGGCCACTATCGAGCATTTTCCCGAATCTTTCTCAATTTATGCACGACTCTCGGCCGAGCGGCGACGTTGTTCGCGAGTCAAAGAGAATATTCCGTTTTTTCGTCCGCGGTGTATCGCGAGAACGAGGTGACTCGTAATTACGGGCGTCCTTTTTGCCCGTGCACGTCGTCGGTCTCTCGAACGCGAGGGGAGAGCAGACGCACGGATAAAGCGTTTAACGACCGGCAATCAGGGTCCAGGAAACGGCGCTGCCTTTATCCTGCTCTGGTGCACGCGTACAGGGCCGCTCCACCTCTTCCTGTTGACCGAGGTTAGGCAGGCTTTCATAATTCCCAACGAAACATTCTTTTTCTCCTCCGCCGTTTCCGTTCCAGGAATCAGCCCCTCCTCTGTCGTCTCCCCGTTCACCCTCCACGGAGCCTGGCGACCACGCCCATCCTGTCGTCGTTTGCATAAAGTGAGCTATCCGCTCTTTTAATATACGCAAATGAAGTTACGCTCCGGAACTAATCATATTTGCATGCGGAACGGCGATCTCTCCTTTGAGCCGGTTCTCGCACTTATTACCACGGTTTAGTCGGCCGAGAACGGTTTACGAAGGGGAGCAGACCGGCATGATAAGGCTCAGATCGATCAGCGGCGATTGGTTTTGTTTGGACACGCGAGTTCGTCGTAATTGGCACCGGTATCCTCGACACCGATGCGATTAGCCGTGGTCTGACCACGCGCGGGGCGATACTACTTGCGATCGGGGGCCGCCCGTCCTTATTGCAGCGAATACCGAGGGATAATAAGCTTTCGCGTATCGCACGTGAAAATATATTATAATAGTAGCCAAGTTATAGTAATTGTAGTTGTACTACGTTCAAATATTAATAGCGAGGTAAATTATTCTTAATCTCATTTCATTGTTAACACTTAACCGACCGAATGGGGAGATCTCCCATTTTTTCTTCAACAAATCACTATTATTGATTCTATTTACTTTTGTTATTAGTTAGTCTTAAACCAGTGCTGTCCGTAAATTCTCCAAAGTACAATTTTTAATAAATTCGACACTAGCTCATGACCAACTAATAACAAAAGTAAATAGAATCAATGGCAACGCTTTGTTGAGGAAAATATGGGAGATCTCCTCATTCGGTCGGCTAAGTGTTAAGTGTGAGATTTATCGATAACGAGTAGTCTCAATAGCTTAAGCAGTATAAATGTCTTTTAATTACAGTAAAGGGTACTTAAACCCTTCGGTAATAATAATAAGTATGTTGGTTGAATATTATCTCTAGTGTAAACAGTAATTCATTATCATTATTCATAAAATTGTAAAAGGTATATATATATATATATTTGTGGTAAAGGTATATTATACTAATAAAGTGAAAAAAAAGGAAGGAGTACATAAACTTTTCAAGAGTTTCCTAAGAATTTAACCAAGATCATAAAAGATTGCTTTCTTATCTTCGATAATACGCCTAACAAACTTTCCGCGAAGGATGTAACTCCCTATTTGTCACGTGGCAATAGAACAATCCGCGAATCAGGGCTCGATCAAAGATTTTCAATTATCTGAAGAAGCAAAGTTCCGTTTTATCGTCGGCTCGCAAACCGTGCTGAATCTAACGGCGGAAGCGGGAAGGGGGATTATGCTATTACACATTAATGAAAGCGCGGCTTTCACGTAAGATACGTACGAATGAAAGATATACGCCATCCTCGCGGGACACTGTTTGCGAAGCACTCATTGTACACTACTCGAGAAGTTTCCACAACTACGCCGAAACGATATTCTTGCCGGGAGCTGCCGCTGAAACTTTCGGTGAAACGTGACATTTTGTCGTGTCTCCGCAATCATGCTTAATTAATTATCGATCGGTGCCCCGCCGGATGCTCGCTTCATTCCGAGCTCTGATAGCTGCTTTTTCTGCAGCAGATCTTAATTAGTGAACGGCGTATTCCGTGTGGAAATTGATATTTTGAGGTTTTCTGGAATCGTGAATAAATCGCTTGCAACAGATTTGTTACTCATTTCGGTGTTTTTATTCCGTTTCCATTCGCTACTGTCAATTTCTGAACTCGAAAGGACTAATACCTTTGTAGCACACGGAACTTCTGATAAAAATCAAAGTTTAAGTTCTTAATAAAATACAGTCTTTTTTCTTTAGTGGAAATAGTATAACCACATATTTTCAAAGTTTCATCTAAAAATTTTTGTCAATTTGTGAACTCGAAAGGACTAACACCTTTGTAGCACACAGAACTTCTGATAAAAGTCAAAGTTTAAATTTTTAATAAAATACAGTCTTTTTTCTTTAGTGGAAGTAGTATAACCGTATATTTTCAAAGAATCATCTAAAAATTTTTTGTGAACTCGAAAGGACTAATACTTTTGTAGCACGCAGAACTTCTGATAAAAATCAATGTTTAAGTTCTTAATAAAATACAGTCTTTTTTCTTTAGTGGAAATAGTATAACCGCATATTTTCAAAGTTTCATCTAAAAATTTCTAAGTTCTCTGCAGTATTTCTAAAAATCAGCAGTAGATGTGAACTCAATAATTCTTTAGGCTTTTAATAATTATATTTTACAATTTAGAATGATAGTTTCGTGTTATCTAAATAATAATCGCTTCTCGATAAAGGAATCAGAATTTCGTTCCTCGTGTCATTCGTCTGAATGAAATTCGCGTACTTTTCACAATCCCTTAAATCTTTATCCGCGGCTGCGTGTTGCTCGCGGATAAACAGCTGCTGCGAACGAAACGTTAATTCGATTTGACGCATAGGACCCGGGATTTCCTTGGAATATAATCGGTGCACGTGAACACCGTGCCGGTATTATCGTCTGCTGCAACGAACGCTGCATTTCGGTCACGCACGATCGAGTATTATCGTCGTCATTGTTATATCGACCATTCGTGGGGTAGCGAGCATACGGCTGTAATCGTAGTCTCGAGGAGCGCATACAGGATATTGCGGACCTGCACACACTGTATTGAGATACACATATCGATAACGGACTTCGGATAAGCACGCTCTAAGAGCTTGGCGAACCGCTGAACCGCCTTCCGCTCGCATTACAGGGCGGCGTTAGCGCAATTAAAAACGTTGCCTCGCGCGAACTCGCCTCCATTATGGGTTCTTGAAATTTAACATGTTACAGCGATCGTTCTTTGCTCGACAGAGTGATTTTATACGCATGCGAATTGAATCGATGACTAAGTGGAGGGTTCTGGTCCTGTTCGTGATTTTATTATTACATAGGCATTATAAAATGTTTGTTTAGACAAAATGTCTAAAAAATTTTATACCGCAGTATAAAACTTTGGTTTTTGCTGTATTCATTATTACTGCAAGTGTGCGAGGTCACAAATTTTGTTTGCTGAATGTAACAACACTGTGGCTGTGATTTGAAGGGCCGTAAAAGTGAACACAGAATTTAACACAAATTGATTGTAACTAATACTTCACTTATAAACGTACACTAAACAGTCATGTTGTGCGTGTAATTAATAAATTGAGAGCGCCTACTGTACTTACACTCTGTCCAATTTCAAAGTATCTTCCAATCCCACTAACAAAATACTAACCCCTTCTATTTTCTCTTCTTTTCAGATCCATAATAACTCACTCGACTAACTAACCACGCTTCGTCTGCCAACGACCGTCTCCATTAACCGTCTTCGAAACAACCTCCCCGTTGATCTAACGAAAGCGAAAAGGAGAAATTAAAACGATTCGCTTCGCCGCTTCCCCGCAACGAGTCCTGCGTCCCGCTAAAGCACGTAGTCGGTCGAGTAACACGAACGGTCGCCGCGGTCGTTCGTCGCTCGCGAACGATCATGCGAATTCCTGAAAATGCGCAGGACGAGCAGCAACGGTTTAAAGCTCGACCTGACGGAGAACACGCCAGGTAGCTCGTTGTCGAGGCTGCCTAATTTGGTCGAGCATGCGGAGACCTGCCAGGCGTTGTCCACCGGCACCGGTGAGAATTTAAGCAGCAAACTGCCGAACGTGGTCGAGGGCTCGATGGACTATGGTAGCGAGCGCAGGTCGTCCCGGTATCTCGAGTACCAAGACTCGAAGCCGTATCAGGAAGCCCAGTCGGCGTCCGGGTTGCCCCCGTACGAGCACGGCTACCACGACCAGTCGAGGGGCTACAGGAGCTACGAGCGGAAGCCGTACGACAGAGAGGAGATCGAGAACAGATACGACAACCGGATCTATCCGGAGGACAGCCTGAGGTACGACCGCCGTGGCGAGCAAAGGACGTATCAGGAGTCGGACCTGGACGCGCCCTACGAGAGGAGCGATGCCCAGAAGCTCAGCAGGGCTTATCCGGCGGAGCTCCAGGAGACCGCTGGCAGACGGTACTCGAGAGATCTGACCGACTACGAGTACGCCTCGAGATACGCGGAGGAAACCCTGAAGCTCGAACCGAAGAAGGACCACCATCACCATCACCACTCGGGCGCCAAGGTGTACGAGCCGAGCCCGTCCAAGGGCTACGAGTCAGGCGTGAAGACGCACGATTCCTCGTACGAGTTGTCCTGCGCCGTGCAGCAGGACCTGCCCAGCAGGAAGTACGAGAGCAAATACCATTCCGTTAGCAAGATGTACGGGACACTGCCCAGGTACGAGGCAAGCAAGTCCTACGAGCCTAGATCGTACGAGTACGAGGAGCAAGCGTACGAGGCGAAAGCGTACGACTCGAAGTACGAACTGACCAGCTCGAAGAGTTACGAGCGAGCGAAGTACGACGGGTCCTCGACCTCGAGGTATCAGGACAAATCGTACGATCAGACGCTGAAGATCGGCGAGTTGGGCTCCTCGTCGTCCGCCTCGTACGCGAGGAAGGCGCAGGACCAAGAGGAGACCAACGCGGAGAAGATGAACGGATACAGGAAGAACAACTTCGAGGCGTACGGGGTTTACTCGGATCCTGAGGACGAGCACGGGTTCCCGGCGGAGAAA
Source organism: Tetrapedia diversipes (assembly GCA_033822845.1). NCBI lineage: Eukaryota > Metazoa > Arthropoda > Insecta > Hymenoptera > Apidae > Tetrapedia > Tetrapedia diversipes. Next base: position 14,824 of record JAOPTO010002399.1, on the reverse strand, counting down.
AAGACGCCGCAATATCCGTACAAAGGTGTGGTGGTGAACGTTAGCGGGGAGTCGAGCGTCATCGACCAGAAACGAGCGAAAGACGGCAGGCAAACGGAAGTCACGGGGAACCCGTGGTGCAGGCCTACTATATTGTTGCTCCTGTTGGTTCTACTTGTTGTTATCTTCGTGTTCGTCGCTGGGATACTTCTCTACCTAAACTGTGAGTCTTTCACCCGTTCTTTCTCACGTTTTTATTACCGTTTGTTGGTATCGCTGTCAATTACTCGTTTGAACCTGCCGAAAACACGTTTCGAACGGCTTAACGGATTAGAACTGAGTTGCACAACTAGCGACTTATCGGGTTTATTCTAATTTCTCCCCGTTTACGTTTAAAACGATGGCGGGGCAGCTACCGGAAAGTGGTAGTGGTAATGAATCGGCTGTGCTGGTCAACCTTGAGACACAGCTCACAAGCACGCGACAAAGAGCGACGAATTTATCATATATACAGTAGCGGACAAAAGTTTAAAACGACAGAACAATGTAAAATATAATTTTATTGTTCGTAAATATTGTTTATCTATTCATTTTTATTGTCATTATGGTAGAATACTATTTATTGATTAGCACAGAATATAAATTTTATTTATACTGTTATTTTTTATTAATTAATCATTTTATTTTCTTTCGCCTTTTGGTCTTAAACTTTTGTCTGCTACAGTACGTGTTTTTCGGTAAGGATGTCGGAGATGTCGTAAGCTATACTACTTGGAACGCTGGACTGCCTTATTAATAGCTGTGTAACTCTGGATTAGAATGTCAAAGGCGAACTCGTCAACAGAATAAAACTGTGGGTTTTACAGTTTCAAATATAGATGAAACCGTAGATTTTGCAGTTTTTGAGTACAGTGCAGGCAAATCTACGTTATTTCAAAGATCGGGGTTCATTTCGACCCTTTCGTCGCGGTATTTATTTTAACCGAACTCTTCTTTCGCGTTTGCGCAAATTACCGACAACTCAAGGTTATAAGTCACGTTTCTCGGGCAACGAACACGAGCTTGTTAAACAAGGACTCGAAACTAGCCAAGTTCTCGCTGAGAGGTTACGAAGACTCGTCTCCTCGTTCTTCGAACCTGTGTTAATGGTAGATTTTTCCCCTCGTTTCTTCGTTTCGCGGTCGAGCGACTCCAGGCTTCAAAGGTCATTTAGTTAATGAGCATCCGATACCAATTATTTACGGCCGCCCATGTGACCGCCATAATAATGGCCGACACCGACTACCGAGACGACGACGACGACGACCACCACCACCACCACCACGACGCTGACGGCGACACGTGCTGACGATACGTTAAGCCGGTACGGTTACTGTCTCTCAGCCAGTTTTATATGCCGAATTTGACATGCCCGGCACGTACGGACTTGCCACTAGCGAAACTGTTCGGACGGAATTACAATGTGACCGGTAAATGGAAGAAGAGGGCTTAAAGAATAGAGGTGGACAAGAGTGACGTACACCTTGGGAATCCATTTTGTTCCGTGTTGAGCGGTTGGACGCGCGAAAACCTCGCTGAAACGTATTAAATCTTCTTCTGTCGTGAGCGCAGCTTTTCAAAACGATTTTCACAGCTTTCCGTTGAATTTTATGGTTGACGTTACTGTTTGCGCTTTTGCGAGCTGGTATTTCGTTTTTTTCTTTTTTTTGTTTTGTTTAAAAAGGATTGGATAAGAATTTGAAAAAACGTTATCAGTCTATTTGGAATTAACTAATTTCATTGATCGTTTCATAGCGTTAAATATTGATTTATTGAAATTTTGTTGTACGAATGTGTATAAATTCATACTTATTTAGCTTTGTTTTCAAAGAAACTGTGAATTTTATTTCATGCGAAAGAGATTGCTTTTCGATTCAGCGATCGTTGAACGATTGAAAAACATTTCGAAGAAACGCTCCAAGGTATATGTGACTCGTGTTTTAACAACTGCGCGTATAGGAAGTAGATATTGGTTGCGATCGAAATTTATTCGATCGTAAGACACGCACGCAACCTGCATGGAAGGTGGAAAGAAGGAAGGGGAGCCACGGTGGAAGGGCGGATTTGCTTTCACAGGGCATCATTGGACATTCTTCTTTGCTCGTTTATGAGATAGCAACACGCTTAGGGGCGGCCATCACGACCGACTCTCAGGAGGAATATAAACGGACTCATTTCGAGGCAACTGGTTCGCTATTCACGAGTGATGTTTGCTCTGTGTTTTGATTCAGAATTCAATTTCGGCAAATCTATAAGCGAAACGATCCTGCTGACGATAGATAATTTCATATTGCCCAATTCGTGTAATCAGTGGTCGGTTACATTCCAGGTTACTTTGAGGAAAATATCATAGATCATTTCAATAATCTCTGATAAAATCAAACCATTCATGGTGTATTTTCCATTCCGCGGTCTTCGAATATTAATCACCAATCGCTTCTATTAATTTTTCACTCTATCTCGACGATAAACTTTCAATTAGTAAAGTACACGCAAAGCTCCAAAGTTCATTCGCACAATCAATAGCCCTCAGTGTAACGAACCGATGCACACAGAAAAGTTCGATCTAAAAACGGGGAAAACGTCAAAAATGCTCAACATTGAAGGCGAAACTAACGTCCAAACCGCAATCGCGCAAACTCTCCCGCGTCCATTTTGTCGCTCGTCCCGCCGAGCATGACTACCGGCGGGCTGCATTCGTTAAAATCTCTTCTTCGCTCGTTTCGAGCCGTTTCGGCTCGGCAAACGTCGATCGGAAACAAAGAAAGCGAGAGGAAGAGCAAACGAAATGCCGTTGCGATTGAAAGAATCGAGTTTGGGAAAGCCCCGCGCACCGCGGACGGGGAGAGGCCATCGGGCATGCACGTTTTCCCTGCGATTTCCGGGTCGGTATCGCGTCGGTACTTTCATCGAGCGATGACCGCGCAACGAACACGGAGAGGGAAAGAAGCAGAAGAGAAAGAGAGAGAATGGGAGAGGAGAGAAAAAGAGAAAGAAAGGGAAAGAGAAAAAGGGAGAAAGAAAGAGAAGAGGGCAAGGGAAAGAGAGAAAGAGGGAGAAAGAAAGAGAAGAGAACAAGAGAAAAAGAGAAAGAGAGGAAGAGAGAAAAGGGGAAAAGGGGAAAAGGAGAAAAAGAGAAAAATGGTAAAGAAAGAGGGAAAGAGAAAGAGGGAAAGAGAAAGAGAGAAATAGAGAGAGAGTGAAAGCGAGAGAGGAAGAGAGAAAAGGGGAAAAGGGGAAAAGGAGAAAAAGAGAAAAATGGTAAAGAAAGAGGGAAAGAGAAAGAGGGAAAGAGAAAGAGAGAAATAGAGAGAGAGTGAAAGCGAGAGAAAGGGAAAGAAAGAGAGAAAGAGAGAAAAAGGGAGAGAAAGAGAGAAATAGAGAGAAAGTGAAAGCGAGAGAAAGGGAAAGAAAGAGAGAAAGAGAGAAAAAGGGAGAGAAAGGGAGAAAGAGAGAAGCTTCTCTGTTCCTCCGACGAGAGGGGTAACGGAAAATACGAAGTCGGAGAGAAGGGTCGGTAGCAGACCCTCCTGTTCTCGGCTATTCCGAGTGGCTGCATTTGGCAGCAGCCGACAAGGGGGTTTGAGCGATTCGGTTTATTTTCGGGTCAAGTTTTCGCCCGACCGGTTCGCAATCAGCCGCTGCATTGTCCCGGGGACAATACATTTACTGCAAGCAACGGCGTAGGAATTCGTCGACCGCTCCGGCGCCCTGCGTCCGCCTCCGCATACGTAGCCACTAACTGTTCCCGTCGGACGTCGCGTTTTCGGCCGGGTATTTTCAGAAATTCGATTTCGCCGGCGAGACGTCGTTTCGCGTCGCGAACTATTTGGACGTCCGGTTGATTTTCATAGCATTCCGCGATAATTGGCGGGCCAACGTCGACCAAGGTGTCCGGATGCCCTGTACGTTGACGCGTTTCCGGTTTGCAGTTTAACGCTCGCCACTTTTGTAACGAAGGAAACTTTTGGTGGTTCTGTTATTTTTTTCGTTATTATTGGAGATTAAACTTTTTCTTTTCTTTTTTATACTTTGGCAGATGCTTAATCCCAAGTATTTCTTTATTAATTCGAAATTTATATCATATAGTTTTTAATTCAGAGATTAATAACAACTTCCTGTGTTTTGGTTTATTTTCCATCGAAGCATCGTCGTTTTCACCTTTTCTTCACGTGGATTGGAAAAAAGTAGGATTAATGCGTTTCGTTGATGAGCGAAAATGTAACAAAAGATTCGCGTGGTTTTTCGCAATGTTTGACGAAGATTTAACTTGTTCATATGGATGAGCTGTAATTTACAAAGACACTGACGAATCGCGGCGAAACGTATCATACATCGTTGAGCACAGGAAGATTTGTGTGTGCACGATTGATACGCCGCGCGGATAGCCGACACCGTCATATGACAAGACATAAATTTTATCTCGACACTTTACGACACCCCCCCCCCTCGCACACGAAAGTTGTAGTTGACAAGCCGCGTTTCGACAGATACGAAACAAATGTAACCGCTGTCCGGTTCCTGCGAAACGCCATCCATCCCTCGAAACTGACCGCACGGCAACGCTAAAACTCGATAGAACCCAACCTAAAATCGCGATCCACCTACTGATCCCTTAAACCTGGCAGCACATCGTTTAATCTAACTCCGTTAATAACATTACCCCCCAGGCTTCATCCAACTTCGCGGGTGAAGAGTTGAACGCCTGAACCTCATTCGACTCTCCGTCCCCTAAATTGAGTCAGTTCCCCAGCATCGATCAACAAAATCAACCGTATCGTCAACCCTATCCTCGACCCCGCCTTCATCACTCGTGCTTCCATACCTGGTGCTCGAATTTTCTCGCGCGGTTTCATCCCCTCGAAGTTCCCTTAGGTCAGGTCTGTTCGCGAAAAGGGCCCCTCACACCGTTTAACCCTAGATTTACGGACATTTCTTGTGTATCTATCTCTAATATACATATACTAAGAAATAGGTACACATTATATAGAATTTGAAATTCCAGAGCTGAGAGGGAAATAGATTAGGGTAATATTCATATCGCTCGATCTATAAAAGTTAATGAAAACTGTTGGGTATAATAGTAATTGTTTGTGCAAATTTTGCTGACGAAGCCTGAAACCCGTCAAATTGACGTCAAATCCCGTAAACCTAGTGTTAATCATTAGATATTCCTGACGATAGAAACAGAATGGGAAAAGCTCTTTCTACTCGGGAGCAAAGTTTGCGCAGGCCTGCCCTAGGTGGCGTACGACCTAAGGGAAGTTCAATCTCGACCAAGTCAATCCTTTTAGTCGAGGATAGAGCGTTCGCCGCGATGAAATTAGAGACACCCGGTATGCATGCGGCGGCGCGTAACGTGCAGCCGTCGGGGCTTTGGCGCGGGATGAGGATTTAGTATGTAAGGCACGTGTTCGTATCCGCCTTTATGAGCGTTTCCCGCGTTTCCAGCGTTTCGTCCTCATTCTCCGGCAACCTTGCGAGGTAAGGCGTCGGGACGGGTCCGGGGTTTCGGGATTAAGGGCGTCGCCGATCATATTAAGGCCGGGGATATCTCATCTGCTCCTTATCCGAGGCGCGCGTTCGCTACGAGCTCTCGCCTGTAAACTCGACTGCGTTTGTTCCACATAAATTACAAGGACTTTACCCTCGGCACCGCCTCGGTGTGTACGCGGCTTTAATGCCGGCGGGGTCGTCAAACTTCCATGTATCGTTGAGGACGGGCGGCGGTTTACGAGACGCCCTGGTAAACGGATTTTAACGTTGGCCACGGGGATCAGCGTTGCTCGACGACGTTGTAATTGCTTTTCGGATTATCGCCGGTGAACTGAAACTTCGACTCGTTTTTCCGATTAATTCGCGCTCGCCTTCGTTCGCTGCTACGCTTCACGTACAACGTTTAGAACGAAGTTTGTTGGAACATGATGCGGGAGAGGTAATTTTTTCATCACGAATGGTTTTACGAACGAGTAGAAGGTGTCTGCGGTTTCATTGATGTTGCAAAGTTAGATGCGTGTATTCTAAAAAGATCCGATGATGATTGTATGCTTGCCTATTGTAAGCCAGGTGTTCTTGTAGATAATGAGTGATCGATTTCTGGTACAGTTCTACGTTTAGAATTTGTTACGAGAAAATGTGTACGGTTTAAATGATATTGGATTGTATGAGTTGAGGAATTTGGTGACTAAGATAGATCGAGTAGGTGTTTCATTCAAAAGGAAGTGTAGAATATGACAAAATCTTCGAAAGAAGACAGTGTGTACTTAAGGACTGAATGTTCTCTGCTAGTGAAAGGCGATGTGTAGTCTGTTACAGTCCGTCAGACTCAGTCTACAGTTCGCAACAGTCACTTGCAACAGGGTCTCTAACTCTGCCTCCGAGAGTTCGCCGCAACAAACTTGACAAACTTACCAACATTGTCTGCTTCATAACCATCCCCAACGATACCTACCTTAAACGATTAAAGAAGCTTTTCGTTTCCCCCCCGCTTCTTCCAACCGTGTCAGAAACTTCGATTTCATTCCATCGAATCGAATTTTTTCTTTTACGATCCTTCTTCTTAGATCACGACTAAAAACGGATGTTGTTGGAAATCCGTGAAAACTGATCCATCGGCTAGCATTTCTAGGTCTAGGTTGGCTATTAGTCCGTTTACTTGACTGTCAGCTGACGAGGAAACGATATTCCACAGAAGCATATTTTCAATAGCGATTTGTCGGCATGTATAAGGCGAATTTCTCGTTAATTAATTCGGAGTGCCGTCAGTCACACTTTAGCGATGACGCCAGGTCGTTATCTATAATATGATCTATCCACAAGTTTTCACCAGGTTATCAGAAACCGATATTGTCGTTCGTTCCATTGGTGTCTGTCCCTTTTTCCTACTCCATCCTCGCATGCAATTATTGCAAACGGATTTGAAAATTTTACGCGTTCGCGAACGACTACTTTGTATTCGATACACTTTCTGTCTTTAGAGTTTAAAGTCAAAATGGTGGGAAAGCTTAAGGATAAAACATTTATAGAAAAATCAAACGATTACTACTGTATTTGCCCTATTTATTGAAATTGAACTATTCATGGAGAACTGTGCTCACATCAACACTGTTCCCAAATTTAGGCTATCCATTCTTGCTAGAATCTGCACAAGCATAAAACGACAGAAGTCAAAAGGACATAAGTCGAGATATTTCTATATAAAAGTCCGTGCTATATTTCCACTGTTCATTGAAATTAAATTCATGGAGAGTACTCATACCACCACTGTTCCCAAATTTAGGCTATCCATTCTTGCTAGAATCTGCACAAGCATAAAACGACAGAAGTCAGACGGACATAAGTCGAGATATTTCTATATAAAAGACCGTGCTATATTTGCACTATTCATTGAAATTGAACTATTCACGGAGAGTGCTCATATCAACACTGTTCCCAAATTTAGGCTATCCATTCTTGCTAGAATCTGCACAAGCATAAAACGACAGATGTCAGCCGGATATAAGTTGCGATATTTCTATATAAAAGTCCCTCCGACTTTACTATCAATTGAAAAGTCTACTTTGAGACTGCACGCGAAATCGATCGACGCGTTAGCGTGCGATCGGACAAAACTTTCTCGGGGATTTCGCGCGCGCACGTCGAGTTCTACACCGACAGTGTTAAACTCGCTTCCCGGGTGACGTGTCCCGGGGAACGGGACGGGAATGCCGAGCAGGGAAACAGGCGACGGACGAAATTGGATCCTCGGCTGCCGGATAAATTGCGAGCGCGGCCGTTTCGCGCCTTGTCGAGCCGCGGCCGCGTTTTATGGAACGGCCGAAGGAACCTGCACGCGTGCCTTCGTGAAATTTCACTCCGTCCCCCGCCGCGATAAACGTTCCGTAACCGCTCGAAATTGCACGGCTATGAAGTGTTTTCTCTGCAACCAGGGCAGACCGGAAAAGTCGAGACTGTTTAAAGTGGCGTGGAATTCAACCGCGTGGTAAAGGATGAGGGTGCAGTGGTTGTTCGGTGTCGTTGAGTTTTCCGTTGTAAGGGTGCTTCTGGTTGCAGAATGTGGTAGAATGTTTGTCGACGCTCGACGGAGTGGAGTGATGCGATGTCAGAATCGATGAAGTGGCAGGGTTTAAGTGCCCTGGGCGCGTTTATCGAAGATCAACGTTATAGGATCTGGTCGAGCTCAAAAATGTTCGCCTTCCGTCTTGAGTAATACTATATTCGTACACTAAGTTTAATTTCACGTAATATTCTACCATTAGTTTAGCTTCATCTTAGATAATTTAACTTTATCATAGACACATTTTTAGATTTATCCATTAATCTATTTATTCAGTTAAGCTTGAATGTACTCCACGCTAAGAGTATCATCTTTGTACTACGATTTCAACTTTCATGAAATCCAGTATTAAGGAATCGCATTGTGTTTTTAACGCAGCAAGCAACTCGCGCCCGGAGGAATATATTCATAAGTCTACCGTTTAACGAAGCCGACTAATCGTTCGAAGTTAACAAGCGCGTTCGACGCAGAGCAACCGCAGGAAAATAAAGGAGAGAGAGAAGCGGTTCCACCGCGAACGTGAGAATCGTTGTAAAATAAAGCAATCGTCCGCGCGAACCAAGTTTCCTAATTTCCCGTACTTAACTTAAGCCGCAACAATAAACTTCTTTAATTCACTCGACCGCCTGTGTGCAACGTAACGGCGGCGCGCAACACTGTGCACACGCTGCGAACGGAAGTAGACGTGATTTTCCAGTTCCAACGGAATCGTTCCACCGTTATATCCGGACTGCACGCGACTGTCAGGAAGTTGAGAATTCCCGGACGAAACGATCGCGATACGGTTTCCAGCGGAGCAGTTACGCGTTTCTTCGACAAACGCGATCTCTCTATCGTTCTTCTTTCCGTTTTCTCCCGGAAGCGCGGCCTGCAAGGAAGGAAGTTTCTTATTGGCTCGCGAACTTCTCTCGCCTCGAACGATGTTGAACTGCGGCAAACGATTCGGCAACTCGCCGGCGAATATATAATATCTCGCGACGGTTCATGGTGGATTAAATCCATAGAGGCGTTTTCGCGAAACACCAGAGCCGCTGCTGTTGCACAGTGAAGCGTTACCAGCCTGCAATTGGTGCGCCGCGAAAGGGACCATGGAACTTCTTGCAGCTGGAGATCCTGGGACCTGTTACAACCTTTTTTACTGTTGCATTTCTGATGCAGCCAGCGCTCAAGATATCGCTGGGCTCGCGGAGATGGTCGAACGAGCTGTTTTATTAAACTGTTGCGAACTAGGGTATTCGATACACCCGTGGTGTGTAGGACGAATGAAATAATAATAATTGAGGTTTCATACTCGCGAAGGGAAACATAATAGCATATACATATCGCATATAAGTATATAAAACATAATAAGCTCATACATATCGCGTTTGGTATTTATACATTGCATGTGTTTAGGTTTACACGTAGAGGACCAGGTGAACAATATTATGTTATTGCAAAGGTGTAGTACGCAGTGTTAGATATTTTGTAATCAGTGTTAAAACTTCAATGTTCGTATTATCTCTCTGCAAAACGGTATAACGTATGATTTTAACACGCGTTAAAGAAGCTGTTTGATTCATATTAACGAAAACCCATGGACGGATAATGGATTTTGTGCAGAGATACATACTCTCACGGATCCTGTACAGAAAAAAATTCTCTTTCATACATGCATCTACTGATAGAATTCTATGTAAACAATCTCCAACAGCTGTGAACGATCACAAACATCTTTCCGCCGTCCTAACAATCATGTAATCGCATCGAAAGGATCTACCTACTCCAAAAGTAACCTCTGAAATCGCAGGAACGCCATCGAGGGAGTTTCTATCGGTCTCACCAGGATCATTGACTTCCCCAGCCAGAAGGGCGAGAAACGGGAACGGGTGAGCCAATAGGGAAAAAGGTCCCAGCAATCGGCGGCGATCGGGATTGTTCGCGAGTTACCGGGTTCGAGTCAAGATTAATGTTAACTCCGCCGTAGGAGTTAATAAGTCCGAGACCGATAAATCCCGCTAACTCCAGCTCTCCCTCTCCGCCCCTCCTTTTTCTCCCTTTCTTTTCTCCCATTCTTCTCGTGGCCGTGCACAGTCCACGCTGCTCCATTACAGTTCGCCCGGCCACTCGCTTTCGCGCCGTCCCGAACCGTCGTAAGGCTTTGAGAAACTCGAAAAGTTTGCCGTTACCGGGGAAAAAGCTGGCCGGTTGCCCCGGCAAGAAGCTCCGCTCCCGACAGTCCTTTCCAGGATCATTTCCTGCAGCACCCGACGTCGTTTTTGTCGCGATTACTTGCGACGAATAGTTTCCCTATTACGCGAGGCGGACACCGTTTCCTCGCCGCTGGCTCCGATATCACGTCCCTTCCGATGCTATCGCAAACGCCTATGGTGTTTACGTGAGGGGAATCGTTGAAATTCCTGCCCGTTTCGTTTTATCAGATGGCCCTGACAGTCGCTGGCCACGTATATAAAACGAGATGATTAATTTTTAAGTGTTTGTACACCGAACACCATGGTAATGCGTAGATTTATGCGTTAGTATTGTAAGATTGTAATTTTGATGGGCGTCTGTTGGCGTGAACGTGTGTGCTCGCGTGTGTATGTAAGGCCGAGTGTTTTATCTTTTGGGGTTTCACTCGATCGAGAAATGAATGGTGGAGAATCTTAGTAGTCAGCGTAGTGTGAGAAAGTGCGTAGGGTGTTTATAGTGTTTGTCTGGGCCGTTTTATTTTATTTCATTTTATTCAGATACATGTATATTTAGAATAATTATTTTTTTTTTTCTATAACCTTCCATATAATACTTTTGGAAAAAATGTATGCGAATTGTACAGAAACATATAGGTAACCGAGCTGTATGTATTTGTTACTGCATATAATTGGTTCGTTGGCAATTCATTGTATTTGAGATGTTAGAAATTCAGGTACATTATGTTGTATAAAAATGCAAGGTTGTATTTGAACGAGTTAACTTACTATTCGAATCTTCTTTATCACTAAAGTTAAGAGTATTTCATAATCTCCACCTGACGTTCTAATTTTCCACAAATTCTCAAACATCCAAAATTGAATCGAAGTTCGTCCACGTTGCCTTTCTTTCCCTCAGAATTTTTAAAATAGTAAATATATTCAAAACGCGTTATGGTAAAACACGAAGGTGTAGGAGCAGCGATCTGACACGGTCAGCCCTCCCGTTCTCTGCAGGAAGAAATAGAACGGAAGCTGGTCGCTAAGGAGGACTCTCCGGGAAAGCCCTGTCATGGAAGGTGACGTTTAATTTAATAAATGCCGCGCTGTCGTGCTCTTTCTTTTCCCTTTTGCGACTCCCATGGAGGGGCGTTTCCGCGCCATTTCCTCCTTGCCGTGTAAAATTTCTTCGGAAAAACTGCACAAGGGGAAAGGGCTTGGCTTATTAAAGGGGTCGAACTCGTACGTAGACAGAAAGTTCCTTTTAAAATTCAGAATTTCTACCTCGTATCGACATCCGTTTACCGTTTCCGCTACAACGTGCAATTTTTGTTTGTCCTGCCTCCTCTTCCTGTTTCTATTTCGCAGCCGCGGAGCTTGTTAGTGATCGATAATTATTTATGTGTATTATGAAAACCGTCTCTGGTTTATTACCACTGTAGGGGGGAGGGGAGTCGGGAAATAATGAATAAAAAATAAAAGAACGTAAAATTACTTTATTCCTAAACGGCCACGACGATTCCCCTACATCGCCAAATTAAGACTTCTTCAATCTTTTTCACCCGCCACGGCATCGAGAAAGGAAGATCTCGAATAACAATTGCCGATTCCTTTATTTCGGCGTTTCGGGTTACCCGCGAATGCAATTTCAAGGAGTCGCCGCATTTTCTTTCGGTGCCGTGTTTTGTTTTCGGCGCCGCGCTATCTTTTCGGTGCCGCGTCAAAGAACGCCTACACCACGGGGCCTGACCATCGCGTATCCCCTGGGTCAGAGCCTAACCCATCCAGGTGACCACCACCCTTCTACGCATAAATTCCCTTTCCGGAAGTTTTCCCTCTACCTTACAATTGTCCACTTCTTTCTCCCGCTTCCTATTTTTCAAACCCTTAAAAAGCGCTCGGCCTTCGCCCAGGGGTAGAAGCAAAAGGAAGCAAAACGAAGAAGCATACTAGTAATTTACAAATCGCGCCCTGCCTCCTCTTCCTGTTTCTATTTCGCGGCCGCGGAGCTTGTTATTAATCGATAATTATTTGTGTGTATTATGAATACCGGGTCTGGTTTATTATCACGTGGTCTAGGCCTAACCATCGCGTATCCCCTGGGTCAGAGCCTAACCCACCCGGGTGACCACCACCCTTCTATCCATAAATTCCCTTTCCCGAAGTTTTCCCTCTACCTTACAATTGTCCACTTCTTTCTCCCACTTTCTATTTTCAAAAACCCTTTAAAAGCGCTCGGCCTTCGTTCAGGGGTGGAAGCAAAAGGAAGCAAAACGAAGAAAAACGGAAAAGCATACTAGTAATTTACAAATCGCGTCACTCCGGGAGTAAGAGTCAAGGTGATCGTCATGAAAGGGATACCATCGCAAGAGCAGGGACAATACGTCAACTTAGAAATTATGAAACGTTGTTATGGTCGATAACAGAGCTGCGAGGACCGTTGAGATTAATCGTTGCCGATTCCCACAGGAGGTTTGTGCCCTCGCGGAATTCTATGTTACGGTTCCAGGCGAGATCGCGGAAAGAGATATAGAAAAGAAGCGAGTATCTTTTTACGGTTCCTCCGTGAATCTTATGGGCGTAAAGATTCTTTATACTCGGGTAGTAAAATATTTTAGGGGCTACGTTACGCTGAAGTATGGATGAGAGTTGAGAAAGTATGTAGAAGGTTAGTGTTGGCGAAACTTACTAAGAGAATTACTTTTATTTGAAACCGTGTATGGAGTCTTGAGTATAACGTGATTTATGCTCGTAATAAATGTACGGTAGTTTAAAAGTTTTACGTTTTGATGTTGCATAATTTCGATTTTGATTTTCACAAGTCTTTCTGTTATCTGTTTTTATTTTGATGTGTTAATTGTAAAACGTTAATTGAAGTAACGTTAAGGTATTGCAAGATGTGTATTGTTTTACCAGTTTACACGCCTGACTAATCGTCTGATGGGTTTTACAATTCCGGTTGAACGAACAGTGTCTGACTGATAGCAAAACTCGGCGTCAATCGGATACAACGTCAATTATTAACGAGGCGCGTCTAATGCCATTAGCGTCAATTGTTGTCATGGCTAACTGCGACCGGCTTAATGGAATTTCCGAGTAGACGGGAATCACGGGAACTCAACGATGACGTATGTTGTGCGATGTAGACTTACAGTTGTCATGAAACTTTGGGACGAAGAGACGTTGCCAGAAATTACACCCACGCTAATCTAGTCTACGCAATCCGTCTTGATTCTCTTTACACCGTGCAAGAACTGAAATTCCTTCCCTCATAACAAATACAACGATAAGATATAACAATCTGAATTGTGTCTTCAAAAATAATTCCATTGTAAAATTAGATGTTAAAAAATTGAACGATGTTACAAAATTTCAACTGCGACAATTAAAAAGCCGTTACATACTTCAGCTTCTTTTTATCGACGAAGTAACAGCAATTTTACGAAAACGATAAGTTATAAATTTTATACATACAGCAGCAGACATAAATTTAGGATCGTAGGATCAACGAAAAATATGTTAATTTTTCATGAAAACTTAACCCACGAAACTTATTATATTCTAAAATATAATAAATTTTCATCATCGTAATCCTCAGAAAAATTCAGAATAAATCTCTAATTCTATAAAACATGATTCAAACCCTTCCACGAAAAAGAGATCGAAGCTCTGTCTCGTGAAATCTTGGAAAAAATCCCTGTTACAAGCAATCCGTGTCTTTATTAGCTCGCATCGGATCCTCCGTCGGTATTGCACAATTTTACGGTCGGCATCCGTACGTGTGAACCGAAGCAGGACGACGTCGGAAGGACGTAGACAAAGAATCGAAGCAAGTATATCGCGCACGTGGGCGCAGTTACGTAGGACGTGAGCACGGGAGCCGGAGGAAGGAGAACTTTCTTCATTTTTCGCCGCCGCTTCCGATCGAGGTCCAAAGTTTCCCCTGAAATATCGCGGGAATCAATCGCCGGCGCGAGTGGCCCCGATCGAACGCTCTTTACCACGCTTTCTCGCTGTCGTTTGAGTTTGGAGAAGTAACGAGTCAGCTTCCGGCCCGCCCAACGCTTCGTCCTGGCTCACGATTTCAAGCTCCGGGGGAAATTTGAATGCGCAGCGGGGCAGGCAAACCCTTTGACACGCGAATTCGTTGATTTTTAAAAGACGGAAGGATAAACTTGGATTAATGCAGTGTTTCTTTTCGGTGAATTGTATACATTTTCGTTATTCATTTCGACGGTGACGATAACTTTGGTTTAATGACATAGCACTGCTTGTGATATAATAATTTGGAATTATTTTAGTCATTATCGATGACTTCAGGTGAATGGAGAATTGAAATTTTGAACGTTATTTAATTTCTAGGTAATTTAATTGTAATACATTAATTTTCGAGTGTACAGTAGTAATTTAAAATGTTGATTTTTGAACATTATAATATTTAGTTTTACTTCGCAAGAATCAAATTTGATACTGGATTGTGGTTATTAACTGTTTAAATTAATATTGTTAAAAACACAACGAGACTGTTTATTCGGTGATTAGCAATTACGCACGACGTTAATTTGTCTGGGCACGAAATTGG